>OV121088.1:3400881-4000881 GCA_921293015.1 Phorcus lineatus | reverse complement strand
CCTTTCACCCTCAACCCACCCCACACCCATCTCTTAGATACCAGAGAGCAGGTACATTTGCCATTTGCACCACATGACACAGATCATAACGGTAACATGAGGAGGCACAACTAGATTTTTTACTGGAAATCTTATAAGCATTGACGGAATACCACTTATAGGTTAGTGTTTGTTTAAGATTGTTTAAATTTAAATTCTCATATTCGATTATCAATAAAACAATGAGAACATTGATATCTTGCTTAACGGAACGGGTTATGAATACGAAATTGAACTGATTACAAGGTGTTAGGGTTCTTTCTATTCACAAAGAATGGGTTTTTTAGTGTATAATTAAATCTAAATTCTTTTTTTGTTTAGTTAACATCCTGTTATAATTAATGATATTTAAGAATTAAATGAAATGATTAATAAAATGTTGAATAAGAATCACTTTAGAAATCGTATTGTGCTATGAGGAATGACTCGTTTGCAAAGAGAGTTAAGTATAGTCAAAAAGTCATGAAAATCAACATAAAATGAAAATATCTCTCGAAGTCGTTAAAGCGTTTATGTAAATGATTCATGTTTTTATGTTATTACTAAATTCAACATAAGAATAAGAATATCATTAACATGTTTAAGTATCCCCCGGAATTCCAAGCTGGGATGATACATATCTACCTCGATGCGACAACAGTAACATATTTTATTAATAACCTTTTAATATTTTTAAACAAATTTGCAAATATCGTAATTTTACTATTTATTTGTAATAGTTAAAATGTAATGGTTTAGATAAAAAAGGAATGACCTGTTGAGACGAACACAAAATCATTCAGAAACAAAAAAAACGTTTTATCTGATCATATTTCAATAGATGTTGATCTAGCATACAGAAGTATCTTTTGATGGAACTGCCCAGTTTTAAAATAAAAAGTCTTAAACAACATGTTGAAAAACAAGTGCACATACATACCTTAATGTCCTCCTGGAAACAAAGTAAACACCGAGTTGAAAACTTGTCAGTTCCTAAATGATAGTGTTTGGAATCTTTTACAATGTTAGACGAAGGCGAAATGACAATGTGAATTGCTCATCAAATGTTTAACTAAAAGATTAAAATGACAGTGAAGGACCAACCCAAATAATACAACCAATCACAGCCACGCCAGTCAAAATGTCCAGTGGCATATTGTAAATGCAATAGTAATCTGGTATGAGTGACATTGCACTTGTGTAATATCATTATCAACAAATTTTCTTTTCTTTTTGATAAAGTTTCTACAATACAGGAACATCAGTTATATGTTTTTTACTCGGGCAAATGAGACACAAGAAGTTTTTACGTAGTATAAAGAGTAAAATTGAGTGAGTTGTTAATTTTTTCCCCCATTTTAACTTTTTGACAGGTGGCTTATAACTTTATCTGATAAAGTCTTTTCAAATAAAGAAAAGTTCATGTATTTGATTTCATCTCACTCATGCTAAACCATTTTTAAAATTAGTCTTTTGATTTGTTATCCAAGCGACATCATTTCAGTATTTCTTTGAGAAATCAAGACAAATTTCGCAACAAAATTTGCATATCGACTCGAAGATTTTAAAGCTATTTTATCTATTTCTTCAACAGAAGGAAACGAAATAAACTTTACTAGATATGATGTTGAATATAGTTAGGAAAATATCATATTAATAGATTTGGGAAAAAAGATTCTAAGTCCGGAAGAGAGTGAATAATATCTTAATTTTTCCTTGATGATTGAAAGATGACACAGAACGCAGTTAGTAAAGGGATGCCAACTGATATAAATTAAATATTGGAGTAATTCTGTAAATTCATTCTGTAATGGAAATTGGTATTGGGTAAAATATGAAATGATTAAAAAAAATACCATTAAACACGAATCTATACATAACAGTCACAGCTTCATTTACAAGTGAGAGCGATGACCGATGGAATTGTGAAAATCTTGTATTCTGTTAAGAAATTAATATTGTTACCTTTAACACCAGTCTACAATTGTATATAAAACTAATATTGAACTTCACCTATCTACAACGCAAAATTATACAGTTTACCATTATCAGACAATACCTTCCCCTTTTATTCTGAGAAACCATTGCATAATCTACATGTCACTTAGTACTAAAAACATTTCCATTTTCTTATCTCTAAAAAAAAATAGCAAGCGAGGTTTTTATTTGCTCTCTTCCTAAAAACATATTTGATATTTTACAATTTAAATGACGGATGTAGTGTTAAAAAGATGTTCTTGCAATTGATTAAATATATGTTCTATATTATATTCTAAGTCTGTCCAACCTGATCCGATCACGTTTACTAACTGACAGTGAATTATGCTGCAACCCATGTGGTATTAGATAAATTGACACGGAGTATGTTTCGTAACTCTTGTATGAGGCTAAGATAATAATCAAAATACCACATGTCCTGAGTTAAGGTAACTTCACCCCTCTAAATGTGCCCCTTTTTCTCTTAAATTTCAAACATATGAACTTTCTTGTTTTCAAAGTTCCATGAAAAACATCCTAATAAATGTTAGGAAGTCGAAACTCTGTATCCAATTTACATACATATTTGTAAAATGACTTAGATGAATAAGCACTAAATTACTTATTTTAAGATACAACCACTACTTTTAGATAAAATTAAAACATTTATGAAGTTTGGATTATTTGATACCAACAGCATATTCATATGTCATACACATATATGTACTGAGGATAGTGGATTATTGTTATAATTCCTAGCTTTAGTAATTCTGTAATTCCCATGACCATTATCAAAACTTAAATACACGGTTTATTTGTGCCTGCTTGGGTGAGAAAAGATAAACTTATATGCCTCAACTTGCTTATTCATGCCAAGTGGAAATAACAGATTAAGTATTTGCTTTCTTCAATGAAAATCAGGCAACGATGTCACAATTGTGTCAAAACTGCAAAGATGTATACATCTACCTGTTTCATGACTTTTGCACCACTTTAGACATATCAGCATCTTTTTGTTTGATGTAGTTTTTAAAATTTATCTTAATATTCGGGGGTAAGTCATTAGGTTTTAGAAAATGATTTAAAACAAAAGCTAATGGTTGTGATATTGATTTTATTTTTCAATGTTATCTCCCTAGATGTCGATGAACTTTGCCCCTCTGTCTTTGAGTCTGTCTATGCCCTTGCGGTACAAGTCTTCTGAACTGCCCCTTAGCCAAAGCTCAATAGCTGCCTGGAGTTCATTGTCATCGATAAAAAACAGATTGAAGTCATTTGGGACCAGATATGGACTGTAGAGGGCTGGTTAATAAGTTCAAAACAACATTGTAGAAGTGTAGCCTGTGCAATACAACTGTTGTGTACCTGAGCATTGTCATGAAGAAGCATACATGCAGCAGCTAACGTGCCACGTCTCTTCGCCTTGATTGATGATCTCAATTGCTTCAACAAGTCAGCATAGTAGGCTCCTGTTAGTTTTAGGTGGAATATAGTCTTTATGTATCACGCCCCTTGAAGCCAAGAAAATGATCGCCTTGATCTTGCCAGCAGAAGGTTGATTTCTAACCTTTTTGGGTGCAGGAGAGTGCTTATGTTCCCTTGCATAGATTTTGGCTTGGTGTCGCGATCCCAGTTATGAATCAACAACAGGCTTCATGTGCATTTATGTTTCATGGCACCCATCTTGCAAACATCTTCGTTTTGTGCGAGTTCTCATCAGCTATGGTGCAAACACTTCCATGAGAAATGCCATCATCCTCTGATGATGTCTCGTACAACTTTATTCTACGATGGAACATGATGAAGCCCTGGACCCGTGCAACCTTCTAATCTATGATGGCTTCAATAGGCCTTCCTGATTGTGGGTCATCGTCAAAGGAGCTGCGTCCCCACTTAAACTCAGCTGACCATTTTGCAACAGTAGAATATTAAGGCGCTTCTTTCCCAGTCACATAATTATTGGTAACACGTTCATGTATTTTGGTCGCATTCACCACTTCTTAGTGAGAAACTGAAAAACTGCAACATGCTCAGTTTTTAAATTTCTATCATTAAAGGAAGGTACCGGTATTCGAAGTGTAGTGTATGTCTGTAAAGTTTTATCAGACGGCCTATCTAAATAATGAAATCAACAATGATGTCTTCAATGGTGTATCAATACTCTCTTTTGAACATATTGACTTCCTTGTATTAGTGCATACAAGCATCATGACAATGTCTGGGTTTCTATCATACACTTTCAACTCTTTTATTTTCATTATAATCATAAGCTAGCATCATAAAGTATCACAACTCTCAATTAACTACAAAAGATACTTAACGTCAGTATGTCCCCCTAGGTTCTATCATATTGTGATGACTTAGAAGTTAAATAATGAATATATCTAGATTCTATCGAAGTCCAAAATAAACTTATGATACTGTATTTGAGTCATAGTGGAGAAAGAGAGAAGGGTGATCTCACAGAGAGAACAGGACGGCCCCTTACGCACATACAGCGGGACGTTATCGATTTGCCATGGGTCCAGTCCAAAGCTCATCATACAAAACTCTTTATTACATACCCAGGTAATCTTACGATAGTAATACGTAATGAAATAAAATGAAATCTGTATTGCATTCCTCAATCCGTATTGCACTTCTCACGCAACTACTTTCTCAGCGAGAGAAGTGTCATGTCAGCTATTTAAGAATTTAGGTCAGTGGAAACCCCATATCAATAATGCAAACAAACGCACATCATTTGATTCAGACATCCCCGAGTGTTTTTATCAGAATACATTTACATTGTTTCACAATTATAGATAAAAAATATTAACAAATTAAATTAATTACATGAAGTCATTCACGTGAACCGTCGTCTACTTTCTGTGTGGTCAAGATGGCCGAAAACATAAGTTTTGTTGAGGAAGAAGTCATTGACCAGTATATCATCGAAAAAAATTTAAATTTTGACATGGGGTATATACAAAATGAAGTGGACACTTCGCCGATCCCATCAAAAAGTGCATCGACAATAAGAAGATTGTGAATACCGTCAAGAAAACAACATGTGTAATCACGAAGTTTGCAACTTACCTGAATAAAAACAATGAAGAGGGAAGAGTTTTTGATATCCCGTCTCCGGATCTTGATATTTACATAGGGGCCTACCTGATGACACTGAGAAAGAAACATGGATATCTGTTCGAACCTGATACTTTGATTTCATATCAGTGTGTGCCATCGACAGGTATGTCCGAGAGAATGACTATCCGCACAAAATTATCAGAACAGATATTTTCCAGACACTTCGTCGCGTTCTTGAAGGAAAACGCAAAGAGTTAAAGCAACAGGGCAAGGGAAATCGTCCGAAAAATACGAACCTCTGTCAAGTGAAGACGAATATCGCCTGCGGAATGCACGTGAGTTCAGGTCTCACTCGCCAACCGCCACGATCAACACATTGTGTTCTTCACAAAGGGGTTCAGTCTGAGAGGACGAGATGAAAGTCGACAACTTACATGTACCTGGAATTTTGGGAACGATCTAGAGAGCAGGTGATGGCAATTCTGTTCACAGTCGGATGTTTAACCCGAAAATCTTTGCTGCCACTGGTAATTACGAAAGATGTATTGTTACTGTCTACAAAGCATCCAGGGTGCAGAGACGATGGACGATGCACCCTTTTACTTGGCATTTAATCACAGGCAAAAATATGACGGTCGTTGGTTCCACAATATGCCTCTTGGTGTAAATACACTTGGGTCCTTGATGAAGGGTACGGCAGATTGTTCAGGTCTTGTTGGAAAATAGCGAATCACAGCGCAAAGTCATCGATGTGCACTCAACTGCTTCATGCCGGTGTAGAACCAACCACGATTTGTCAGCGTTGGACAAATTCGGACACAAAAACGTCATTAGTTAAAATAACTATGCCGTTGCATCAATCCCCATGCAGAAGCAAATGTGTGATATTTCGTCTGAAGGTCAGAATAAATCCCCTGTGTCTGTCACTAACTCCACTGTGAAAAAAAGTAAGTTTTGGGATTCTGTATCATCACACAAAGCCGCTGTCAGTTGCCACATATGCTAGTGACACATTTTCAAGTGGTCAAAGTATGACTTCAGGTTTTTTCCTCACAAACCAATTCAATGAATGTCCCTCCAAAACGTAGACGTGCCATCATTGATAGTGAGTCAGATTCTGAGCGAGTATTGTCATTTCTTTCCGCAACGTCATCTCTACGTCTTCACATGTTCACGTTTGAATATGTTGCGAACAAACTATGTGGAATGTCAATGAATTTTTCAAGTTATGAATGTTTGTATTGTATTCGAATGAAATGTTTATATACATGTAAGTGATGTGCACGCGTCATTAAAGAACATTTAATCAGGTGAACAAATATCTTGTTTCTGGTTTTATTCAAATATTCATCACAGTCTTGGTTCACTCAATTGCCATGTGACGTTATAGGTGTAGGAATGTGATGTCAAAAATATCTCTTCGATATTACAAAGATCAAAGATCTGCGAACTCGTTGTCTCTTTGCTCTTTGTGACATCTACTCATTCAATGTGAACGAAATAATAATAAACTAAAATAATTATGGAACATCCACTGACAGTGAAGGGCCAACAGACGTAGCCATTTATGGAAGAAATTATAAGATGTATATTCTTGATTAAAGTATATTTCATTGTCACGTGTACAAATAGTCAAGCTTTTACTGTTAAATACCATGTGCGGGCTCCAAGCCAGGGACTCGGACCTGACACTTTACACAGGGTGTGTGAACGTGTATGCAAAGTAAATACGTGATTGAGAGGCATCTAGTTTTGTGATTTTCATTGATATCGTGAAAGACGAAGTATTCCCCAGTCACTGCTTCATCTCCACACAACTTTATGGTACTATTTTAGTTCTCCACCTGGTTACAGGCGGGACATGTTTAATACAGGGGAGTTACTTTGGAAAAGGGAAGTAACCTCCTAACTAACAATATCGTTAATTTGATTCTCGTGGCATTACATTCAGGGGTAATGAGGTACCTTGATGCTGTACAAGTATATCTGATCCTGTATAACTATGTATAGAAAGTACAGTTACCTCGATGTTGGCATAATTTAATATATATCAACAAAACTTAAAGTTTTGTAATTGTACCATTTGCTTTTGATATGTTCATATGTAATTCGAAATTATATGTTGTTACAAAGACAATATAAAACAAAAACAGTATATGACATTTGATGATATTTCAATAGAAGTAGATATAGCATAAGATGAAGAAAAAGTCCAGTTTTAAATCAGATTTTGAAATGTGTCTACTTACCTTTCGGGAAACCTGCAAAGAGCATAAAACACTGAGTTGAAAAATGGTCAGTTCACTACTAAGTCAAGCATTAGATGAAAGCGTTTAAGATCTGCTACTCAAGGTATCATCTTCTTCTACATAATAATGAAATACCAAAATAAAATGACAATGTGAACTGTTCACCTTATGATTAAATATAGAAGTAAAATTTAAGAACAATTCCCTTAATACAAGAAATTAGATCCACACAAGTCAGGTATTGTATAATGGATTGGGATGCTTGTTTAAATGACATTGGAGTCACGAAATATCGAGATAATCGAGATTATTGCCTCTTCATTTTTGATAGAGTCGAAACGATACACTTCAGTGAAAAACAAAAAACAAATAGAATACTTATAAAACCTTACTCTGATCAATCCTTGTTGTTGTATCATGAATCTGTATTGTTCATTGTACATACATGTACACATATATTTAGAATGAAGTTACAGAAACAAGTGAGACATTAATTATAACTTGAGCAAGAGAGACACAAAGGGAGGGTAATATTTTCATTTTGTTTCTAAAATGGATGGAATTATCGTGTAAGCGTCGAGATTTCAACCCTCATGATAATTTTGTATCCAACGGACATCATTTAAACAAAATATTTGTAAAATCCAATCAAATATGTCGACACATTTTGCGTATCAACTCGAATATTTTGAAGCATTTTAATCGATTTCAATAACAGGGGGCCAAGAAATGCGATGTACCATTATGGTCGCATTTTAATATTGGAGGTTCTCAAACACAATTTAAAGAGTATCTTCCCAGGTCACATCAGGTTACTTCAACGTAAGTTCTGCGTAGACATACTACGCTGTTATCCTACCTTTCCCAAAGGTTCCTACCTCATTTTTTGTATAATTAAGGCACGTCTTTGGGTCAATTCTTGAGTTACGGGATAGAGAGTGCCACTGTTTTCTCGACCAATAGCTAGCATGCCAAATTTGTTTCAATCACTTAAAAGAGACTATGAAGTCATTCTCATCACTTATCATAGTAGGTTTCGGTCGTGACCAATTGTTGATTTCGCCTTTTTGTTTGCATGTACAAGTTCAAAGTGAAATGATAAATTCGGTACAAAAGAACAAATTCCAGTTAGCTTATTATACCTATAAGTTTGTTTTACAGGGCATATAATTTGCAGAAACCCACGGTCTTTTCTACTGAACTCCTTCACTTTTTGACTTGTGGCTCATAACTTCATCCTGAAGTTGATTTTATCTGAATTATGAATGCTTAACCTTTTTTTAAAATTAGGCTTTAGTGGTATGGAATATCTAATCTTATGAGTTCCTCCAATTATTTTTGAGCATCATCAACTAAATACTAATACTAAAATTATTGACTGAAAACCTGAACATTTTCAACCTTTATGTCTTTCAGCAAATTATCTGCGCTATATCTTACACTGGTTAATGTAGCAGACTGTTGGGTATATTCTTAGTGGAATTCATATACCATATCTGTCAAGAAGATAATTATATTCACGGACGGAAATAATTGATAAAAGCATAACACATATTGCAAACAATTAATATAGTGAAAAAAAATCTAAGCAACATTATCATCATGAAAGATTCCTATACATGTCCATTGCATTAAGTGACTCTTACCAGTTTTATAATGGTGATTTATATAATGCTATAGCTAGTTAAAATTGATCTAGGACAGAGTGGTGTATTATTGGTTCTTCATTTTAAAGAGACATAGAGTATGTTTGATATGTTGTAAGTGTCTCAAATAAGAACCAAACCATACGTCATGAGTTAGTGTCACAAACTAAATATACTGAATTGTTCACATCGAAACTAAGAAATCATTTGAGATACAGTTGTTATTTCATTTTTATGTATTTCATGAGTACAAGACATCTAATCGAGCCAATTTCTCTTATCATCAAACATGAAAATGAAATTTTCACTTAATGTGACCCTTCGAGAAAAAACCAGGGTTCTTGAAAGAAGAAGTTTTTAACTCACCAAAGCATCCTGTAAAGATAAATGAAATATCTTTCAGTATCATTGTTGATATAAGATATAAACAAATAATTTAAACATGAAAACCTTTTAATATTTTACAATTTTTTTTTTATAAAGTGACATATCATGATGATACGGTATTTCAGATACCAACATTTCAGATGTTCGCCTCACACTAGTAAAAAGGAATTAACTTGTATCAAATCTGAATTGTAAATTAGTAAAAAGAAACAACTGTTCAGATTACCTTGGCAATAACGTGTTAACACAGGAGCTCCTCAATTCAGTAATACAATTAAGGAAAAAAGCAAGTGGATAACAAACAAATCTATTATGGAAAGCAATTTTTGTTGTTTGTAATCAATTGGATTCTATCCCGAAATAGTGGTTGTATTAGTGAGTATTGCATAGTTGGATTAGACTCTTATAATTTATAAATGATGAAACCATAGGTGATGAGTCAAAACAAAGAGAGACAAAGGGAGTGACATATCGAAATTTAAAAGTTGCTACTTATGAATGCGTAAATGGTTGCTTCCGAATTATGTAAGATAGTGAAAATGTCACCTTTTGATTAATATTTATTAGTTTTTTATTTTTTATTTTTATAGATACTTTGAAATGATACACTAAATTGTTGATATCAGTTCCTGTACTCAAATGGGAAGATTCATCCCTTTAGGGTCTTACCATTTTCATTCTAAGATATCCCGTTATTATACTTTTCTAGTGAAATTTATTCGAGTCTTTTCTCAGATACCTATATTTTTATCTATACAAGCAAATTATAAAAATACGCAATGACGTCATTTCGATTCATGATTTATTCTGCAGTGTTTTTGTTATCTTTACAGAAAGTATCAAACAGATAGATGTACCAATTGTATATTTTGGAATGACTATCAAGTGAGTAAAGTATCATTTCAGTGTCATCTTATATTATATATTCATTTCATATTTATCGTTACAGGAATATTTTCAAAGTACCTTACACTGAGTTAAATATACACTGTAAACTTATAAAGATAAATACGATCTGTCCTCAATAATATCTAGACATGGAAAGATCTATATTTTCATGGTTTAACTCATTACATAACCGTTGTATTTATAAAGAGTGTCATATAATGTTGTTGTAATGACGTTTTGTTGATAGCTTAACAATTAGGATATTTGTGTATGGGACAACACTGTTCTTGAAAACGTGGACAGCAAATATGAATGTTTTGTTCGAGGCTCCTGATTAGAACATAAATTTTGCTGCCTTCAAATTGAATGAAAAAACTTTGGTTTTTTCCTGAATAAATAAACGGCAAATTTATATATTCACCTCAATGGTGTCACTGAAGCTGACAACAGGAACGGCTTTCATATGCCATCCTTATAAGCTGCCAGTTAAAAGAGATTTGTCATCGTGAAGTCCAAAAATATCACTAACATCACTTTAACTATTAACATTAAAATGGATATTGCAGCAGGCTACCGTAACAGTTTTAATACGCACGCTTTATATAATACTCCTCAAGTTAGATAATTCCTTATTGATGTAATAGATATTACTTTCATTAGGTACATGCGCGTAGGAATTATTGTGGGAAAAGATTAATAATTATTTCATTCCTCTTTATATATAGACTGTTTACACAACTTTCTTGCGATTTTTGTCAGTACTTCGGTTACATGGTACCCACTTGTTCTACCCATCAGTGACGTTATTCTTACAGGGAGATACATATGTAAAACTGTGTGTAACACTTAACAGTAATTTTGCCCAGCTATTCTTCAGGAAACATTCATGACATCATCAAGATGTTATCTCTTCAATTAGAAAATACCTCTTTATCCTGTTTTAAAATCTACTGAGTTGAAACATTTATTTATTCCCAAAAATATTAAAGCTACTAAATAATTATCCTGAAACATCATTTATTATCTTTTAGAGGAAGATATGTTTATTATTTTTTAGATGTTACTTTTTAAAGAACATTAATGTGTGTACTTTCAAAGTCACAATCCATGTTAAAACAGTGAAAGTTCGATTTGCAAACCTAAGCATTCTAAATCAAACGCGGTGTTCAATGTATATTAACATTCATGGTTCTCTGTAATCATTCTTTTCTTAATTTTGGTTGTCATATTTTATTTTCATAAATTCATACATCTAAGTTTTGAATTGATTTATGTTTTTATCTCAAAAGAATTTATGAAACATATAAGAAAGATTTTTACCATTCTTCATTCATGATGAAGTTTTTCCTGTATTATCGTTCATGATGGATCACACCAAAGTTGATATTTGAATTGCTCTATTTCTGGGTACTAAAACCTCATGAGAGCACTACTTACATCATAACATATCCTGTTCTTTTCAGGTATCCAACAAAAAGCTGCAAGGACTGAGTACATTGTGCTTGAAGAGCCATGCAAAGGGCCACAACACATTATCAGCCCATGTCACAAGGTATTTAAACCAAAGTCTTGTGTGAGAGACAAGTTTGCTAACCAGTACACTAGTTTGCTACAAGGATTTTCGAATAAAGTCCATATGTGAAAAGAAAGTGTTTTTAGCAAAAAGGTATTCGAAAACAAGCGACTCTTTCACCATTGACATTAAAACTTTATGAATGATTAGAAGTACAAACATTGTAAAAAGGGCTCAAGCATGGCACGATGATTTAGAACAGAAAACTCTCTAGCTTGTCTGTGATTGATCAAGGTACTCCCGTTTTTTCAGACTTTTGGCAATATGGTTGTTTCACATCTACCAACGATCATTACTTTTTTTTGCAATTGGTATAAAGCTTATAACATTTAGGACACTTATAAGAAACAGTGATGCATTTCCCTAAATAGGAAATAAGCTTTTGTAAAATGCTCTGCCAAATTTATTATTTTAGTGCCCTGTTACAATCATATTTGTCCACAACTTATTTCATGAATAATGTATGATGTGTCCAAGATTACTACTTAACTACTTAAGCTCTTAAGCTCTAATTAGATATACACATGATACGAGTGTAAACATCATCCTAGTCAAGCACGAAGGAAGTGAATGCATCTAGATTCTACACTTCAATCATGAGGAAAGTTCTTATTAAACAAATTTGTAAATAAAAAATCGTTAACAGATGAAAAACCATACTTACATAAATGGACCCGATCTGTCAAAGCAACAATGAAAATAATAAATTCTTTGTAAAATAAGGATAAAGTTTTTATTATGTAAAAGCAAAACATAACCCCAAGGTATTTTTTAGTAAACACCTATGCGTCTACAGGATGTTTTTCTTCCAATTACCAATTTATCTCAAGGAGCTTTTTATGATGGGACTGAGTTCCCATGGCTAATGATCAGTTTGAACCTCTGTGATAGGGTTAAAGTATAAAGAGTAAAGCATGCACAGAGGTTGAAAGCTAAAGTCTTAAAAAAATCATTACTGTAAATGTAATGTTGAATAATTACCTTAAAAACTGACTATGGTACCCACTTGTGTTCTTACTTGATTTGATTTAAGTTAATTTATTTCCTTCTTTTGCTGGAAATACTTGATTCCACAACTTATCATCAACCTGATTACCCAGGTATGATCACCTCATCTTCACTTAAATATACATGTAACTAAACATTATCATATTTACCATTAAAAGGTATTCAGTTTAGATGAATGAATATAAACAAAATTGACAAATGTGATTTACTTTTCAAAGAGTGCCTAACTTTCCATCCAATTCACTAGACAGCCAAAGTGTAATATTAAAGGATGGTACTATGATTAACCTTAGCAGTAAGGCTGTTTATGCAACGACCCCCAAATCTCTTCTAAACTTTCTCTCATACAAATATTATCACAAGTCCAAAGTTACACCTTGTCAAGCTGAGTATAATTCTTCTTAAGAGAATAAAATACAATTGAAGGTTCCCAATAGGTCTTTTTCATTCATCTGATATAATCATATATATAAGTCCAAAAGGTGAAGTATAAATTGCAACGATAGTGGTTTTTGATAACCAGAACTCAGCTTGTTCCTGCAAGTCTGCTATGAGTAAAAGGGACAAATAATACGATTGCAAATAGCATCATGCAGTTTGGTGAGAATCTGTGGTAGTCGTTTAGTAATCCGTGATATACATGTAAGCAAGGCTCAGAGACTGTGTTCATGACACCTTGAATCGATTCTAGTTTTTGTCGATAGGTGTAGGTGCGTGTTTTGCCCAAGCAATGAGCTTCTTTAACTATGAAAAATAAAAGACTCACATTGAAGTGACAAGGTGTCGTTGTAAAAATGTTTATAGCATGACTTAAATATGATTCGTAATTATTGGAGAAGGTAACCTGAATGCGATTATCTACAACTCTTTCTTCAACATCACCAAAACACAGATGTGGCTTATCTATTAACTTTTTCACCGAGTGATAGGAGAGTGTTACGCGTGTGTGATTGTTTAGAAGTTTAACATTGTATCAAATTCTTGTATTGCTTAAAGGGCTACACTTACACTCGTTTCAATAGTCTTAGCTGGCAGTGTCTAGAATCATCTATTCAGGAATGTTCTATCTATTTCTTGATTGCTTGAGTTGGACACTTCTGATTGAAGTTTGTCGTTGAACATTCTGGAAGGTATCTAACCTATATATAGGCCGGCATTAGAATCATCTTGCTTCTTACAATCAACTTTGTGATCATCTGCCGTGCCACTGTTTTTGGATACCTTTACAAGCCAGATTCATTTGCCGGATACAATTGTCTTGTTATATTTTGCTTGTTTAACTTGGGACATTTTCCTATATCAAATTCATTCGTAACAAGAGCGTCTCTCTTGCTTGTAGTTTATTAATTGTGTTTTCCCTATATTTTTAGTTTACTACTTGCTCCGGTCAAGCATATTCTAGAGATGGGTCATATAAATGCCATAAAAATCAAATTCGTCTACTATCTCGAATATACCAAACACGATCATATGTTTTGATACATCACACAATTCTATTGGCACTTTTTTTTATTATTAAACGATTTAGAACCCTATGAAATATTTCAATTAATTGTTGTACACATGAATGTGACGACTGGACATTAAATTGGTATTTATATGAAAGCTTCTTTCCATGAAAATAATCAAACAATTGTTCAAATACTCTACAGACGTAGATTATAAGAGATACATGTCTTTAGTATGAAACTGAAGTTGTTATTAGAGCTTTAGATTGGCAATTTTACACTCAGATGCATGCACACCCGTTTTCAAAAACATGTCAAACAATAAACTAACACGGAACCACGGCTAGTCATATGGTAAAATGTGATTTTTTGGAGGGATGCATAATTAGATAAACATGTTAGATTTATTGAAAAATGACACAATAGTTTCATTGACATCTTAGAAATTGACAAAGTTTCAATCCAATTTGGTTTATTTATAAGGGCATTGAGAGTTAATAATAATTTCCTTTGTATGAAATTTTGTATTTACTGAAGTACTTAATATCACATAGAATCCTTGTTATCACTAATTGATCTTTCAAACTAATCAACTCTACACTCAAATATCATAAAGCCATAATCACTATTCATGATTGGATCAACTTGAATCTTTCCTTAAGCTGGTTCATGTCGGACTCCTCCCTTGGGACGTCCCATGTGAAGATACGATTTTTTTTAAATAAAGATAATATTCGTATTCATATATGAAGTTTGATAATGAATTATGTTTTCGTACCTGCGTCAAAATTTAACTTTATATAATGTCAAGATAAAATGAAGTTTTTAAAATAAGTTTATTTCAAATATACGCTGATAGGATTGACCATTGCTTTTTTCGATTTCATCATCTAAAGATTCCATTTACACCTACTAGTCTATTGTAGAAAGAATTACTTGTTACAACAGTGTTTGCATCAGGCGAAAGTGATAATTGATTTCTCTTTAAGAGCATTTGTCAGAATGTGGAACCATTTGAAACCTGTACCAAAACGAAGGACATGAACCTTACACGATAATCTGTGATCAAACCATTTCCTATTTAAATTATAGGGAAAATATCTTGTTGCTCTGTTAAATCATTCGCATTTCTTAAATTTCATACAACCTAAAGAGGACTTTACATCATTTTTACTACAAATGATCTCTTAATAGAATAAAAACTTTATACCTTCTGTATGTCTTGTGCCAGATCTGTAAGCTCCACCTTCCCTCCTCTAGCTTGTAGGTTAGTCCTCTCTCCCAGGCCACCTTCAGCAGAGACAGAACCTTCTGTCCTTCTCTATTGTTAGGCAGATAGGCTGTGCCATCGACTTCATCATAACTTTGTTCAGGAGACCCAGCATTCTATAATAAGATGTTATAGTTCGTAACCAAACAAAATATAAATAGCTGTTTTCCTCAACTGATGAAAGGCAGGTTTGACAAGGACCAAAGTGCCATATCGTGCATGAGATCAAGTGTTCTGTAAGACAGCATGTTTTACTTAGTTTGATTACTAATAAGGCAATTCTGCTCTCCGTTTCCCTCTTACCTCACTCTGTGAAAAACACACTTTGAAATGAGAGCCATAAGACTTCTCACTTAGATCACAGGTTTAAAAACAATACTCAATATATTTTCTGTGTGTACCTCATATTATTCTTCTGATTTTGATCAAAGACTCAAAGGAACATATTATATAAACACATTGAAAGTCCGAATATTTCGTGACTAGATAGAAACTTAAGTCCGTACAGACAACTGTTTGAAAGAACATATTGTGATCGCTGCTCTCTTATATATACCCCCTCCGATAGGGATAACAGAAGCTTCAGATACAGATATTGTAATAGGACAACATTCTATCAAAACCGCAATAAAATGATTCTCATATAGGTCTAACACTAAATACATATCTCTAGAACCATGATTAGCATACTGTGTAAAGCTTATATCTGTCAAAATAATTTGGAAGAAATATTTCTTCCTGATTGTTGAAGTCTTGTTTCAAACAATAAAGTGCAAATTGAGAGGCAGGCACATCAAAGTATTATTTTTGACATATACCTATTTAAGTGAATCCAAAACGTAAGCTTCAGACTGTTGTATTGGACCATATGCATTGGAGTGTATAGTCATATATTACTTATATACATTCATTGAAATATGAAACTACAACGTCAGAAAATAAATAAACACATCATAGAGATTAATGTGTACAGCCTAGCAATTAGTGTGCGAGATAAGAGTTGAAAAAAAATGTGATGGAAAAAAATAAAATTACATAATTTGTGGAACTGAGGGACGAAATATCTAAAGCTACATAAACACATAAAAGTGAATAGTGTGTCTTGTTTTGTAACATTTGAACAATACGTGTCCTAATTAAGAGTGATGAAATCTGGGACCAAAATCCTGAATATGTGCCTTATCTATGCTTTTGATGGACCCGCCAATGCAAATAGCCCAACAACATATCATTATGATAACATGTGTCAAATACGATCCTGAGCAAATAGTTTCAAATACCAATGATATACAAGCGGTGCCTAAAACGTTTCTAGCTTGAATATAACAATTTCCCGAAGGGCGACCATATTGAGCATACAGCTGCAGACCAAAGGTTTGTTCACATACCTGCGAACCCTGTGCAAATAGCATATAATTTGAAAGGTCTTTGAAGCATCGTAGTGTTGCGAAAAAGGAATTGATTGTTTTGAATTTTCAATACAAAAGAGAAGGTCCATTGCACCTTTACGTAATCGTATGCCATATTTTTCTCCACAAACTCTTTATTAGGTGATTAACAACTTTAAACACAAGTCATATTTGTTCTTCAATAGGAGTTTGCTGATTATGTTCTCCAAAAGTAAAAATGGAACATTTTAATAGAAATTTTGGAAAATCTTTATTTCGAAAATGTGATCCCGTCTGTCCATTTAATCATGCCAAAATTCGAATTTTCGCTTGAAAGACCAGACAATCTCACAATTAATTAATAAATGTCTACTTTACACATTTACAATTGGAGATCCTGTGTTAGTTCTGCTGGAATCGTTTTATTGACATTCAAACCAAACCCAAATTATATGATATTGGCACCAACATACAGTAGAAAGGGAACAAACTTTTGATATGCAGCTGTACAGAAGAACATTCCATCTTCATGGAGAAAACTGGGTTCATCAATTTGATCCAAAGACTAAAAGTCAAACTATGTTCCTCAAGTGGTAAGGTCATTGCATCCGTATTCTTGCACTCGAAGGATGTATTAATGATTGATTATTTCAAGCAGGGTTCTACAATAAACCAAGAAAACCAAGTACAGCAAATACAGAAAGTATCAACGAAAAAACGAAGGAGTAAACTGCACAAAGGTGTGTGGATTCTTCAGGACAATGTTACAGTGCACATCGCTCATGTTGCAGTGAATGTTGTACAGGACTGTGGGTTCAGGAATCTTCCCAACTCTGCCTATTCTCCAGATCTAGCCCACTTAGACTTCTTCCTCTTCTGACGACTGCAAATAGAGCTTCTAGGCCAAAAAAAATAGACCGAAACGCGAGAGTATTTAGGATCACGTGACAACGAGTAGTTTTATGATGATTTGAAGATGTTAGAAAAACGCTGGACCAATGTATTGAGGTAAACATTTGAAAGTTTCCCCAGTTATAAGGGTATGAACAGAAACGTTGTGAATACCCTTCAAAATGTAAAACTTTACCTTAACAAACTCATTCTAATACTTCAAATATGGTATGGTATGGTATTATTATATGTTTATACATGTATTATTTAGTATATATTTATTTAACGCTAAGTTTCAAGTGTAACAAGCTGACTGATGTTTCAAACAAAAGCTTTCTGACTTCAATTGCAAGTAGAGATATCTCAATAATGTTTTTAATTCGCAATGTATAATGGTCTTTAGATAAGCAATGTATTCAGTAGCACGTTCATTTATATAGTAATAACTTCTGATAGAAGATATTACTTTGTTGTAGCCCCCCCTCAATATTTGAAACCATCCAATACACACAGTGCACACCATTATCCCGTACATACAAAGAATGCATAGCTAACGCTTTTCTCCGGATATTACAAACGATAGGCACTCAGGTAATCAACCTCGTAAGTTATTTAACAAACATGTACATAGTCAGGTTATAAAGTTTGTTCTATAAGACCGGAAGTATTCATTGCAACGTTGCATTAAATCCACATGAACAATGATTTCGGAAATGTTCAAACTTTGTTTGCAGACAGAAGAATGAAAACGGCAGTCACTATCCCAATCCATTAAATGCTCAACCCATTTTATTTTTATTCGGTTAATTTACAAGATAGCTTTACTGGACATAAATATATCCTTTATTCTCAATTCAGAGTTGAAGTAAAAGCTGCACGCGTAACTATTTCACCCATTCAACTGGCCATATTTATTTCATTTTGTGCACAACTGACTATTTTTTTTTTTATCTAAGCCGAATTCAGCTATCTTAACTTTTCCATTATTGTTTAAAGGTCAGATGTAAAGCATCATAGGCATTCCATTGCATCAGAGTAAAACTAAAGCGAGTGTCAATATCTTATTTAAATGGCGATAAACTAATAACTAAAAACGTGTCAGCTTCAGTTTGCCCAGTGTTTAACTGCCTAGCGAATGACTAACAAGTTAGTTATAAATAAGTTATTCAGAACAGTCAGTAAGTTTTTCATTATTTGAATATCGAATAACTAACCAGTTAGTTATGCATTTTCAAAACTGCAAGTGAGTTATTCATTATTTGAATATTCAAAACTGCCAGTAATTTATTCATTGCGTGTACATCCTATATTTGTTCATAAAAATTGTAGACATTGCATGAAATTTAGATACAAACATATTTTTGGGTTATTCGCTATTCCAAACAGTCAGTTAGTTATTCATTAGTTGAAAATCGAATAACTATGTCACAATAGCTCTGAACATAGAACGCATCGCCGAACGCAATCGTTACAGGACCGTGCGCGTGTTGCATGACGTGGTCGTGCACTGGTGTGTATAAAAGCTAGGTACGCGAGGATCAGAGTGTCAGAGCAGTGAATTGCTGGCGAGTGACCAGATTGCATGGGCTGTTGTGAGCCGTAAGTATTGAGAATATTATGACCTTCATTGTTACAATTGGTGTTTGAAATGTTAACAATTGATTGAATTTGTATTTTTGTTTGCATTTCATAAAATAATGTTGTAATTTGTTGAGAGTCATTGTTACATGAACATGTCACACGAGACATGGTCAATGTGTTTATAAAAGGATATTTTTCACTTTGAAATGATAGTTCGAGTGAAATGTAATTTTCAATTAGAACGATATTGTTTTGTAGTGGAGGACTTGGGGACGAGGTAGTTAGGACACAGGGGTGCATGGACAGACGCCATAGGACCGGTAACCTGTCGACTACGTACGTTGACCCTTGCCTTCGTGATGACGTCATCAAGACTTATGTGACGTCATTGTTTGGATGGTCTGCTATGACTGGCTGATGGTGGCATGTGGGAAACCTGGTTATGGGACACATGATAGATCTGGTGTGTGGATCGTGCATCGGTGCAGTGTAGGGACGTATGTCAAGTGACTGGCTTGAGCTTCATTCGTCGTGTGTCTTAAGGACCAGTGAACTATCATTCAAGTGTGTTGACTTGATTCATAACCACGTATTGGTGGACGTAACTTTCATCTTGTTGTGTTGATTTTGTGAACTGTATGTAATGTAATTGTTTGATGTATTGTTCATTTGATTGAACCTGTGTGTCTGCATATGGTAATGTTGCATATAACATGTGGGTAATGTGAAGTTATGTGATGTATGATTTGCATATGTGATTGGTGTAGAACATGATTGGTAATGAGTGCATGCAGTAGCGTAGGTCTGAGAATGGATGATGGGGATCTGCATGTGAGGAACGCGAGGTGACTGTTTATGTGGGTGATTTTGATGTTTGAATGCGTTGCGAGATATTAGTGTGAATGGTTATTGTTGTAATAAATGTTTTCATGAAAATTCAAATCTTTCTTCATTCATTGATAGACTTGTCCGTGACAAACTAATTATAACCAGTTCATTCATTTGTTCGGGATATGATGTTAAAACATTATTTTTCTTGATGAGACAAAGGGAAGACATAATTAATGCTGAGAAATTAAACACCTACCCAGGAAGTGTAACCTGCAGGGATGTGATAGCGTATCTCAATACTGTTGACGTCTCCATATCCTGCACAACTTCCCTCCATTACTCTTGATGTCATTTCACCAGGTATTCTGTCTCTTGTCTTCACAGGTTTTGGTTTGTGACTGGTCTGTGACCTGCTTATACAAGACCATTTAATCTGACTACTGGAATGGTAAGTGGCATAGATTTGTTGTTGAACATCACGCGTTACAGGAAGTGTCAAATGGTAAAACAATATCCCCGGAGAATGACAAATTAGTTTAGATAATCTTCGAACTTGAAATTAATGGTCAAATTAAAAACCAACAAGCTATTTTCAATTCAAACTCTTAAGGACTATTTGGCAGAGTGGGTGCTGGTACAGTAAATTCTGAAGGTTCACGCCTGACACTTAAGGACTGGGTTCAAATCTCACAATGGATCTCTTGAAAAGAACAAGAACTTTAAGATTTTAAATATGATTCAAAATTCATAGAAGTTTTTAACTTTGAGATCATATCTTCTCTTCTGAATTATCATGTTATAACATTAAATACGTATGCATATTCATGCCTTAATTTCGAATTATCAATGAAAGAATTTATTGTCTATATTACACAATGTTAAAATTTATTATTTAGTACATATCATTTCAAGGTCAACACACAAAATATTACCGGAGTATTTAAAATTTTCATATAACACATCTTAATAAATTTACGCATTACCAAACTGAATTGAAATCAATCCAAGTGAAAAACATAATGAACAAAAAGAGGGTTTGTAACAGCTTTTCATAAAATAATGATATAAAGTTTTTCACTTTTCACAGCGCGATGTAGCTACCTCTTGAAAAAGGTAAAGCTAGTTTCATTCTGTACCAATCTTTTGTATTAGCTTATAAGCAAAGTTCTTTTACTTCTGTGCATCTCAATCATAAGCAATCAGTTAATCACTGAAAGTTTATAAATTTTGGTCTTTTCTCAAGTCACACAGACTATTGTTTTGCTAGAATGTCATATTATGTCACACAACTAATAAAAGGCAAAAAGATCAAATAACCAAAAATAAATACTTAATAAAAACAATTACTCTGCTTGTGATTCCTTCTGTGTTGAACCAAGCTCCGCCTGCTGCTCCAGCTGGCCCACTAACTGGTTGATCCTCTTCTTCAACTCCGTCCCATCTCTCGAGTCAAGACACACTGACATCACCTGCTCTACACAGTCCCTGTACTCACGGGCACCTGCAGAACATTACAGTCATTACAGTTTATAAGAAACAACGGGGTCGAATTAACATAATAATTAAAATTTCTTGATAATTGCAGAATAAAATATCACTTTGTCAAAGTGGCAGGGCGGTTCTTGAAACACGTATATTATGAAATGGCATCAAATTAAAATGTTAACGATTAACAATGTTTATGTTGCCAAACTTAAAATCATATATGAATTACACTGTCTATCATTTTATGATATAGGTTACAAAGGATAAACATTAAAAGTATCTTGTCATGCTTACACACTCTGAATGATTGGATGTCAACACAACAGGCGTAAAAAACGAAGATTCTGGCATAAGCTTCATCTTCAACAATATTAGTATTCATTACTGTTGAAAAAGCAATGCAATAAATAGGGCTTGTTTGCACGATATGATTTAAGTTACAGGATCATTATCAGGTGCACAAGATGCTACATGAAGAATAATGATAAGCATCATACTTATCTCACAGTAAAATACAGTTGAATGTTTTAATAGCTTAACCACTGAAGACAGATATCTCTTATGAAGAAACGTATTGATGTTAAAAAGAAATGTGTCATGCTTATGATCATGCTCAATGTTATTAGACACATAACACACAACGTTTACTCATATAATGCACAATACTAACTTGACTTTCCGCTAAAATAGTTTTTGAAATATATATTACAAAAAGCCCATCTACAAACCGAATGGGTGATCGGCTCTACTCTGGACTTGCAGCTGACCAATCTGAGGAATCATTTTCTCAGCTGTTGATACAAAGCATGGATCAAACACAACCCGAGGTGTTTGCTCAGCAGCACCAGAACTGGAGTGAGACAATCCAGCCAGACTCTGTTTCAGTGCAGGCAGCATCTGTAGCATCTCCACTGCATCTGAATTCTCATTTGCCTGGGCGATGTAACTTTGTGTTGACTCTAATGTAGCAAGACTTTCATCAATGGCTTGAAGGTTCTTATCACAAAACGCGACTTTCTCTTGGCTGTTTTGCTCAACTTCTTTCAGGAAGGATTGCTTTTTTATTTGCATCTGTCTCTCAAGTTTGGAAAATTCCTTTTGAATTTCTGAAGTCATTGCCATCTCATCCTGTAGAATAGCAGCCTTGTTTGTTTCAACTCTCTGTTGTTGATGACGAAGAGAAAGAGCATGTGTCTTAGTTTCTTGTAGTCTGGTATCAAGGTCTCGTCGCCGTGGTATCAATGCCTCTTCAATCTTCTCAAATTTGTGGCCCTGGTGATCCAGCACTGTACATGACAAACAACACAGGGACTCGTCAGTGGAGCAGAAGAATTCCAGCTTGTGGTCAGGGTGCTTGGTACAGAAGTGAGGAGTTGAAAGCTGCTTCAGGGGCTGCTCAAGGACCTGCTCCAAGTCCAGGATTGAGTGATTCCTGGTCATCTTGTGTCGCTTGTGGACATATCTGCAATCTTTGCATAAGAAAAGTGAACATTCTTGGCACCGGGAATCTGCTTCATGTCCATCTGGACATTCACTGCACATTGCCTTCTTCTCCTTCCTCATCTTTACGAAGTCCACCAACTTGCTACGGACAGGATCTGCAGGAAAAGAAGTGCCCTTTCCTTTGACCTTTGCAACATGTCTGCAAATAGGGCAAGTGAGCTGTCCCCCACCTTCCTTCTGTATCAATTTGTCCAAGCAGCCTGTACAGAAGGCGTGGAGGCATTCGTGTAAAAGACGTGGACGTCTGTCTTTCAGATTGAATGAATCAAAGCAGACTGGACACTCCAAGAAGGCGTCCTTCAAGTTTGTGACCCATTTGTCTGTAGGTTCAGACATTGTTTATCTGCAAATAGAAATGTAGTAGTGCTATCGATCAAGTATTATTTTTTCACGATTTTAACAAAAATACTTATGGTGTTTGCTTAAAGTTTTATGTATTATATAATGTCATCATATTTTTTAAGTTTGCGTCACGCCAAGTCATCAAAAAATATTTTCCTCTCATAGATGAATTGACGATGATAGGATACATAAATATTCACCGATATCGATTAGCAAAACAATATGACTGTAGATCAAGGGTGTAAAGAACATTGCCTTTGAATGGTTTTGACAGGGCTAATAAATGAAACAGAGGTCTCACTCTGTAATTAAAGACCACAGATTATTTTGTTCGAGTCAAATATATCAAGTTATATAAACGGTGTTATTAATTTTGAGAAGAAGTCGTTATTTCTAAACATTATCATGAGTTTAGTATTTTATATTTTACTCATCCCCACGTATCAATATTTTTTTTATAAATTAATCATCAAAACAACTATCAGCTGATCGCAGAACCGGCGTAAGTATATCGATTAATATAACAAAACACAGAAGAAAAACATGTAACAATAATCATTTTTGATTTTGAAGTATTTCATTTTTAAGAAATTTATTGATATAAAAAATGCGAACAAGCAAACAAAACTGTCAAGCCATTGTGCACCTCTTGCGACCTCTTTCCATATCAGTCAGTTTTAAAAAGTTGGCGGAACGTAGAGTGTCAGCAGCTGAGGATGATTGATAAAAATTTACATGAATAACAAAATAGTTGATAGGAACCGCAAAGATTGAACTAATGAACGGCAGTTGCAAGGTGTCATGTTCAGATTGTCTGTTTGTTGAGGGGGAAGCGACAGGTCGGGTGGAACAGGTGATGGAAGGGTCAGGCTGTATGGCGTGGAACAGCCGGCAGAGGGGAGGACGTAAAACAACTTGCAACTGCACAGAAGTTTGACGAGTGATCAAAAGACTGCGTGACTAGTGCTGGTTTTCAGATATATGAGAGTGATAATTGACATTTGGGATATTTTATATTTTTGGATATTCGCGTCTCGTTGAGAATGAAAAATTTGAAAGTGGCCATTTTCTAACATACATGTCACGTGAATGGACGATGTCATGTGTTGTGTTAGCATGAGATGGAATCACACATGTGGGTTGCCAACTCATTGTTATCTAATGAGTGATCACATCACGGTTGAGTAATACTCACTAAATGATACTAACTAATAAATTTCTGTATTTTTGGGCGCAATCTATTTTATATCTATTCATTCGTATGAACGTGGCCATCATGTCGTCTTGATATTTTCTCTGTATGAACATTTGAGGATTTTCACAGTGAAGATATTAGGAGTGTATTTTGTAATCAATTGTCAAATGGGGCAATACAAAGACGATATGAATAATTGCCACGATGGCATGTCATAGCTGTGCAAAGAAAATGGACAACGGAATAAGAATGTCTACCCATCGTCACCATCATAGTGCCATTGCCCTTTATACCATTGTCATTATCTGTACTATTATCGATATCAATTTTAAATCCAAACAATATGAACCACGCGATCATCTATCATTCATTAGCATTTGCTTTTTCAAATAGAGTAATTTCGGGCTAGCCTTAAATAAGTCTAGCTCATGTATCCACTTCACTGTCATACCTTATTCCATGCCGTATTGTATGGATAATTGGTGAGTGTTTTACTTTAGTCATCTGAAAATGTCTCTTTTTCAACCACAAAGACAGAATTGCTGTTTCTTTAAAATTCAGTATTAGGGAATATTAGTCTATGTAAATCTATAACATTGGTCAATCTAATCTACAAGCCTTTTACAACTCGTTTTAATTCTTTTTAAAAACGAAATGATCCGTCAGAAAATAAACTCGTATTTTTAGACTAACTGTTACCCTGGTTGGATTTGTAAATAGTATCCCATCACTAGAAGACCTCGACCAAACAATATGGCATTCATGTGGTAAGATGAGCGGTACAAGTTCTTAGCTGTACATTAAAGGAATCAACTGTGTTAATGACTATCTTTTTAAAGCGACTGTTTTCATGATGAACATTTCTTAAGAAATTTAATAACGGGGAGATTTTTACTTTATTAGGTTTGATACAATCGACAACAAAATGTATGTAATGAACAAACAGCAAGGTAAATTAGTTTTTACTTTAAAGGAATATTCCAGTGCGAATTAGTTTTTTTTCTTATAATAGATTGAGTATCAAAAATCGTTTTCACAAATTATGAAACGTTTTGGTTGATTGGTTATTTTGAGACGTGAATCAGAAATTGCGCCTTTCGCTTGACACGGGCGCAGCCATCTTCCCGGTAAAAATGGCGTCCTTCAAACACCAGATATTCGGTGCAAGGAGCTTGTAAGTGCAGTAGAGTTTGCAAAGCGAACTGCCGTTTTCCCATGTCTGCGCTGCGCTCTTGCTACAGTTAGCTTATATAGCCCTTATTTTTGTTCTTTCGTTGCAACTTAAAATATTATATCAAACTTTATACGTTTGAACCCTACTTTGAGGAAGGATTCTTACAACGAACTCTGAATATACAACAGCTGTTGAACTTATCAGGCACAGATATTGTAATAATTATGTAAATGATTGTCGCTTACCTTCAACCAATGTGTGACACAATGTTTTAAATGAATCACTTGACGTGTATGAGTACTTGTCTGAAATAACCATTACCCTTGGTGATGTCAACTCTGATAAGTCGCTTTTATCACAAAGAGATAAAGGCCTCTAAATTGTGTTATCAAAAAGATATCTCATAATACTTCAGGCTTATCAGGTTATATGTATATTTCAAATGACATGTGTTTTCAAAGCATACTTGACTATAAACTACTTTCTAATGCATGAGCTGTCATATCAATGATGTCATAATAATTGATACTTAATAATAATAATTTCTTATTGACAATCTCCTTATAGTTTTCAGACCACTTACCATGTTTGATTTCGTTGGACTTACTCCCTTTTAAACAAATTCAAATACTGCCTGTGTGATAAGGTAAGTCTTCATCGACTACAAAATGATGTGTCATTCTATCTTCAAAGTACTTTCTATCAAAATCAATATCAGAAAGCAGAATGTCAATTCCATCAGATGTGTAGGACTAAATGCTTCTCAACTCCATCCATTTACATGTGTAATGATATGATTCTAACAACGGCTGTGAAACTTACCGTACATTGGAGGTCAGCAAGCCGATGCACTTGAACGTACACAAAAATAATTTGCTCATATTGTACAGGGGCTAGATAACAGACCATCAGCAGAGTCTACTGTCGCAAATTTAGGACTTTGCTCACTTGTTTGATACATTGATAAATGTAGGCTCATATTCTATGTCTACGTCTATGCAAACTTTCCTGTAATAACTTTGCAAAACAACCCATACGTTTTGAAACAATAACAATAATTACAATAAGCAATATATACAATAATCATACTCACGACTATGGTTTTCGTACAACATTGTGAACACTTAAATCCTGACAGAAATGCCTTTAATTGTTTTCATGATATATCTTCTTAAAGTTGATGCAAATGTGGTCTGTGAATTACAAGATAAATTGACATGTCAGCCTTTTTTATTAGGAGGAGAAACTGACTTTATTAAATATATTGAACATAGCATTTATCTGTTAATTATTTATCATTATTTTTTAAAATGTCATCTATAACAATGTAACCCGGAATAATCAACTACATTTGCAACATATAATGCTGCATATCAAGAGTTTGTTCACTGACTACTGTATCTTAGTGCAAATGTCATGTAATTTGGGTTTGGTTTGGACGTCAATAAAATAACTTCAGCAGAACCGTCAAAACATCTTTCTTTGTCAAGGTGTAAAATAGTCATTCTTTAATGTAGTGTGAGATTGTCCCTCGTTCAAAAATTCGAATTTTGGCATGATCAAATAGACAGAAGGGGTCATATTTTTCGAAATTCCGATTTCCTTAACTTTCTATTAAAATATTCCATAACTACTCTCTGAGGAAAAACTCAGCAAAAGCATATTGACTTAATGCAAATAAACAAGTATGACCTGTGTTTTAATGTGTTGGACACTTACAAAGGATTAAATTGAAAAAAAAAAAAAAATGACTGTTTTCGACATTTTGACCCCTTGTCACTTCAGGGACCTGCCAAAAGCTATTACGGTTAACTATATACGATGGCATATGATTGTGTTAGGGTGCAATGGTTTTTCTCTTTTGTATTGAAAATTCACAATTAATCGTTTCTTTTTTACAATACTACGATGTCTCAAAGACATGCCAAATCAAGAAAGCTAGCCCTCTGATAAATTGCTTAGGAAGCCTGAAATATCGTTTATCGCGGAAAAGTTTGGAAATTATTTATAAGTCCTTCATCTTACCAATTTTTGATTATTGCGATCACATTTGGGACAGTTGTACCCAGGAACAATGCAGTTTATTGGAAAAATTGAATTTAGACGCTTTAAGATCAATATGTGGAGCAGTTCGCGGTACAAGCCATAACCTATTATTTGAAGAAACTAATCAAAAACCACTATCTGAACGAAGATATATTTCTAAACTAACACGTTTTTATAAGATGAAGAATAACCTAGCACCTCAATATCTTTGCAACCTCCTTCCTAGAATACCCAGTACAAATGATTACAATCTCAGAGATAATTCATCTGTGCGAACAGTACAATGCAGAAAGGCGACATATGCCAAGTCTTTTCTACAAGATACAATAAAACTGTGGAATTCCCGACATTCAAAATATCGATTCGTTATCTGGCTTTTAAAATTCAGTCTGCGGACCTAATAATAAAACTATTTTCTTTAACCTCAACCACGGTTCAAGAACTTGTCAGGTTATCCACTCTCGCCTCAGAATCCACTGTAGTGATTTGAATGCTGATAAGTTTGAAAGACATATTGTTGACAGCCCCTCCTGTGATTGTGGTCATCCTCTTGAAAACGCAGTACATTTTTTTTTCACTTGCAATAAGTTCACCGAATTAAGACAGCAATCATTCTTCTATTTGAAAGGATTTACTATCAACACGGTATTAAGGGGATGTACATCACTCAATTGCAACGATCTCGATAAATTGTTGAAGTCAGTTCATCATTTCATTAGGCAATCTGATCGATTTAACATTCCATAAGCACTCTGTTGATTTTGACTGCCATACCAACAATTATTTTCATGCATAACCACGACTTGTTGAGTTTGATATGATTACATGCGTCATTAGCAATTGTTCATTCATTTCTGTATAATTTCACATGTCATTCTTTGTAGCGGCCTTAAAATAAGCACCCCGCTGCTTGTTGGCCAATCCTGTCATGAACTGTATTCTTTTCATGAATAAAATATGTTTAAAACAAAAACACATGCCAAATAACATGATATTTGCATTAGGATATGCAGGTATGTGAACAAACTTATGGTATGCAGCTATATCTATACATACATCTATACATCTGTACATAACCACAATAACTAATGAATGTCTCTTATAATAATGTCAATTTACTTTATACAAATCTCTTTAGTGTTTATTCATTATGTAATATGACTTGAAGAAAAACTTTAACCAACATATCACCATAAGTAAAGGAATGATGTTAGTCTGCAATAAACACATCACTGTCTCTGATAACACAACACTGTCTCTGATAACACAACACTGTCTCTGATAACACAACACCGTCTCTGATAACACAACACTACCACGAACACTGACAGTGTGACACGGCTCACTGTTGATTAAAGCGTTGGTTATCTCGTTCCAAAGTATGTTTTCTTCCCAAAGTGCAAATAATACCCCCCTTTCTTTTTGTACCAGTAAAATTACATTCTTTTCGTTGTCAGTCCGTATTTTCATTAATATTTTTTCTAATTTGCTGGTGTTTGCAAATGTTTACAACAAACACTTTAACACGTTTTACACTTTGATCATTCATCGTTTAACCAACATCATATAAGTCTCAATTAAACAATGCGTTAGTTACCTTGAAAGCTGACTGTCAACACTTCATTATCACAAGAAGTGGCACAGCAATTGTTTATTCAAAATTAGTTGAATCGTAAGTAATAAAGATCAGTATGAAATAACCTACTTGTACTTGGACACCCGTGAAGCAAGTATTCAGCTAAATAAATATCCCAAAAGAAAGATAACACGGTCACCACGGGGGTTGGTTATAGACTATTATGACCGGTAATGTTTTATCATTTTGGAAAACTCTTTCTATCCATTCTGATTGTTTACACAGAGAAGGGGTAGGGACGGATTATGAGCAGTTCATGGGTTTTTTTGTCGTCTTTCTTTCATAAAATGAAAGTGACACAGAAAATGTTTAATGAATTCTTAAATAAAAAATTCACGGTAGGGAGTATTATGAAGTGTGACCCAACAGGTAATTTTAAACACGAATTTTAGAAAACATCCATCCTATTGTTGGTAATCGAGGGAAACTCCCGATGGAGTATCTGGTCGCTGATTGGTCAATTCTTACCCCACGTGACGAATGTTTCTTAATAAAGAAGAAGTTACTTGGGGAAAATCTCATGACAGAAACGGTCAAGTTTTTGTTTACGTTATTAACGTTTTTACATTTTCCCGTTTATGATGCTGCCTTTATTGGTCACATTAGTTTTTTTTAACGACGGAGTGTTATTTTATCTGTAAGGAATTATTTTGTGTATCATTTTTTGAATGAAAATGTTTCTTTTTACACAAAACTTGAAAGGAGTCACGGGAAAGACCTAGCCTAAGTGAAAATGTCGATGTTTCATTGACTTTCACGGTACATGAAACTAAATTTGCACGCTACTACATGCATTTAAAAAATATTGTTAAAATAATTATAGATAAATCGATAATATCCATTGAAACTTACATTTACCTTGTATTAAAATTTATCATAATATCTAATCATACTTTTTTCTTTGGTGACTTGTGACAACTTGTTGCTCGGAAATTTACACCCTGGGCTGGGATATTTACTATTCAAGATGAAGCTAGGTTTACGTCACTACATCAACTTTACCCTGGAAACAAAAATACATCTCATCAAAGGGATGAGAATATCACGATATGTCCAGGGGTTAACTCGTAACCTATTGTCAGTAATTGAAAATAGATGCACCGCGAATCATACACCGAATCACTTGGTCACTTAAGGAAATAAGTATGGCAATTCTTACACAAAATGACTGACATCAACCTAAAATTACAGTACTATCTAACCTTTGTGCACCATCTAAGAGGAAATCCAAGGGTTAAATAACATCGTTGAAATGTATCCAAGACTTAGCAAATCGTCAATCAGACGCCCGAAAAAACAAAATATGATATTGAGTCGAATAGAAGCCTCGGCTACTGACATAAAAGTAACAATATTTCTTGAAATCATGACTGTGATGATCACTGAACAATAATACTAACCACAAGATACGATGTTAGAGTGGGGCCTAGTGCAAAATAAGATCATCAAATGTACCCAAAGGGCTAACATTTCCAAAACCTCCAAGGGTAAGCGTAAATGGCGTCAAGTCTAACATGGTATATAACATGGTATATCATATACGTTGTGTAACGCTCAATTTGGTCCTTGGTTCACGTAAGCAAAATATCAGGTTTCATGGCCTTTTTTGTGGAAATAGGTTTTGATGCTTGATGGTCATTTAGTAGTTGGGAAAGGACAATCAGTAAACAATCTTCAAAGATGCTGCGAAGTTTGAAAACAATGTTAGCCCTCGTGCTGTTGGGATTCTATTTGTTTATTGTTTTAAGTAAAGACAGAGAAAGTATTTTACGTACATGTAAGTGTCACTCGCCATAAATAAATAAATATACATAAATGCAATAAATAACAATATAATACAAATAACAATATTATACAAAAATAAAGTTAAACCATAGATTCTCTCGATCTTCAGTATTCTGTTTGTCGAGTGGAGGCCTCACTTTGTTCGGATCGCAATGGTTAGCATTAATAATAAGGATATTATATAGTGCACATATTCATATAAAGAATGATCTCTGGCGTTAAATGAGGATCTCTTAATCAGTCCAGTCAATGTAAGCACTGCATCCAATTAGCTTTAAATTATATTGCTGTAAGATATCCCAAAAGGTTTAAACATTGTCAAGTCAAAGATCTGTTCCTATGATTGTTTGAGATCATTCTAATTCATTATGGATTGTAGATTTTGCTGTTGAGTATAGTATGTACGGCATCTTCAGGCTGATAATCCCTTGTGTTGTAGATGGATATCTAGATGTCATCTTTAGTTACGCCGAGTTCATGAAGCTTTCCTTGGAGTCTCTTCAGGTATGTGCTATCTGGATAGCTCGAACTACAAGCGTAAAAGAGAACATGTTAAGATTTAATGTATTGCTTAAGGACTTATTAACACACTGATGACCATACCCATGAATGCAAGTTAATTTCAAATTCTTTGGACAAAAGATTCAAAATTAATTGCATGGTATACATTTACTGTCACGTTGATGAAACACTTTAACATTTTAATATCATGACTATCTCGTGTACAGGATGTTTGCCTATCCGATCCTTCCACAAAAGCACATTGTCCAGATGAAATATTGCATACAAGTCATTCATACAAAACCTTACAAAAGTTCAATATGAAATCATACATGAGTCCTGAAATATATTAATTTAGCTGACCATGAAGAAAGGATAAACCTATTGAGCCATCAACTTCTTAATCAAGACAAAATCTGAGTATGGTCAATTCAATACATCCACACCAGGCTAATAGACAGGACAATATCTACGTTGGCATTTCTTGACCTCATCACATGACTGCAAGCTGAAGTTAAAAAAAACAACTTTATTTGTTTTAAATGACTGGTTAGTGAACACAAGTAATGGGCAATTGGTGTGTCACCTATTGAAAAACGCCATGTGTAACAAAAAATTATGAACATCAGGAATGTGGTGCACAATTAAGAGCAATGTAGGTAAGTTTTGTAGTAAAACCTTTTTTTTCTGAATTTCGGGAATCAAATAAAAATCCATTATGATATGTTCGATAAAAAAAAGTATATCGCATCATCTTCAATCTAAACACCGTTTTCAAAAAATATGACAAAACACTAGGTATGTAAGTCAAATTATATGTCAAATACCCGAATCAGTTTCTGAAAAGACCTGCGACTACTTATTTGACAAATTTAAAAAACCTTTATTACAAGGCCAAAACCACTCACAGTATAGCTTAATAGACATGGTATTCAATACACCGATCTCAGCCTATTGATTGTTTTTTTTGTTTTTTTTTCTTTATGTTTTTATTTCCCATCAGTTGTTACATTTACATATGCAAGTATATGAAGTAAATAATACATATTTTGTCTTATAATACATCAGTTGTTACATTCACATGTACAAGTTTAATGAAAGAAATATTGCATAATGTATTTTGTCTGTAAAACATATGAACAAAGTGTGAAGAGATGACCAAAAGGCAAAGAACTTAGGCTGGGTATTGGTTGTGAAGGCAGTAAACTTACAAGCCTTGTAGTATTTTAATATTTCCTTTTGTATACATACAAAGTTAGGTTTTTTACCTCTTCTACTCATACTGTAGATATGTTGCTTCACTATTAAACAGAGTGTATTAAGTGGATTGTTGTTCCTTCCTTTAAAACCAAGACTAATATTTTCTGTTGTTAAGTCAATATTTCCTTCTGCCAATTTTTCAAGCCATTTTGCCAACTCCTTCCACACTTTATAAGAATGAACACAATCACAAAGTAGATGGACAATACTTTCTGGCATCTGGTGACAGAAAGAGCATAAAGGTGAATCGATATATCCTATTTTATGTAAATAATTATTTGTTGTCAAGATATTATGAATTATTTTATACTGAAACCATTTCACCATTAACACTTTGAGTACAATCTACCAGCCATCAAATGTACATTTGCCCATTCGTTCTGTTCGAGCACTTTATCAAATATTTCCTCCCATCTTAATTGGCCGTTGGATTTAATAAAACTCAGTTGACATAATGTTTTTCCGCCAATCAAATTATTACTATTGTGCCATAGAGAATGAGCTAATCCTTCATTATTTGATTTCTCATTCTGATAACATATTTTCAAATTTTTGAAAATAACATTCATCTTTTTAAAGTATCGAGTCAACGTTCTCTTGACACCTTGATATGTAAGAAAATCCACATTAATGTCATATTTACTGTTTATTTGATCCAAGGCCATTAAATTTCCCTCACCATTGATAATATCTCCCACATATGTTATTCCCTTCTTTTCCAAGCATTTGTAGAATATTGTTTTTCCGCCAATCAAATTATTACTATTGTGCCATAGAGAATGAGCTAATCCTTCATTATTTGATTTCTCATTCTGATAACATATTGTTAGGTAATCAGACCATGCTTCTACAACATCCTTCCAAAATCTATTAGAAATGGCTGGTAGTATCATTTTACTAATATATTTGCCGTCTGCAGTCCATAACCTGTCAATATATGGAATACAGCGTTTCATATTTTCAATCTATGTAGAGTTATCATAGCGCAATCTTTTCATCCATGTTATTTTCTGAGCTTTTATAAAGTTTTTAATAATTGGAACATTAATTTCCCCCATATCTAACAGTAGATGTCATGATATGTCTTTTAATTCTATCCCCTTTTCCTTTTCAAATAAACTCAAAACATCTCCTCTGAAATGATTGGATCAAATCATCTGGTGGGTTGGGTAAAGATGAAAATATATGATTTAGTTTGGAAAGCAATAAGGATTTCAACACAACATTTCTACCTATGGGTGTTAATAATCTTAATTCCCAACTTTTCATTTCTCTCTATTGTTTCCAATTTCTCAAAGTAATTTATTTTTATCATTAATTCTAAATCAACATCAAAGTTAATTCCCAATAGCTTAAACTGTGAGTGTGACCAATCAAGATTATACTCCTTGCAAAGCTTATATCTAGATCTTTTTTTTTATCCAATCCATATCAATCTTGTTTTTTCTGTATTAACTTTGAGACCAGAAAACCTTGCAAAGAAATCTAAAACATTTTAAACTGCATAGAGACATTTTTCAGTTCCATCTAAGGTCAGAGTTGTATCATCTGCAAACTGAGCCAAAATACTTTCAATATTTCCCATTTTTTTACCCTTGATCCTTTTATCTTTCCTAAGTGTAGAAAGTGCCAAGAATTCTACACATCAAATGAATAAATATGGTGAAACTGGATCTCCTTGTCTACAACCTCTTGACATCTTAAAAAAAGAACTTCCAAATCCATTTACCATAACACATGATTCTATATCATGTAGGAGAACTGAAATCCACTTTTTGAGGCTTGGTCCAAAATTAAAGAAGGTGAGAACATTCATTATAAAGTTTCGGTCTACTGAATCAAATGCCTTCTCAAAACCATAATTGGTAACAGACCTGGGCCCTAAAATGTTTCAGTGTAATCCATTAAATCATAAATTAGCCTTGTAACCTCACATATATATCTACCTGGTACAAAACCCTTTTGATTCTCATTAATGATTGAAGGTAATATATGTTTAATCCTACTGGCAATAGCTGCTGATGCAATTTTGTATGATTTAAGGAACTGCTTAGGTTTGTTTGCCCTTGGTACACATGTAATTAATCCCTGTTTCTGACTTACTGATAAAGAGCCATGCTCATATGAAAAATTTAAAGAATTAATCAAATGTCTGTTCAAATCACTCCAAAAGAATTTCAAAAATTCAGATGTGAATCCATCAGGTCCAGGTGATTTATCATTTTTCATTCTTTTCAGAGCTTGAAGACATTCTTCATAGGTTAATTTACCTTCCAATTTTACTTATTCTTTGTTAGTTATTTTTGGTACCTGAGTGTCAGAAAATAGATATTCAAGGTCAATGTGGACACATTCCTCTCCAGAGTACATATTTTGATAGAAATGTTTGGTTTCTTCTAGAATTTCTTTCTGTTTATTTACTTCAGAACCATCATTTGTTATCAGTTTTGTTATTGATTTATTTAGGAAATTCCTGTGTTCAAGATGCAAAAAATATTTGCTTGGTTTTTCCCCGTACTCTATCCATGTTGCTTTTGATCTAATAAACTGCCCTTTAGTTCTTTCCTCACTTATTTCTTCTAGTTCTAATTTTATTTCCTTTATCTTATTCAGAATAATTTGGGTTTTTTTGTTATAGTTTCCTCCGTATCTAATTCAATTTCATATTCTTGTAGTCTATTTTCAAGTTCTGTCTCTTTTTTATTTCGTTTTTTCTTTTTAGTTGAAGAATAGTAAATAGTCATACCTCTAATTTCAAGAAGTAGCATTTCCCAGAAGAGTTGATCATTTATTGTATAACCGTTGTCCTCCTCCCCATGGTTTGGGACCTTATATTTCTCTAGGGTGTGTTTTATTGATTTCTTAACCTTTTTTTCATATTCAATATCATGCAATAAAGAATTGTTAAATTTCCAGAATCCTTTGCCCCTTTCCATCTGTGAGGAGTTGATAGTGATAGATAAAATTGAGTGATCCGAGTTAATGCTAGGAATGATGTCTGTCTCTGAGACATTGTACATTAAATTATGAGATATTAGAAGAAAATCTAAACGAGATTGCTTCAGGGGAGTTGGCTGTCTCCATGTGAAACGCCTTTTTTAATGGGATAAAATTCTCGCCATGCATCCTTCAAATCTAAAATATCTATCATCTCCATGACCTCATTCCTAGCTTTAGGGTTATTTATGTGTTTATAATTATATGTATCCTTCACACTGTCTAGAACCAGATTCCAATCCCCACACATTATTGTCTTTTCACTTTCCATACTCTCAATCACAGTTTTGATATGTTTATAAAATTAAGGATTATCAACGTTTGGTCCATACACATTCATCAATGAGTATACCACGTCATTTATTCCTAATTTAAAAGCAACATAGTTTCCTTCCTTTTTATCTACTGATGTTTACAAGATATCAATCTGGAAATCATTATTGAAGAGAATGGCAGTCCCCCTTGAATTTCTTTTTAAAAAAATAAAGTAACATTCTTTATAAACCCATTGTTGTTTTATGAATTGTTCCTGTTCTTTTGTAAAATGTACATCTTGAAGGCAAAAAACTTTTGCTTTCTTTTTCTTTAAGAATCTAAATAATTGTTTTCTTTTTACGGTACTGTTTAAACCCCTACAGTTTAAAGATAATATCTTAAATTTTTCTTGAATGCCTCTTGATTGTTTGTTGATTGCATATTTTCAGGAAAATTCTAATAAAATCGTGTTACAAAAATAAATGAATTTAAAAAACTGCCCCAGTGTCTTAAATTTATGGGTAAAATAAAATAAATATATAAATATTTTGTATATGGGTAATGGAATGAAATTAAGGACAATGAAACAACAAAGCATTGACACAGAAATAGAAAGTTATTATGTTAACTTCATCGTGTTGGTGGACAACATTTTCATCATTGTTTCACAAACTGAAACAAAAAATTATGTCAGAATTCTATCCTGTCTTAAATGTTTGTGCACTCATTGTCAAAATATAGGCGGAACTTACATGTCATTATTTTTTCTAAAAAATGACAACCTTAATGCAGTAACTTTCTATTTGGATATATCTACTATCATAGTATCAAATGTAAATGTGGTAATAAGACTAGTCCCCTTGTTAAAAGACAATACATTCTAGAGATATACCCATGTTACATGTTTACATTATCCTGAAGTGAGATATTGAAACAAATATTAAGACAACAACTATAGTTTATGTGTTACAAGATAGATGAAAAATAGTCCTTAAAAACCTTAGATAACAAACGTTACTTCTTCAGCAACCAAAAGTGGGAGAGAGAGAGAGAGAGAGAGAGAGAGAGAGAGAGAGAGAGAGAGAGAGAGAGAGAGAGAGAGAGAGAGAGAGAGAGAGAGAGAGAGAGAGAGAGAGAGAGAGAGAAAGGCTATATAACTATCGGTTATTAATCAATTACATACAAACCTCCTGTCCCACGATCTGAAAGAGTGGATAAAAATGAAATATAATGTTTGCCTACTATTGTTAGCAAGCATGACGTTATGACGGGGTTACGACATCAATTGTCTTAAAAAATTGCAATCGGGTAAAACACAATTTGTGTACCGCATTACCTTTTGGAATGAAATGTATAATAATTACCATCATGAATTCAAATGATGAGGAGAAAAATATATGTTCTATCAAAATTTGTTTCAAAGAGATGTTACCAAATTTCTATCCAAACTGTAGAAGTTCCTTTCTAACAAAATAGTTTTTGAAAGTTTAGAAATTTACCTGGTCAAAAACTGCTTGTGCATAATCTGTAACTTGAACTTCCTCTTATCTTTATCTAGTAAAAAGGTAAGTCCTCTCCTCCAGGCAACCTCCAACAGCAACAGAAGCTTCTGTCCTTTTTTATTGTCTGGCAGGTAGGCTATATAATCCACTCCTATGTAACGCTGTGCACAGAAACCATATCTCTTAACAATAAGTATGCCAAGGGTAAAGTAAAAACAATCATATTAAGGTAGAAAGAAAGGTCAAATTGTACTTCAAATTCGATGAATGACATCACTGTTTGTATTTAAATCTGTCACACCTGAGGAACCTAGAAAATCACCTTAGCTTTAACAAATGTTGTTTAGACTTTATGCCCTGTGAAAACACCATTTCAAATGAATCTGTTAATTAACAGATGATACAGAATTTATTTTGATGACAACGAGAATGTTGTCGAAATGAAACATATCAAAAGTGAATAATTGACGCACCTTTGAGTGGTATAGAGTGTCAGACCTCAAAGGAGTAATGGACATTTAACAAAACCAATCAAATGGATTTAGGAAAGAAAGATGTTCGTCTAACCACCATATGAGCTAAAATCGTCTTTGTTAAGTATTTTACAAAGTCTCCAGAAACCAGCTTGACTTTGATATTATTCAATTTTTGTCCTCGGGTAAAGACTGTTTGACGAGGAATAAGCCTAAACAGCGGTTTCATTTGTAGAGGTGACAAAAAATTAACCAAAAAAAGGAGGTTTATTTTAAAATGATATTATATGTTAAAGAGATTATTACCTTCGTATATTTTGATATCGTAAATATCACTATATGAACAATAAAAAAACATCGATTAGGCTCGGTAAACCTCACCTCAATTTCTATTGTTTATATAGTGATATTCACGACATCAAAACATACTCTGGTAATAATCTCTCTGTATCATTAAGTATACTTTTAAATTTTCAGTTGCTTGAATGTCTAACATTTTCTGATAAGTTATGTTGCAAGGATATTTCAAATCATGTGTACATTGTTAGTAGCAGTAAACATTAAAAGAATTTTATACTTTATTTTTTTACCGAATTCAGGGGGAACTGACTACATTAATAGGGAAATAGAATAAGGGAGGGAAAGCCTACCTTGGTTATAGTGTCTGCAGGAATTTGATAGCGTATCTCGATGGTTGAGGAGTTTTCATATCCCTCACAACATTCGTAAACGAATCTTGATGTCATTCTTCCACCATATTTACCACGAACATACGTCAAAGCCTTTGGTTTCTGACCTCTCTTACCTCTATCTTGAACCTCTTCTTGAAATTCTTCAGTTGAACTTAAGTCTGGAGTTTGTTTAAGTCTGGTCTGTGTAAGACCTAAATTACTTTCCTTGACTTCCTCTTCTAAACCAAAGCAAGGGTTTGATTTTATACCAGTTTGTTGCACGTCTCTCCCTTCGTGAATAATGTTTGTGTTGATTAAATCTTGTCTCATCTCCTTCTTTAGATATACAAAGCCTTTGTTCGGTTTACCTTCCCCTCTCTTCAGTTTAGAACCATTATCCGTCTTTGGTTTTCTTTCCTTTTTTCCTACCCTTGAATCTCTGAAGTCTCCGTCTAATGTTTCTTCTTCTTCGTTCCCTTCAGAATCAAGGTCTGTGTTGTTGTTTTCTTCCTCAAAAATCTCCCTCGAACCAAGTTCAATGTCAGTTGTGGCATCCTCCGTTTTCCATCTACAACCATAGCCTGAATTCTGTTTATTTTCCTCATTTGCCTCTCTGACACTGTGGTCGGTGTTTGGTGTTGCTCCATCCTCCTCTTTGTAACCTCCCTTTCCCTTCTCTTTAGAGTTACAGTCTTTGTTTGTGATGGTGCATTCCTTCTTGTTCTCCGTGCAATCAAGATGTGTGTTTGGTTTACCTTCCCCTCTCTTCAGTTTAGAACCATAATCCGTCTTTGGTTTTTCTTCCTTTTTTCCTACCCTTGAATCTTTGAAGTCTCCTTCTGATGTTTCTTCTCTTTCTTTCCCTTTAGAATCAAGGTCTGTGTTGTTGTTTTCTTCCTCAAAAATCTCCCTCGAACCAAGTTCAATGTCAGTTGTGGCATCCTCCATTTCCCATCTACAACCATAGCCTGAATTCTGTTTATTTTCCTCATTTGCCTCTCTGACACTGTGGTCGGTGTTTGGTGTTGCTCCATCCTCCTCTTTGTAACCTCCCTTTCCCTTCTCTTTAGAGTTACAGTCTTTGTTTGTGATGGTGCATTCCTTCTTGTTCTCCGTGCAATCAAGATGTGTGTTTGGTTTACCTTCCCCTCTCTTCAGTTTAGAACCATAATCCGTCTTTGGTTTTTCTTCCTTTTTTCCTACCCTTGAATCTTTGAAGTCTCCTTCTGATATTTCTTCTTCTTCTTTCCCTTTAGAATCAAGGTCTGTGTTGTTGTTTTCTTCCTCAAAAATCTCCCTCGAACCAAGTTCAATGTCAGTTGTTGCATCCTCCATTTCCCATCTACAACCATAGCCTGAATTCTGTTTATTTTCCATTTTTGCCTCTCTGGCACTGTGGTCGGTGTTTTGTGTTGCTCCATCCTCCTCTTTGTAACCTCCCTCTCCCGTCTCCTTAGAACCACACTCTGTGATTGTGATGGTGCATTCCTGGTTAGTTTCCATGCAATTAAAATGTGTGTTTGGTTTACCTTCCCCTTTCTTCATTTTAGAACAATAATCCGTCTTTGGTTTGTCTTCCTCTTTTCCTACTTTTGAATTAAAGTCTGTGTTATGTTTTTCTTCTTCTTCTGTCCCATCAGAATCAAGGTCTTTGTTTATTTTTTCTTTCTCAGAAAACTCCTTTAAGACAAGTTCAGTGTCTTTTGATTCGAGGTACATTGACAAACAATGCAGTGCAAGTTCTTTGTATTCAAGTGCACCTGCAGCAGATAGATAAGAAAGTTTTATTTGACAGATTGAAAATTGGTAAAAACATTGTTATAAAGTGTATCCCTGTAAACAACTTGTGAGTTCTTAAGTCAGAATAATAGCAATTGTTTTCCATTAAAGCTATTAGCAAGATTAAGTCACATCAAAAACAAAATTGCAAACAACTTTATCAAATAATGAAGCACTTTACATGTATAAACAGTTTTTACGCATTTACAAAACGGTATAAAACGGAATACCCTCACAAGATTTTCTAACAAATTTGAGTAAGTTGCAATATGTGTGCCTTATGTTTTGGCTAACATCGTATTTGTAATGAGGTAGCTGACTATTACGTAAGTTATGATTTTAGCATAAAACGTTAGTTCTCTTTGTTGCCATGTCTACAAACCTGATGGTTTATCTGTTCCACTCCGGACTTCCAGCCGACCAAACAGAGGAATACTTTTCTCAGCTGTTGATAAACCGCATGGAGGTGTTTGCTCAGCAGCACTAGATCTGTAATTAGACAATCCAACCAGACTATGTTTCAGTGCAGGCAACAACTGCAGCATATCCAACGCATCTAAATGTTTATTTGCCTGAGAGATGTAAGTTTGTGTTGACTCTATCATCGCAAGGTTTTCATCTATTTCTTGAATGTTTTTGTCACAAACTCCCACTTTTTCGTTGCAGTGTTGGTCAATTTCTTCTAGGAGGGATTCCTTTTTAATTTGGATCATCCTCACAAGTTTGGAAAATTCTTTTTGAACTTCTGATTTTATTTCCATTCCATTCTGGACAATAGCTACTTTGTTAGTTTCAACCCTGTTGCGCTGATCTTGAAGAGAAAGAGCATGATTCTTTGTTTGTTGGAGTCTGGTATCAAGGTCCTGTTGTTGTGGTTTCAATGCTTCTTCAGTCTTTGCGAATTTGTGACCCTGATGATTCAGCATTATACATGACGCACAGCAAAAGGACTCGTCAGTGGAGCAGAAGAATTCCAACTTGGATTCTGGGTGCTTGGTACAGAAGTGAGGAGCGGAAAGCTGCTTCAGGGACTGCTCAAGGACCTGCTCCAAGTCCAGGATTGAGTGATTGGATGTCATCTTGTGTCGCTTGTGAACGTATTTGCACTCCTTGCATAAGAAAAGTGAACATTTTTGGCACCAGGAATCCGCTTCATGTCCATCTGGACAATCACTGCACAATGCCTTCTTCTCCTTCTTCATTTTTATGAAGTCCAACAACTTGCTACGGACAGGATCTGCAGGAAAAGAAGTGGCCTTCCCTTTGACCTTTGCAACATGTCTGCAGATAGGGCAAGTTAGGCGTCCTCCTCCCTCCTTCTGTATGAGTTTGTCCAAACAGCCTGTACAAATGGCGTGGAGGCATTCGTATAAAAGACGGGGACGTCTATCTGTCTGATTAAATGCACCAAAGCAGACCGGACACTCAAAGAAGGCGTCCTTCAAGTTTGTGACATCCTCTTCTGTATGTTCAGCCATAGTTTATCTGCAAGTACAAATATAGTAGTGACTTCGATAAAGTATCCTTTTTTTCACGTTTTTGATTATTTAAAATTGACTAACGCAAGTCATAAAAACATTGTTCCTGTCATAGATGAATTGACAATGATAGTATACATAAATATTCACCGATATGGAATACGAAAACAACTTGACTACAGATCAAGGATGTGTGACCATTGCCTTTGAATGGTTTTGACTAGATCTGATCAATAAAGCATTCAAGGATATCAAACTATATACACGGTGTTATTCTTTTTTGAGAAGAAGTCGTTATTTCTAAAAATTAACAACTTCGTTCTTTATTATCTCAAAACATTGGCAATAAACACTCAAAAGTCGTAAAAAAACCAACAATGGCGAGTGCAAATGTCTCAAACGTTTCTCTGTATAAACACGGCAATCGTATCATACAGGTAGTTTCTCTGTATGAACATGGCAATCGTGTCGTACTGGTAGTTTCTCTAAATGCACACGGCCATCGTTTCGTACTGGCAGTTTCTCTGTATGTACATGGCCATCGTGTCGTATGGGTAGTTTCTCTGTATGCACACGGCCATCTTGTCGTACTGGCAGTTTCTTTGTATGCACACAGCCATCATTTAGTACTGGTTGTTTCTCTGTATACACACGGCCATCGTTTCGTACTGGCAGTTTCTCTGTATACACACGGCCATCGTTTCGTACTGGCAGTTTCTCTGTATGAACACGGCCATCGTGTCTTACTAGCAGTTTCTCTGTATGAACACGGCCATCGTTTCGTACTGGTAGTTTCTCTGAATGCACATGGCCATCGTTTTGTACTGGCAGTTTCTCTGTATGAACACGGCCATCGTGTCGTACAGGTAGTTTCTCTGAATGCACACGGCCATCGTTTCGTACTGGCAGTTTCTCTGAATGCACACGGCCATCGTTTCGTACTGGTTGTTCCTCCGTATGCACCTGTCATCGTGTTGTACTGGCAGTTTCTCTGTATGCACACGGCAATCGTTTCGTACTGGTTGTTTCTCTGTATGCACACGGCCATCGTTTCGTACTACTTGTTTCTCTGTTATGCACACGGCCATCGTGTCGTCCTAGCAGTTTCTCTGAATGCACACAGCCATTGTTTTGTACAGCTTGTTTCTCTGTATGCACACGGCCATTGTTTCGTACTGGTTGTTTCTCTGTATGAACACGGCCATCGTGTCAAAAAGTTTGTTTCTCTGAATGCACACGGCCATCGTTTCGTACAGCTTGTTTCTCTGAATGCACACGGCCATCGTTTCGTACTACTTGTTTCTCTGTTATGCACACGGCCATCGTGTCGTACTAGCAGTTTCTCTGAATGCACACAGCCATTGTTTTGTACTGGTTGTTTCTCTGTATGAACACGGCCATCGTGTCAAAAAGGTTGTTTCTCTGAATGCACACGGCCATCGTTTCGTACTACTTGTTTCTCTGAATGCACACGGCCATCGTTTCGTACTATTTGTTTCTCTGTATGAACACGGCCATCGTGTCAAAAAGTTTGTTTCTCTGAATGCACACGGCCATCGTTTCGTACTACTTGTTTCTCTGTATACACACGGCCATCGTTTCGTACTGGTTGTTTCTCTGAATGCACATGGCCATCGTTTCGTACTACTTGTTTCTCTGTATACACACGGCCATCGTTTCGTACTGGCAGTTTCTCTGAATGCACACAGCCATCGTTTTGTACTGCTTGTTTCTCAGTATGCACACGGCCATCCTGTCGTACTGGCAGTTTCTCTGTAGGCACACGACCATCGTTTCGTACTTGTTGCACCACAAGAAAAAGGTGGGGTTTCCTCATGCATTATACGCCATTAAACCCTAAGAGTTTAATACAATTTCCTAAGGAGGAAACCCTAGGCCTTTAATGACATTTCATCAGCAGTCAACAGGGAATTTCCTCCGCGAAGGAAATGCCACGAAACTTCTTTAAACTAGAGGAAACTGCAGGAAATGTTTGTGTTTGTGTCAAGTTGAAAATTTGTGTTTTTTTACAATTAAGTGTTGAATAAATGTTTAGTAGGGATTACATGAGATAATAAGTTTTCTCCTGTTAGAGAATTTGTGTGTATCTTTATTGTACAAATGATAAAGATATAAACACTCTGAATGTTTTTAAAATAACATAAATAGTGATAAGAAGCATTAGTTGAATTTTGTATTCTAACCATATACTATATAAGAGAATTGGACATTATTAGACATTTAAAAGTTTCTACTGGTAAAGGGATAAATGGTATCTTACATTCATAATCACATAATGTATACGTTGTTTTGCCGAAGTTACAACATAGAGATATGATTTTAGTTTTTAGTTCAATTCATTGATGTAATTGTTACTGGAGACATTGTGTAACCCAATGAAGAAGCTTAGAAAATGTTCATGGCTGTAACTTGAGACTACAATCAAAATATGTTCTACAAATGAAATGGAAATAAACCACATATACATAAAAGCAAAGCAAGTATACTGATAGTCCAGCTGCAAATCAAACATAATTATGAATCTTACTTTTTTCAGAGAATATCCATACAAACACAAATATCCAAATCCTTAAATAGATTAGAACACATAACTATTTTCACTGATCTTCAACAAGTTCAACCTCCTGCATGAACAGATTTTATGACTGTCTAATGCTTACTAAAGTTGGTTGTTATTTAGCCCCTGAGATCTCTTACTTACTTACTTAAGTTGAGAGTTTTACGAGTGCTTTGCAGCGATGGCTGATGTTAAGCACGGGCCGCAGCCTTTACAAAAGAGCCTAAAGTTTGGATAGAAAAGTGGGGGGTATTTTTGGAAGCCTGGTCTAAAAAGGGATACTCTATGAAATTTTCGAAATTTGGAATGTTGGGTATGCCTAGGTTAAGGGGAGTTGGGAAGGGAGTTTGGAAGGGAGGAAGGGGGGGGGGGGGGGGGGGGTGTGTGGAGATGTGGTATATTGTGTTTTGATTTTTAGGTTGATTTAGTTTTAGATACGGGCCCGTGTCTTTTAGGTATGTGGCTAAGGCGTGGTGTATGTGTGTTTTGTTGAGAGGGTTTAGAATTTGGTGTATGTTGGTGGGGTTTAGGCCACTTGTTGCTAGTGTTGTATTGAGTGTAGCGCGTTGTGTTGAGTAGTATGTGCATTGCGTGAGTATGTGTTGTATTGTTGGTGGGTGTGGGCAGTGTGGGCAGTTGGGGGATGCAATGTGTTTCTGTTTATGTGTGTTGAGGCGTGTGTGCCCCGTTTGTAGTTTGATGATTGCCCTATGTTGGTGTTTTTGGAGTATATTATTTGCTTGTGGAGTGGTTTAGGAAGTAGTGTTTTGGTGTGGGTGGCGATAGTGGATTGTTGGTATTGTTGTTGCCTTTTGTTTTTAGCCTTTAGTTTAATGATGCTTTTGGCCTCCTGTTTACAGTGGTATAGTGGTAGTGTAGATGTTGGTAGGCCAAGACCCTCCTTTGCCGCTTTGTCGGCTTTCTCGTTTCCGATTATTCCGACGTAGGCGGGTATCCAAAGGAGTTTAACGGCATTGCCCTGTGTGTTGAGTGTATGTTTGGTATGTAGTATTTTGGAGATGATGCCTGCGCGGTTTTTGGTGGATTTACTTTGTAGTGCTTGCAGCCCACTCAGTGAGTCTGTATAAGTATTTTGCTTTGGTGTTTAGTGAAATTTTGTTGTAGGGGTAGCAAGATGGCCATGAGCTCTGCCGTGAAGACAGTTTGGTCATTTGGTAGCCGTTGGAAGTAGATGTGTTGCTCGGGCTGCCGCATGTGCAGCCCGAGACTTGTGGTGCTTGTCTTGAGGTCCTTGGACCCGTCGGTGTATATGTGGCACCAGTCGGGCCAGTTGTGTATGCATTGCTGTGTGGTGGATTGTGCTTGGTGTGGGTTTTGCTTGTTGGTGATTTTAGTGAGATGCATTTGGATTTTAGGCGTAGGTAGGGGTGGAATGGGATGGTGTCTAGTGTTTTGGGTGGGTAGGTTGATGTGATGCATGTCTGCTTGTTTTATGAGTGTCTGTATGCGTGTTGCGATTGGTTGGTATAGTATATATTTTTTAGATGTAACGTGTCTTGTTTTGGTTTTATGAGGGGAATTTCACCAGTTAGTGCCAGCAGAGCTTCGAGGGATGTGTTGTTTTGTGTGCGTGTTGCTGTTTTGAGTGCTTGGTTTTGTATGATCTCTATCATGTGAGATCTCATTGGATAACTTGTTAATATTGTGTAACTTATTGTTTTAATAAAGCAGTCACTTGACGCGCCACCCTATTGACATAGAGACTTAGAGGGGGTTACCTCTCGTGTTTAAACAGCGTCCTTGACATCTATCTAACGAGTGGTCACTGTCTGGCACATAATTGGTCTGAGTAACTTGTCTGAATGGAAGCAGACACTAACAAATACTGTTTTTGTGAATACAATGCTATATTTCTGTATAAAATATATGTAGTAAAATAAATTTACTATTTACAATTCTGAATGTTAAATTTTTTTCAACGACATTAATTTTGTTTTCAGTTCAATTTTGTACAGACTATTCTGTTTACCTATGATCCAAGATCATTTATGTGTGTCATTGCTATTATTGATATTCTTTGGAATCACCTATCGGGGAAATAAAAGGGGTTTGTCGTCGATTTAATAGGGACTGCGTCTGCGCATGTCTTCATCTGTGTCGATATGACTGATGTTTTCCGGTGTGCAGGAACTTATACAAATTGTTGATAAAGGTTGTTTGAAACATAGCTATGTGACAGGAAGAATGACAGAAGGCTGGCTGCTTAAGATGTAAACAGCTTATCGTTTACGCATAATAATTACAAGCAAAAATCACATTAAAAATAATCAAGTAATGAGGCAAAGAAACAAGGTGACAGCTATAGTGAAAATGTATACCTAATTACATTTCACTTTTTGTGAAACTTGTACAAATTCCTATAGAGATTCGGTTCATTACCGGGACAGCAACATTTGTTGTGTTTAAACTAACAGACCTGGGGTTTATATTGCATCTTGCGAACAATAGAGGTAATTACATAATTACAATGCATAATAAATTAGGGATGTGATTTAAATGTAATTGTTTACAACATGAATTATTATTTTAATTTTTTTACATATTGATAAAATACTTATCATTAAAAGTTGAATATCGCTTCCTATTTTTGTCCAAAATATAGATAGAAGATACATTTCATTTAATACGATATCATGGGAATAGGTTGTCAGAAATATTCCTTATTTTTTGAAAAAAGGATATCATATGACATATTATTTAGATTTCATTTTAAAAAATGGCATAAACAAATAGAGGCAAAAACTAGCATTGAAGAATGTTATATATTTACTCTCACTTGACCTATCTGCGGTGTTAAAGACAGCATACATCTTTGTTTGTCTTTTTCCTTGGAGCAAAACTAGTGAACGTGGTAAAAGGTACGCATCAAAACAGAATGTGGTCACGATGATTTGTTGTATTGATGTTTCCAAAATGTATTTGTTTTCTTCTGTTCTTCTCGTAATTAAACGAGTAAAAGATTTGAAAACGTTTAACTTTTTTTTTCATAACTATTATCATGAGTGGGTTCGTTATCCTTAATCCTCAAATCTTCATCGTCAAACAACAGGAAATGTTAATTACCGGGACAGTTTCACAAACGTCTTTCTCAGGTTGTTGCTATACAGATTTGGATTATATGCTTCTCTGTCGGTCACAGACATTATTTTCTTATTGGCATCTACATTTAAATGAAATATATACTATGTACCACGCCGTTTCCATATTCCCCACTCCTTAAGACAAAAGAAACATACTGTTGACAACATAGTGGAATTTTTTTCTTATCTAATTTATTTGTTTTCCGCAGAATATGTACTAATGTTCAAAAGATTATTCAATTTGCAGTTTAAAAAGAACAAATCAACTCTTTACACCAGTTTATAAGTAAAAGTAACCGTTTTCTTTAAATTTACAACCACATTATTACTTACATCTTTCCAAAGCACAACTTATTTCAATTGCATCAACCAATCATTAGGCATCCCCAACAACTTTATGATAATTTTGATATCGCACTTGCATTTGATTACAAAGACGTTGTTTTCTGTTTTCTGTTCATTTTATAAAACAATATATGTTTAAACCAAATCTAATAATCTGAGCCATTTCTTATCTGCTTACACCATTAGATAATTTGCTCGCGTGGCTATGTTAATCGTTAAGTGAAAGGGGGAAGTCAGTTTAGAAAAGGAGTTAAATAACAAAAGGGAAGTATTGATGATTAATCAAAATTTCACCGATTATTTCCGATCCCTTGGTAAAGTAAAATGAATAGCGCTGATTATATAAATCGACAGTGGTGATGGGCTCTGGCAATAAACAGGTTGAGATGCAGACAGATTGGTCGCTGACACTTATTGGCATATCTCCTTTGATTAGATGACCATAAAGCACCGACAAAGTCAATTGTCATAAACTACTTACTTTGGCGTCTCAATGTCTAATTAAAGGTTGAACATGTGACTTGTTGTCTATAAGAACTGTCGCTTTCCGTTTGACTATTATCATCATTATTACAAATAGAAAATATAGTGCCTGATATTGTTAATCTCTCAAATCAAGTAAGCAATCTGATAATGCTGCGTTTGAATGATCCTTGCTGTGACTTGATACAAACTTACTTCTGTTCATCAAACTGACGTTCGATTGGTATAGAAGTGTAATATTAATGCTTTTTAATGTATTCAATACATATATCATTGAAATAAATATAATCAGATAGAAAGAACAAACATCCTGTGTATCTTTGAGAAGTGAATTATTTGTGTGCAAATTTATTACAATTTTTTTTATAGAATGAAGTTTTATGAAAGTTTTAATTTGATGTAAGTTCGATACAAGAGACAATTGAACATTCTTAATAATTGTAAATTTCATTTCTTATTTTTGAATTGGATGGACGAAACGATGTAATGTAATGACCCGATGCATTAATTTTTTAATGAACACATTCATTGAAATGAGCTACCTTTTCAATATTCACAATTATCCAATAATTATTCTTAGAGTGACTTTGTAACACATTCTTAAGGTGGTTCCATATAAAGACTAATTAATACTTTCATTCTCACATTATTCCTTTTTTATGAAATCACTGGCATAATTTGGCTGGAATAAGGTGCTCTTTGGTATATTTAACTTCTGATTGTAATCTCGTTAATTTTTTTGTGTCAGGCACGTCTGCTTAGCGCCTGTCACTTCTATTGGTGACACCCCAGCCCACCCCCCCTCCTCACCAGCATCCTGCCCAACTAGTTTATTGTCAAGTTGAGATCAGGGAGACAACCTTGATTGTCGGCTAGACTAGTAAATGAACTGTTAATTACCATGGAGCAAAAATGTGCAACTGCTTTCTCACAGTACAGTGAGAGACATGTGTAGTTTCTCAGTTAGACCTCAACGAAAAGGTAAGTTGTAATAGTAGTTCATACATATAAGACCATTTCGCATGTGATGAAACCTTTATGAATGACTGACAGTCACCAAGAAACATGGGAAGCGACAGCGTAAGAGAAAAGGTATGAAAACTTTAAAAGATATCTTTCAAATGTTATGAAATCCGTCGTTGAATGATCCAAACATTTACTCAATTAACTCAGTTTATTTTTTATTCACTAGCTGTTATCATTCCTTTAATGATAAGTTGCTCTTGGAACTTAAACCAGTCTACATAAAAAAACAGGGATTTTTCACACTTTCGAAAATTCTTTCGCTTTCGCCCTTTAAAAACTCGAGAGTATTATGTATCTAATGCCTACTTACATTCAAAAATTTCCTTATCAAACATATTTCAAAATTATTTTGATTATCTATTTTTAATGAAATATTATCAACAACAAGGTTAAAAGATGTCATAACATTCTACCTCCCTAAATCTAAATGATATTGATTGTGCTCCATATTTTCATCAATTTGACCTGTCATTATAAGATACACATTCAGTAGGCATAATCATATATATATATATATGAAATAACTGTTACAAAATAAGGATAGCTCACATAAAAACGGTTGCGGTATCCAGCAATCCACTGCTCACAATGTCGGGTATGAAATTACATAACTTGAATGCGATGCACGTGGATCTCTTATTTCATGACTACCGTGTAGCACAACACTTTAGCCACCGGGCGGGACTCGGTGTGAAAAAAAACCAAATACCCAACTTAAATGTTTTGATAGGTTTAGTCAAGAGTTTGTATTGTTCCTTACTCTTATTCCTATTCTAGATTCATAGGTGTTTTCTCTTCATTATTTTTCATTTTTTATAAAACTCGATGAGTATATTATTTTTATTTCTTTTAATTGTCCTTAACTTTAAGTTTGAAAAATATTTTTGTGTTATTACTTCAATGACATTGAACAACTTTTCTTACAATTTTCAATTGACATTTATACATGATAATGTGATTGTTTTTTTTTCTATGTGACATGTAATCCCACTGCCGGCCTCTCCTACCGCCCTCAATATATACCATGTCTGTTGACATAATGCAGTATAGGCAGGCAGTGGGGTGATTCGCAGTTGCACTTCATTTTAAAAGCGCGAATCATTTCTAAAAATATGTATTTCATGTAAGATTTCGATGTTTATATCTTCCTTCAGTTTCTATAATATTCAGCTTACTCTTATTATGTTGCGGGGATATCCATCCAAACCCTGGACCAAAACAAAATAGAATTTTAAAGATAATACATTTGAATATCCGAAGTCTAAAAGACAAAATCGACATCATTCATGCAGAATTTTCAGATTACGATATAATTTGCCTTACAGAGACCTGGCTAAATGATACTATTCCGACTGATGAACCACCAATTCCAGGTTTTCACAAACTATTTAGAAAAGACCGTTTAACACGAGGCGGCGGCGTGGCCATTTATGTGAAACAATATTTATGTGTTGAAAAAATGGTAGTATTAGACATTGTTGACCTCGAAGCGTTATGGGTTAAAATAAAATGTAAATCCAGACATTATCTAATCGGTGTGTTCTACCGCTCAGATAAAAGTGAAAAATATTGGGAAATGATTGACCAATCTATTGGAATGGCAGCCGATTTAAATATGATTACTATCATTACCGGTGATTTTAACTTTGATATCTTAAATTAAAAAAATACCAAGATTGAAACATTGAAAAGTATGTATGGGCTAAGCCAGATTATAGATGTACCAACACGGATAACGCACAGCTCTCGCACTTTAATAGATTTGATTTTTGTTACTCATGAAAATAGCGTGCTTAGCTCAGGCGTTCTTGATCCCATATGTAGCGATCATTGTCCAATTTTCGTAACTATTAGAGATAAATCAAATATGGTAAATGCCGCAATGAAAAGAACCGTGTACGATTATAAGTCTATGGATACAGGACGCGCACACATATACCTATCTGAAATTGATGAAACTGAAATATGCTGTACCGATGATATTAACAGTGCTGTTGAAATTCTTACGATTAAATTAAAACATATCCTTTATATCACAACACCGAACAGACAGATCAATGCAAGAACAAACGAGCGCTAGTGGATGAATAGCGAAATCCGTTCTGTAATGCGGAAGCGTAACCGTTATCATACAAAAGCTAAAAGATGTAACCGTACATCTGATTGGGTTAATTTTAGATCAATTAAAATAGAGTTATCAATTTGATACGTGTTGCTAAAAGGAAATGTGATCTAAGAATCGATGATAGGATTAATACGTCCCTTAGTACTAAGACATGGTGGCGTATGGTTAAACAATTTGTACAAAGAAAATCTGAATATAACTCTTTTCCACCGATCATAACGTATGGCGTTATTCATGATCATCCCGAAAAAATCGCTAATGTCCTTAACAACTTCTTTGTAAATCAAGCTACAGTAGCCGACCCATATTTGAAACCACCCGATATGCAGTTAGAAACCACTAGCAATACGTTGAGCTCAATCATTCTTACACGTGACGAGGTGCAAGATATTCTCCTCTCAATCGATCCATCAAAAGCAACAGGGCCAGATGGAATAGGAAATAGATTTCTCAGATGTATAGCAGAAGATGTATCCCCCTTTTTGACTAAATTATTTAACTGCTCTCTTGAAAAGTCCGTATTTCCATCCATTTGGAAAGAAGCTTCCGTCTTTCCTCTCCATAAAAAGAATAGCGTTAATGAATGTTCTAACTATCGACCTGTTGCACTAACAAGTTTTCTATCCAAAGTTTTCGAAAAATGTGTTTTTAAATACGTATTCAATTTCTTTAGAGATAATGATATTCTTACAAATTTACAATCTGGATTCATGCCGGGAGACTCTACAGCTAATCAATTAAAATATTTTTATAATTTTATCGCAAAAGGCCTTGACGAAGGTAAAGAGGTTAGGGCTGTTTTTGCGACATTAGCAAAGCGTTTGACAAAGTTTGGCATAGAGGAATTATTGCGAAACTAAAGACTTATGGCATCGATGGATCACTTTTAAATTGGTTTGAAAGTTATTTAGAAAATAGGTTACAAAAGGTTGTCATCGACGGATTCTGCTCAGGTAATAAAGCTGTACTTGCTGGCGTCCCACAAGGCTCCGTGTTAGGACCACTACTTTTTCTTGTGTACATCAATGATATTGTCGATGGCATAGAAAGTCACATTCGTCTCTTCGCAGACAGCACATCAATATACGTTATTGTAGATGATCGCAACGTTGCCGCTGCGTGTCTTAACAAGGATTTAAACCGAATATCGAGCTGGGCAGAAAAATGGCAGGTTAATTTTAATCCCCAAAAGACAGACTATAAACTTTTCTAATAAACATAATAATGACGAACTTCCGACTTTATATATGAATCAAACCCCGATACAAGAAGTACAAAACCATTAACATCTTGGCATAACTCTTCAGAGTAACTGTTCTTGGAAAAGTCATATTGAAGGCATTGTTGACAAAGTAAGCCCAATGATTAATTGTCTTAGAAGCTTCAAATATCGCCTTTCTAGGAAAATGCTTGAAACTATGTACAAATCATTTGTGATGCCGATATTTGACTATTGTTCTCATATTTGGGATAACTGCACGAATGAACAAAATCATCTTCTAGAACGACTCCATTTAGATGGACTTCGCACTTTATGCGGCGCAGTTCGCGGCACTAGTCATGAAAAATTATACCTTGAAACTAAACTCAAACCTTTAATTGAGAGAAGACGCGATATTAAGTTGATAAACTTTTACAAAAGGTATAATGAACTCGCTCCAGATTACTTATGCGACCTCGTTCCTAAAACTGTCTCTGAAAACAGTCAATATTACCTGAGAAATAGTTCTAAGCTCCAAACAATAAACTGTAGGACAAAACTCTATGAAAATTCGTTCTTACCAGACACAATTAAAATGTGGAACTCATTACCTGACAACCTCACAAATGCCAATACGTTAAGTGAATTTAAATTTCTTTTAACAAGATCTGAATCGGTAAATAGTCATGATTTAAACTACGGTAGTAGATTTTGTCAGATCGTCCACAGTCGCCTAAAGCTTGGCTGCAGTGATCTAAATGCGGATAAAGTCAAAAGGTATATATCGACTAATGCTGAATGCGCATGTGGATATCAATAGGAAGATATTATTCATTATCTTTTCATATGCAAACTTTATACAGATATAAGAAATAATTCTTACTTTTACATAAACGGTCATAGCCTCAAAACAGTTTTATATGGATTACCATCAACTACCAGTAATGAAAATAAAAAAATCTTAGAATCATTACACCCATATATTTGCAAGAGCAAGCGATTTGAAAGGTAGAATGAATTGGTTATCATAAAAAGCAACTGCAAGCGTTTTGTCACTAGTTTTGTACCCACACATATTATGTCATGTTGATGTTTTTCTTTTTGTTTCATTTGTCTCGTTCTTGTGAACTTTGTTTATTACGTTTTGTACTGGTGAGGTATTCATAAAAGCAAAGCCTTGCTTGTTTACCGAACCAGATTCTTATACTAATAAAAAAATATGTTTAAACCAACACAGTTTAGAATAAGTATTATGTAAACATAAGCACGTATAACAACGCCCATACCAATAAACAAACTGAAAACTTGACGTCTTGGGAATATTTTCTGAGCTATTATACCATGTATACAATCAGTGACATACTGAAATCGAATGGCGAATAGATAATATTTATTTGTACTGATCTGATAATATTGTGCCATGTCTATGAGGAGGCCTATCTCCATGAAACGAAGACCATTGCATGAATTAGCAGGGTAGTCGTGTCACTTCATCATAATAAACACCCCGATATACACCATGATCACAAATATACATCATTGCTCCAGCTCTAATTACTAAATAAATAAGAGAATCACTTTGTGAAAAATACAAAAACAGGTATAGAATTAAAGTGATATTCAACAAATGTCTTTATTCAATTAGCATGTAGGTTGTGAATTGTCAATTATAATGTGTGTAAGAAAGGATAATTAGTAAGATGGCCATGAATGAAATTTGAAATGAATATCTCATGAATGGAGACCCGGATATATGCCTTCATACTTTTCAAATGAAATTATTCTCAAAGGTAATTGACAGGTCATATTTAATTAATATTAAGCATGAATAGTGTTATTAGTGCATATTAGTTTTAATTTATTATTATTATCATTTGTTTACTTTCTACATATTCCTCTTTGTAAACATGTTGTGATTGAGATAGTTATTTATTCAATCATCATACATAAACAAGTTGAAACGTTTAAATCATATTGTTATGTTTAGCGGAATCAACACATGATTTTTAATCCAATATATATGCTATAGTATACTATTGGACTGACTGATGTAAGAATTTTTGAAAGTCATGTCAAATAGATGTCAAAATACTAATTTTGACGCTCATGTCAGTGATTTTACTACAGTTGATAAAAAAAAGTTGACAAGAACGGTTTTTTGAATATTTAATTGTATAATCAATCAAAAATAACACATAAAACTGTCAACTTGAGATCTATGTTATATACACATTTTTGATTTGTACACTGAAGTAACGCGCGTTCATTCCATAACTTTCCAAATTTGGCAAGGCAGTCTTGCCAAAAACTGAAAGGTGTCCTTTCCATACTCAGGAAAGGTCGCCTTTCCGTTGCCTATCTTTCCAAATCGATTAAGTCAATGAAGCGCGCATAAAATCGCAATTTCTCAATTCTAAGCAGTATGGTTGAAAAGGGTTTTTTTATTTCTTATTTGAAACATGAATTTGATTTTATGAAATTACGAGATCATGAAACTGTGTTAATCATGGACGTGGAACGGTTATTTTCAAATTAATAACTAGGAGAAAAGTGAAATGAAAAGCTGTTAAGAAGTCATTTTGAATTAAGTTAGTAGTTCAACATGTATTAAATCGAGTGGTTGAGTGGCATATTTAAAGAAACAGTATCATATTCAATTGGATAACATAGTTCACATATCTATAAAGGTCATCAAAGGGATTTACTTTATAGTTATTTAACGTATAACGTGATTGTTATAATAATTTTATGGATAGTTATATGGCACTTTTCCACGCACTGATATAGCTTAAAGTGCATTATTCTGAAGGTAACGAATTTGCAAAGCGCTAAATTAAGTTAGGTAAAAATGAAAAGCTGCCGCATATGCTTCTTTCATAAATCAATAAAGCATGTGTTAGTTGATCAGTTAAACATGTGGAACGTACCTTTTCAGTGAATGTATACACAATAACATAAATATCCAAGTCCTTTTTAGCTTAAGAACAGAACAAAACCCCATCACTGATCAGTGGCTAAACAGATAAACGACACAATCTCTACATCCAGCTATCACAATCAAACAATAATGGCGACCAGATGAGAAAAAGAGAGCCGATGCAAAATAAGTTTGATTATTTCTTATCTAACCTCTCAGATTTCATTGGATAACAGGACGCGGTAAAGCAGTGTATTCTGTTGTTTCAAGACACGATAGACACCGTCCTGACAAAACAGACTGATACATGGTCACTTGTCTACAAGCCACCTGCATGTGTTTGTACAGCACGTTTGACACCTGCTCAATACCTGAAGCTGACAACTGGTCATAGTCTGATAGGTTTTATTGGTCTGAGATGCTGAATGGTATTATCTGACGCTAACTCGTTGTTTTAGTAACATTTGTTAATTTTTCCTAAATCAGAACAACATAACAATAATAAAATCTAAATTTGCCCATGCGGATCTCAGAAAAATAAGTCACTCACTGTAAAAAATAATATTGAATGCTGGATGACATAGATGAAAGATGACCACACAAAATCATTTTGCATAGAGGCACGAAAAAGGATGAACATACATCTTAATAAATATTTAATAATAACAAAAAGATCAGCACACACATCCATATGATTTCCTCTGATACTAAAATATTTAGTGATATTCGGAATGTTACCATGAGTTTATAACAACATGCTGTTCTTTCTATATTTTGCTTGAAGCATCAAGTCAAAACATATTAATTAACATAGAAACCTATGTTTAAGGTAGAGGAATTTGGATGAGGTACCACTTTTCATAAAATAAACAATTTAGTTAGAATAAAGCCACATTAAGTAAAAGGCATCAAGTTATTTTCATATATAAACAGTTGATATGATAAACTTTTGTCATATGCTCTATATAGCCATTAATATAAGAAAACAAGTTTGAAATTAAGAACCCTGCAGAAGCAGCGAGCTTGGATCTAGATAGATCTTGATGTTGTTTTATATAGGATTATTGTTAACTAAATGTTTGTTTAAGGACCCTTCTTTATTTAATGTAAAGTGGGTATGCATTGAAATCTGTTATTTCTGTTTTGATAATAAAGCTTTTAGAAGAATCCCGAAGTAGCACTGAGCTTGGGTCTAGATAAATTAGTCAATCTTGATGTTGTTTTAAATAGGATTACTGTTAACTAAATGCTTGTGAACGACCCTTTGTCAATAATTTACAGAAGAACATTGCAGAAAAGAGATGGTATTACACTATGTATTCTTAAATGGGGCGTGTACATTTTGACGCTCCAGAAGGAAGAGTGTAATGTGTTTATGAATTTGTTGGATAGAAAGTTTGAAGGGAACTAACCCAAATGCGCCAGACCATCTTCATTTTGGGGTAAGTGATTGACATAAATAATGTCTAAATCAAGGTTATTTTATTGTTTAAAGTACATCTCTTGGTTAGACCAATTCATACCAAATATAGATCACTGATATTCTAACATAGATTATGAATAACGAGACATATATCTACGGCCCCCTTCACTTGCAAATGAATCAGAATTTGTCAAATAATATATTGCTCTCTTCGACTTGAATGCAGCGACCTAAATGAATATAAAATGAACGTTTTATATATCCAACATCAGCCTGTTCTTGTGGCGTTAATTATGAAGCCTCTCTTCATTATTTCATATTATTTTGTGATTATCGCCAAGACATGTTTTTCTATATTAAAGGATTTGATTTAAAGCAATATTATTGGTAATCAAACCTTGTCTTCAGTTGAAAAAAGTTAATTGCTAAATTCAGTCCACATGCTTTTAAATATAACAGGCAGATATTTTCCAACATATTGTTCACATGACATACATGTAGTCATGTGGATGCCCAAAAGCATGAATTAGTTGAATAAAGACATTCATTGAAACAACCAACCTTTTCAACATTCGAGAATACAGTGTAATATTACGATTAATTCTAACAACAGTATATATATCATTATATTTTTATGAAACCATTGGTATACTTTATACTTTGGGGGAGGATATGCCCTAATAATTAATTAATTTCTTATTTTGATCTCGTTAATCTTTGTTGTCAATAAACGTCACTTCTTTTGCTGACTCTCTCCCTGCCCCTCACACACGCCCATCAAGTTTATTGTCATGTTAAGGTCAGAGAGACATCCTTGATTGTCGGCTAGACTAGGTAACGAACCGTTAATTACCATGTAATAAAATTGCGCAACATCCTCTCTCTGAGTTGACAGAGAGACCTGTGTACTTTATTAGCAAGGTAAGCCGTGTTATCAATTTGTATAAGATTGTTTAATAACCATATTTTTATTTCGTACAAAATTTGGACTGGCGAATAAGTCATTTGGCCTATTTCAACGCCGTACCAATACAAAATTAAACAATACATGGATACAGAACATAACAACGAATTAGAGAAGTAAAAAACTTGTGAGAACTTGTGCTATAGATAAATTTTCAAAATTGTTGCTCAACTGAAGCACGTGATTATAAACGTGAATTAAATTCAAAATAATCTTAGTAATTGAAGAAATCACGAAAATCGTTTACTTATGTGTATAAAACGTGTTGAATTTAGGATGTTTCTATTCGTTAAGAAGCTCAAATTGTCACTACCGTATAGAACTCATATCCATACATATAGAAATATATTTGCTCTTAAAATTTTATACAAATTAAGAGAAAATGTAACATACTTTGTCAATTTCCCAAAAAAACATCTGGACGTGTCCGATATTTGTCTATTAATTTTTGTGCATTCACTACAATCGAGCTTGAGGCGCACTTGATTATTTGACAAAATCAAGAGCTTGAATGTGAAATGTATGCGACATTATCACATGGTTTGAAACCGTTTGTTGAACAGCAAAGAGAACATTCACAGAAAGACATATGAAGCAAGATCTGGAGCATTGAGAGTTGATAAAAGAAATGTAAGACATCTTATAACAAGATATGAAACCCGTTGTTGATTGTCTTAATCATCCATTTATTTCACTGTTAGCACACTATGGAAGCAAGTGCAAATTTTACTTATTAGACAGAGGTTAATACGCAAGGTGAAGTTTTTATATACAATATTTACCACTTTTAATGGATATGTGCACATATTGTAGTATCAGTATGTATAAAGTATCGTCAGTTGATTATAAATATCCATTAATATGTTTTCATACATCCGTTTCTGTGACTTGATATTATTGATAATTTTACTTTACACCGCGTTTCTAACCTTGATACAGACATTTATATTATTTCCTTAATTTCAAAAGAATTGATACAACATAGGAATTGTCAGAAAACAATCTTATACCGTTTCATGAATGAGCAAACCTATCAACAGAAATGAATTGTTCATAAAACTATATTTTAAGCTATGTATGAGCCGATTGAGCTTTCTATAAAATCTTTTGTGGACATTTGAGGTTTGGTTCAAGTATGTGGTTACTGGGTTTGATATATTAAAACGTGACCTCCGAAATAAGCCCTGTTAATGTAATAATGAAAAGCCTAATATTTTCATCATAAATTGTAAACTCGATCATTGGCTAAATCTATATTTTATACATGACATTCATGTGAAATTAAATTCATAATCCGTTAGTCCAGGTCTCGGCAATGGCATAGCGGGAATACTATACCATAGACCGCCAATTAGCAATGAAAGTAATCCTGTCAGACGCTATTTCCAAACTAGTGTCACTTCCAGACGCCCCACCCCTCACGACCCCTCACCCTTTCTGGTCCAGCCTCTACACTAAACGCATCCAGTTAATTACCACTAAGAGATCAAAGAGGCACTCTTGATTGTCGGCTAGACAAATTAACAAGATGTATATTGTTTATAATGAGTGATTCTTCTCACAGAAAGCCTAAGGTGCATTATTTGAAATAGGGATTCAATAAAATATTTTTGTGGATCTGTTATAAGATTTTTCTGTTTTGCTTGTTATTATCAAACAATAGCATTAGATTGTATGTTTCTAAATTCTATTTCTAAGATTTTCTTTATTATGTTAAGCTCATGAAGAATGAATTAATATTAGATCAACGCTTTGTTGTTGATATCATAAGTTTTACCATAATTATACATGACATTGTAAGTTGCAATTTACAATACACATATCTAAATGTTTCCTTACAAATATTAGTTAAATGATCCTGTATTTAGTTGTTTTATATAAAATTTAACGATTGACAGGGGATATTGTCATCTTCACAATGCTCTTATTACATCAACATATTATATTCTTTTTAAAAACTCACTTTTTAAAAACTCATTCATACATTCTTCTATGCATAATAGTTTTTACCTGATCCAATTAAATTTTGAACCTATGAAGCTTGGAATTTTAAAACAAAAACAAATAAAAACACTTTTTTAGTTTTGATATTTATTTATAAAACTGGTTTTGTCAATTATGTACTTCATGCTGAGTTTAGAATGTGGCGACGCATTTGCACATCACAAGACACTGTTCAGATTCAATGCATACTGTCCATAGCTGGGTCCTAATGTTGTCATAATTAACAGGTGCCTATTATGTAATCTATTTCCTGCCAATTTCCATTGTCAGATTATTTGTCCTAAATAGAAGGCCCACACAGACAGACAGACAGACAGACAGACAGTATTTATTCAGTGTTCAAGGCCATGGCCCAAATTACAATATCTATTACAACCGTAATTCCATGTGCTGCTGGTTAACTTATAACAGATACAAGTTGCAGGAATTGGACAAGCGTCCGTAAAATACCTGGAAGATTTCAATAAGTTTCATAAATACAATACCATACAATATCTGTATTTAAAACTATACAGGCTATTGGATAAAAGTTTACATATTTCGAATTTTACGAGCCTGCAAAAGGAATTTAGCAATATTCACTATAACATTTTCATTATTACAAGACATAAGTCTAACAAACTCTTCCTTACTAGGTTTGATAAAATCATCATGGTGAAAGTAATCTTTTCTTGCATCCTGGTAGAGTTCACAAACCATAAACAGGTGATATTCATCTTCAACTAGTGATATTCCTTTGCTATGACAGTACAAGCAGAGTCTATTACAATATTCTGTATCATTATGTCTTCCTGTTTCAACAGCTAGTTTGAAATTATTACATCTAAATTGACTCAAAATATGTTTATAGTACAATGGAATATCTAAGGAAAGATATCTTTCAACTTGCAACATGGTCTTAAATTGACAGTAAGTCTGACATTTACTCATTTCAGAAACAGTGCTATGCCAATCCTGGCTCAGGCAATCAAACAATCTTTGCTTAAAAAGTGAAATAAACATTTTAATGTTTCCTATATCCTGGCTTAACCAAAGGACACCAAAGCCAAACTGAAATAAAATGCTTCTAATATGTGATACCCATGTTGTTCTACCTACATCATCAAGTGTCTTTAACATACAATAAGTTTGATAAGGCAATCTATTTGCTTCCATAGTAATCAATTTACACCAAAATTTTAATGGTTTTAACATATAACACCTGTGCTTTGGACCCTTTGGATCCGTTCATACTGACATAACTCTTGGCATTACACAGCTAATTAGTACATCTTAACAACGACAAACGCTATAAACCAATGAACTTGTAGAATATACGTTCAACCAATGAGAAGAAAATGTTCGGCAATGCTTTCGATGCTTACAGTCACTTGAAAAAAGTAGATCACTTGGAAAGGTACCCAAATTCAATAGGATTATTCAGGAAGTCGATCAAGTTGCAAACAATTCATGGATTACTTATTCTGACGATTGAAACGGGTATGTACTTTGTCATTGATAGTCTTTCAAACTTCACTTTCAAAAAGGTCACCATTTACCTTTGAAATCAAACAAATTATTGCGAACAAATGATAATTATTGCCAAAAGTTGTTTATTAACATTTTCCATGATCAAATTCATTCAATTTTCTAAATATCTTTTAATTTTAAATGATGCAATTTTCAAACTCTATATCTCTTATTCATTTCATGTGTTTAAGACAATCCTTAAATAGTAAAATGATTAATTTAATTTCTGCAATAAACTAATTTGCAGGATTTGATTCATCATTTAAAAACAAAGTTTTCTTTTGTTAAAAAATTGCGATGAAAAGCATTTCAACAATTTTTCAAAGGTAAATTAAATTTCATGTCTTTTAAGAATCAATCTTTCAAAGAAAATAAAGATTTTCAAAATGTAAAAATAACTACAGGTTAACTTAATCAAAAACTTCTAAAGGTATTCAATAACATGACGAATTTGACAAACAGAATAAAGGGACATAACTCTTGGTCAGACAGGTAAGGTGCTAATTAGTTTTAAAGGCTGTGGAAAGGTCACCTTGCCGTGCGTTCTTTCCAAAGAGGCTTTGGAAAGGGCGTTCTTTAAGCCTATGGAAAGGTGTGGAAGGGTGCCTCTTTCCTTTATGGAAAGGTGTGGAAGGGTGCCTCTTTCCTCTTGGAAAGGACGCCTTTAAGCTTTTGGAATGAACGCTCGTTACTCCAGTGTAATTAACATTTAGGTTATCGAACAAAACGTTTTCTAAAGGTTTCCAAAGTTCCTCCTCTTCCCTGCCACAAGTGTGAATACTTTGATATAAGTTGATATAAGTTGACTTCTGTTGATATACATTCAACCCTTGAATGTTGTTCTTCTGTCATACTACCGCTAATAACTGTGATTGAAACTGTGTTTATTTTCGTAAAGGGGCTATCGGCCCATTATACATGTACATGCATCATAATATTAAATATAGTTGAAGCGCCATAAAATGATATAAATTTCTAGTTGTATGATAGGAAACTGGATCGTTCTTGCATGCTAGAAATACATATTTCGTGATGACATCAACTGCAGAAATTGACTAACAGTGGGGAATGAAGTGTAGTTAGGGAGTAGGCCCCGACGAAGATTATCATAAAAGTCACATTCCATACAAAAATGATACTCAGATTCAATTATTTGAACGATACAAAATGGACATAGTCTTTGGCTGCGAGGTAGGCCGATCTTTCTTCTTTCAATTTATGCCTGGAGCATCGAAATTTACACAATACAAAACGATACACTGGTATAGTAACTAACGATATATAATCTTCATATTTAATTTCAATTTTGATAGTGCTATATAACTGGAGTTAAGAGTAGTTTGAAATACTTTCAAGAAAATTTGGTTATCAATAGCAATACACCTTTCCTTAAATAAAGAAATAAAAACATTAATATGTCCAACACCTTAATTTAACCACACATAACCGAAACCATAACTGAACAACAATTGTTTAACATTCAAGGCCCAACATTTCCTTCCAGCCTCTGCCAAACTATACTGATAATCATAAGCTTTTTTTAAGATTACATTATCCTGCCTTACCCAATATTTGATAATTCTTACACATTGATGAACTCGGAGAGAATATCTAACTAGCTCGCCTCGAGCTACTAAATTAGGCGTTGTTCTACCTAGATGCAAAACATCTTTACAAAAATTATCAAAGACTCGGGCAGCGTCAGAAGATGGATGGAATCCCCAAACTTCTGTACCATACAGAAGAATCGGTAAAACTTTGACATCGAAAATATGCAATAAGACTTTAAATGGAAGATTCATACAATTATACAAATTAGAGCGAATAATTCTAAGAACTTTCAAAGCCTGTTTTTAAAGAATCTTCTGTGAAATGTACCATTAACCTGAACTGGAAAAGTGTACACCAAGATATTTATAAGAACTAACAATATCCAACTGACCACCGTTAAAGAAAACCTTTTAATATTTCCTCAGCTTTCCGGCCTTTCTGAATACCATTACTTTAGTGTTTTTAACATTAACCTTAAGCTGCCATTTATTACAATATCTACTTAATTTATCTAATCTCTTTTGAAGACCTATGACCGTACTGTCTACAATCGCCATATTGTCTGCAAATAACAACATGAAAATCTTAAGAACTCCTATCTCTATACATCTCTGATTATCATCTCCCAAGAAGTCAATAATATCATTAACATATAGAGAAAAGAGAAATGGAGACAGCTGACAGCCCTGTCGGACACCGCACATACAATCGAAAAAGGTGGTGAAACCTTCATTTAATGAAATGCATGATTTAACATTAAAATATATATTTTTATCAATCTAAATACTCTACCCTGGATCTTAGACTGCCACTACTTAAACATCAATCCGTTTCTAACAACTGAATCAAAAGCTGCCTTAAGATCTATAAAAGCACAGTCAACTCTACCCTTATGAAGACCAACATATTTCGAAATGATAGTGTCTAATACAAAAATATTATCGGTAGTTTGGAAGCCTTGCCTAAAACCCCGACTGTTCTGGAATAAATAACTTTTCATGATCTGTCCAAGTCACTAACCTATTGCAAATGACCTTAGAAAATATCTTACCAGATACCTTTAACAGAGTAATAGCCCTATAGTTACATGGAAGATTTTTATCACCTTTCTTGTGAATTTGTATAATAACACCTCTAGACCACTCGTCTGGATAAATACCCGTTTTCAGAATTGAATTAAATGTAACTGTAACAATTCAATGCAGAGTTTAGGAGCATTCTTAAAAAAACTCAATTGGCAGACCCTATATCCCGGTGCCTTACCACAAGTCAAATTAGCAATTACAGAACTGATCTCTTCATAAGAGATATCACGATCAAGACGATATGTATCTGTTGTAATTTCAATAAAGAAGTCATCAATAGACTGAACAAAGTCTGTTACAAACTGATAAAGGTAATTTTCTTCAGGTGAAACATTAAGTCCATTGAACCAATTTTTAAAGTATTCAGTCCAATTGTTTATACTAATGTTATTGGAAATGGAGGCAGGCATTTTCTCACAATAGATCAGAACGTTTACTGTCATTTAGAGTAAGAGAGTTCAGAAGTGATTGTGATAGAGAATGGAACACCGCTGCACGTTTTGATGCACAGAGCCGCCTATACTGTCTCCAGGCCCCTGTGTAGCGCGCCCGGTCTACTGCACTGTAAGTCACGTGGTACACGCGGAGCCGACTGGGGGCTAACTGCTGGGCTGACTTACACTCATTGTCAAACCAGTTACCTCCCTTTGGCGAGTCAGGTCGCCTACGCGTTGTAGATTTGACTTGCTTAAAGTCCCTAGCGCAGTTTAATAAGCTGGAATAAAATGATTTATTTGCAGTGTTCACGTCCTCATCATTTATAAGTTCTTTAAAGTTATTTATTTCCTGTTTTGTTATTGAGTCCCACTTTTCCGTATAAATTGAATGTTTCTCACTATTGCAAATATACCTGTGTTTAGGAGTGAGATTTTGTTGAGGATGTGGCTTGAAGTCAAACCGGTTCACACTGAGGGAGAAAGCAACCGAAAAATGTGACGATTCAACTTCGTCACACACTGAAAAATTAGTGAAAATTTCCGAACATATGACATAGTCAACCACACTGTGTCATTAGGTTATTTTACCGACATCTTTGTCATCAAAAAGACAGCCATTACAAATTCTGAAATCCAGCAGTGCACGACCTCTGCTGTTTCAATTAGTCCACCGGCCACTAGGGGTCCCCTTTTGTGTACTTATGTGTACTTATATTACACAAATTAAGTGTCCAAAAGCAAACCAAAGGACCTACCGTTAACCTACTATCATTGAAAAACACCAACTCAGCCTTGGAAAAAATCTATTTTCTCTTCTCTAGCGTTAATGTATATCCTTTTATATCAAATTATTTGCATTGAGAGTAGAATTATGAGTATTTTCAACTCTTTTGTGTACTGGTGTACTTATAACAATCCAGGTTAAGTGTCCAAAAGAAAACTAAGGGACCTACCATTGAACTACTTTCATTGAAATACACCAAATCAGCCTTGGAAAAACCTCACAATTTTATATTTAGAATGTGTTGTTTTACTTCTAAATCATTGGGGATATATCTAACGGGTAGAAAGAAGAAAGATAACACATAGGTACTCATTACACACATCACATGCATGTAGTATAGGAGTACATTCTTGAAAATTATTCATTTTCAATCTCAATATGACTGTTTGATTCAGCTGCTTTTTGGACATCAGCAATTTATCAAAATCATAGTTGTAAGAGAGAGCATCATTATCAATAATATCACCATACACCACACACCACACACCACACACCACAACAACCATCATTATCGTCCTCAAAGCTGTCACATTGTGGGGTCTTGATGTTGAACAACTCTCTAGGAGGATAGCAGGAGGCTCTAGCTTCCCATCCGCAAGAGTCGAACAATGACTCTCATTAGCAACAAGAACAACAGGCATTGGAACAGAGATGTATTCCATGGAGCCTCCTGCTAATTGAAATGCATTGTATGATACTCTAGGCTTTTGATGGTAACTTGATAGTGTCCATGTTACATTGTTTGACTCATCTTCACAGCAATAGTCATTCAGTTTCAGACAGCAAACTTTATCAACAGTTTACTAGGTCCAACATAGACAACAAAAATGAAATCCTTATAGGACTTTTATGAGTGATATGTACATAAGGAAGACAAAATTGTCTGCCTAACAATCTCTAGACAATAGAACTGCAGTGGTTACATGACATTCCGCAAAATGCCTTAAGGTACTATCAAACATACATTATGTATTAATGCGGTTAAGTTGTGCTTTCTTCAGCAAATCAACACAGAAGGTGCTTTATAGGAAAGAAGCTTTCCTTACCAAGTCTAGAATCATCACAAACAGTTTGTCATCTCATGATTACTTTCAATTCATGAATGATGAGTTTTTGTAACGGAAACCTAAAAATTCGTACAAATTACTCATGGTAGCTATCTGAAATGGATTCAGTGACCTTCTTAACATATATTTAGATACCAAGATTATGGTTTCCGAATTTTAAATGGCCGTCTTTTTTATGACAAAGATGTCGGTAAAATAACCTGTGTAGCTAATGACGGACAGAGTGTGGTTGACTATGTCATCTGTTCGGAAATTTTCACTAATTTTTCAGTGTGTGACGAAGTTGAATCGTCACATTTTTCGGTTGCTTTCTCCCTCAGTGTGAACCGGTTTGACTTCAAGCCACATCCTCAACAAAATCTCACTCCTAAACACAGGTATATTTGCAATAGTGAGAAACATTCAATTTATATGGAAAAGTGGGACTCAATAACAAAACAGGAAATAAATAACTTTAAAGAACTTATAAATGATGAGGACGTGAACACTGCAAATAAATCATTTTATTCCAGCTTATTAAACTGCGCTAGGGACTTTAAGCAAGTCAAATCTACAACGCGTAGGCGACCTGACTCGCCAAAGGGAGGTAACTGGTTTGACAATGAGTGTAAGTCAGCCCAGCAGTTAGCCCGCAGTCGGCTCCGCGTGTACCACGTGACTTACAGTGCAGTAGACCGGGCGCGCTACACAGGGGCCTGGAGACAGTATAGGCGGCTCTGTGCATCAAAACGTGCAGCGGTGTTCCATTCTCTATCACAATCACTTCTGAACTCTCTTACTCTAAATGACAGTAAACGTTCTGATCTATTGTGAGAAAATGCCTGCCTCCATTTCCAATAACATTAGTATAAACAATTGGACTGAATACTTTAAAAATTGGTTCAATGGACTTAATGTTTCACCTGAAGAAAATTACCCTAGTGGCCGGTGAACTACATAGTTATCCTGGGAACTGCGAGTTATAATATTATCTACACTTATGTAATTTATGTCTTCATCCACTGGAATAAGTCGTGGGTCGTCATTTTCAATATAATCCCGTAGGGATCGGAAGTTCTGGCATTAAACTCACCCTTTCATATGATATGGCAGCCTAGATATGTTTCTCTGAATGATAAAATATCAGTCTCTACTTTGTCTAAAAGATGTTCATGAGAGTATTCACTGGAGCCACAAGGAGAGTAGTAAATAAATCCCAAAATGAGTAGAAAACTATTAGTTGTAATTTCCAGTTTTAACCATTTTTAAGTTTTTAACCATAACGCGTTTACTGAACTGCTTTTCAAGACTGTCACTGCTGGTGATAAATGATGTTTGATAAATGCAACAATTCCACCTGAATTACGTATAGTTCCTGGCTTCTTTGCCCTGATCTGAGATACATAGTCCAAACCGCTTACATCAAATTTATCTGTGTCTTCTGTCTATGTTTCTACAAGTCCGATTATATCGAAATTTGTAATAAATTCTATATATGATGGTTTACACAAATGTTTTTTAAGTCCTTCACAATTCCAGATGCATAAATCAAATGTTGTCGCAGAATTTTTGTCACATGGGCTTTGGCCACACACCTAGGGGCGGTCAGTGTTTTCTTTATTGGTAAGTGGCTTAAGAATTGGAATCAACTCACTAGTATTGGGGTCAAGTAATACATTTTATTGTCAATTTGAATCTTATCGTACCGAAACATAGCGAATTTGTCAGCTTCCCTGGCCTCATCCATATGCGGTTTGAGTTTACGGCGAGTTTCACAAACGCTGTAAGTGAAATCTTGAGAAATAAATATTTTGCTCTCTTTCAGTTTCATTGATGACTTCAGTACTTCAGCTTTCAAATTATAATGATCAAAAGAAACAAGGACGGGACGGGAACCTCTTCCCTTTGAGGGTATTCGCTTAAATTCATTACTCCACTGCGCTGTGGACGCCCATCTTCGCCGAGATTAAGTCCGTAAGTTTGTGTTCTCCGGGTTCTGCTTCGGAGTTATAGAAGATCAAATTTTTGCGTTTTTCGCGTGCGTCGAGATGGTCAACACGATGTTGACGATCAGACGCCAGGGATTTTAATTCTGAGTTTTCTTCTGTTAGAATTTGAAGATCATGATGATTTTTGTGGTAAGTTCATGGAAGGTCGCGTTGATTTCTTTTTGCATAACTTTAATTTCTTTCATTTTATCAACATTACTCATTTCTTGTGATCCGTCTAGTGTCGTCTGTTTCCCACAGGGTTTGATTCGACGTCACCACTGGTTATCAACATCAGCACAGACAGAAATAAACACAGTCTCAGTCCTGTCCTTACACACACAGGCACGTGCAGCACGCGCACACGCATAGCTACTTGATGTTTTACTCTTCGTGTCATGAACGATATAAAAAATGTCTGAAAACAGCCAATTTGCTGTCTAAATGCACTTAAAACAAACCCCATTGTATCGAAGAGATGTTTGTACGTACATTTCTGCCAAAATTACCTCCTTAGACAGTCAAAAAACTTTTAATTCGGCACGGAGACTATTTATATGTCTGCGGTCTATCCACACCCTAGGTGGCGCTGCCACAAGTGTGAATAAGTTGATATAAGTTGACTTCTGTTTATATACATTCAACCCTTGAATTTTGATCTTTTGTCATACTACCACCAATAATTATGATTAAAATATTTGACAATGTCATTCAAACTCCTGCTATCAACGTCAAACTACCCATCTTCCAAGTTGTAATCAATAAAACCTTTTGCATATTGTTTATGTAGACGTATATAATTTTTTCTAGAGTTTTCAATAATTTCCTCTAGTTTCATATAGTTTAATATAATTTCCAAGAGTATCCTTTGTTTTGAAACTACACGTATACTGCGCATGAAATGATAGGAACTCCCAGTTTCCTCTCGTATACTGTAACTGAAATTACGCATTTTCACGTCATGAGAGCTCATTAAACTACTCTATTTTCTCCGGTTTTGTGTCTCTGAATACACACGGCCATCGTTTCGTACTGGTTGTTTCTCTGTATCCACACAGCCATCGTTTACTACTACTTGTTTCTCTGTATGCACACAGCCATCGTTTACTACTACTTGTTTCTCTGTATGCACACGGCCATCGTGTCGTACAGGTATTTTCTCTGAATACACACGGCCATCGTTTCGTACTACTTGTTTCTCTGTATCCACACAGCCATCGTTTACTACTACTTGTTTCTCTGTATCCACACGGCCATCGTTTCGTACTACTTGTTTCTCTGTATCCACACGGCCATCGTTTCGTACTACTTATTTCTCTGTATCCACACGGCCATCGTTTCGTTATACACTGTATTTCAGCTCAGTACAACCCATGGTTCGCTGGTTCCAGCCGATGCTCGCAGGTTTCACTGCAATGCATAGCCACGATGGTGTTGCGGGTTTATCTCCCTGCCATAATACTAGCAGCCGCGATATAAGTGAATAATCTTGAAAGCGGCGTTAAACCCCATCTCACCTCACCTCACCTCAATACTTCAACACTAACAACATGTCGCAGGTATTACAAACGTAATTTCTTTGATCTCTAGATGTGCCTTTAGCATATTTATGTAATGCATATTCAAAATTCTTTAGAATTTGAACTCCTTTCTTTTGCTACAGACTATTAATTTTGTTTATATCAATTAAGACACTAATAATTTAACTGATATGAAATAGCTTCACCAACCTCAGAACTCGGGTCAATCATAATACTTATGCGAACCCGATGTGGGTAAGACCTATGTTTTCTAATTGAATCTGGAAGTGGGGGTACATGAGTGAACAATGCTTTCTTATTATCTTATTTATGGATAAAAAAAACAATGTGGTTTTAATACTTAAGATAAATAAGGAATGTGCCTTTAAAAGTATCCAATGCATTCATTAACCTTTAAGAGAACAATTTAACACTAAGTGAAACGTATCTGTGAATTATTATTGATGGTATTCAAAACCTCTTTGGATAAGCATCTGATTTTCTAAGATATAGGCTATAACAATTCTAATGAGGCTGAATCTTAAACACTTTATACCACTATCAGACATTGTGTTAAAAATTTCGTAGGTATATTTTTGGGGAGGGTTATGAAACAAAATACACAGAAAATAACATCGAGTTTGAGAGGTATTTTTATATTCAAAGCAAAGAGATACATCGCCTGCCCACCCACTGGTCACTAAGCCATTCATTACTACATCCTACTACAGAAAGAAATAAGTGTTTATACAGAATGGAATACAACAAATTTTATCCATGTGATTTTTTTAATAAAGTCTAGCACTTATTCTTGGATTTTGATCCTTTGTGACCATTGTGGAGCAAACTAAATGTTAACGGTTAAGGTTGGCTTAGAGAAAAACACAATTAGAATGGATTTTGATGAAGAAATATGTGTTTCTATGATAGAATCAATGCCTCATTTTATTAGATAATGTTGATATTTGAAAACTATTATTTCAGTTTAAAAAACTTGAAATACATGTAGTAACATATAAATGTGTTAAGTGGTGGCGTGTTCTATAAATTCAGGTTGCCCTTAAACGTTTGACATTTTTTACTTCCTATCGAAAAGTGCTGCATCCCATAGCGGAAACTATCTGAAGATATACCTTGTAATTTGTTGATCCGAATGATCGCACATTCTCAACAATGACGTGGTAGGCATTTCCCCAAAATTGTTTTAAAACCTTTTACCAAAACCATAGGAAGATGAAATTGAAAGAGTAACATCTTTCTGGCATAATGTCTTAAATTAATAACTTTGATGTTAACCCACCTACAGATATGGGCGTGGCAGGGTACCCACCCTCAAATCTTTTGTCGTCTTTTTAACAGACATCAATCATGCCGGGGATTAAACATTTTGAGAATGTCTTTATCGATATTTGTCATAGCCCCGAAAATAAGTATGTAGCTGTGGTTCATATGTGGAAATGTACGAATAAAAAAGGTGAGACATATTTGAAAGCTTTTTATTTTGGTAAATTTAAATTGATTCAAAATATAAACGCTAGATTGGTGTTGCAATGTTCAAGTGTTAAGAATGTATTTTACTAACAATGCCCTAGACTCACGGTAACCATTGACAAAACTGATGAAAACCTGGTACCTTTGCTATTTCAATTACGTATTCGTGGTTTTTGGGAAAAAAAACTAACTAACTAACAAGGGAGTCAGATCGAGGGTAGAGGTTCGTTGAGAAATGTTATTTTGCACATTAAAATCCAGTTGTTGTTTTTAAATTGATATAGTAGTTACAGGGAGTATTTTAAGAAGATAAAGAGGGTTAATATATAAGAATGTATAAATAAATACAAATGTAGATACTTCCTATATAACTGCTATGTTTCGAAAGAATGTGTTTTCTTTTAAGTGTCATGGTACGGTTTTACTGATTTCCTTCCACTTTTGTGTTAATACACCTTGTCTTATGTACTGGTGAAATCGGTGATGTATTTCACATATTAATCTTGAACATTAACAATACAAAGGCTGATTAGCTACAGGCCCATGGTTTTTTCTTTATTAGAAAATAAAGAAATAATTGTTCCTTTTCAGAGTGTTTTGAGGCTAGCCCTATATGATTTTAGATTATTGGACTATTATATTCGAAAAACTGAAAACAATAGTAGTTAGCATTTCAGAGAAGTGAACGAATGATGCTCTTAGAGTGTTTAGAGGCTGGTCCTATAGATCTCTAGAGTCATTTGCGGCGGTAGAGTCTTATGAGACTGTCAAATCACCATTTACATTATCAACAAAAATTGAACTACGTCAGACACTCACAAGAAAGGTGCTTGGATTTTAGAGCAGATTTAAAGCTATCCAATCAAGGGATTAACTCTTTTCGGGATCATGTCTTACACTTAATAAAGGAACTTCTCAGATACTTCTACAGCAACAACTAACTAACCTGATATTTATGCAGCGCAAGTTAATCTCTAATTCTAGGACCATAAGCATTGTGTCAGTGGTAGAGACTTATGGCACCCAGCAATATTTGTCAGAGACTACATACCCAGGAATAAGACTTATGTTGACATCCACCACATTTCCGAACACTCGAATGTTTTCCAATAGCAGAAATGGATGGTTCATTTACATGTTGTTACTATTATTCTCTCATTGAATGTGCCTGGTCTTCAGCATGGAACAGATTACATTGATCAGACTGTATCCAAGAATTTTGGTACAGTGGTTTTAAAATAACACAAGCTTTCTCTAGACAAGCTATATCACTTTAAATCTCCTACTGATCTCAATCTTGTAAGTTATAACTGTATGATTGCTAATTCCAAGTGGTCTCGTGGCTCGCATGCACTTGCTATTTTGGTAAACACTCTCGCCCCTAGCGGACAGTAATCTATTTCGTAAGTTATTTAACAAATATTTAAGTATTCAGGTAGTAAAGTGGATTTTTAAAGGCCGGAAGTATTTATTGTTACGTTACATTAAATCCGCATGGATTACAGTATCGAAAATATTAAGATTTTGCTCATAACCAGAAAAGCGGAAACGGCAGCCGCTATGGTCTATCTAATAACAATGCTACCTACTGTGTTATTAAATCGGTTAATTTACAACATTGCTTTCATAAAACATATTTCATGATTTGTTCTCAGTTTAGAGTTTAGCTAAATTCAATAGCTACACACAGTACTAGTTCAGCCGTTTCCAAATTTCAATAAGTTATATGTTTTGTGCACAGCTGACCATAGATTTTTATATGTCCAAGCCGACAGCGGCTGTCTTAACGTTTTCACTGTTGATTGCAGGTAAATTGTAAAGAATGTTTAGTATTTCATAGAATCGATAAAAAGTTTAAGTGAATGCATGAGTACTCTTAAACCTTAAATAGCCATTTTAAACCGTAAAAGCGTGCACTAGTGCCTTTAATTTATTAGACATACAATGTTTATGTAAATGCGACATACCTTCAACCAATGTGTGACATGCAACCTTCCACAATGTTTTAAATGATGTACTTGACTTGTATGAGTACGTGTCTGAAATAACAATTACACTTGGTGATGTCGACTCTGATAAGTCCTTTTTATCACAAAGAGATAAAGGCCTCTAAATTGTGTTATCAAAAAGATATCATAATACTTCAGGCATCTCATACTTAACTTATCAGGTTATATGTATATTTCGAACGACAAGTGTTTTCAAATTTTAACTAGTTTCTAATGCATGAGCTGTCATATCAATGATGTCATAATAACTGATACTTAATAATAATACTTTATTATTGATAATCTCCTTATAAGTTTCAGACCACTTACCATGTTTGATTTCTTTGGACTAACTCCCTTTTCAACAACTTTCAATACTGCCTGTGTGATACGGTAATCCCTCTGTCAGAATCAACTACAAAAGGATGTGTCCTTCTAACTTCTAAGTACTTAAATCAAAAACAGTATCAGAAAGCAGAATGTCAATTCCCTCAGATGCGTAGGACTAAATGCTTCTCAACTCCATCCATTTACATGTGTAATGATATGGTTCTAACAACTGCTGTGAAACTTACCGTACATTGGAGGTCAGCGAGCCGATGCACTTGAACGTACACAAAGATATATTGCTCATATTATACAGGGGCTAGATAACAGACCATCAGCAGACTCTACTGTCGCAAATCTGGGACTTTGCTCACTTGTTTGATACATTGATAAACGAAGGCCCACTTCAATGTCTACGTCTATGCAAACTTTCCTGAAATAACTTTGCAAACAAACTCATATGTTTTGAATCTCCCCACTTAATTTTTGATTTATATCATGTGAAAGGGAAAGTGTTTATCCACATATGATGCAAAAAAAGTAGTAACACAATAAAACTTTGTGGCGGGTTAGAAAAGTCATGATAGATATAACATAAAAGAGGATAAAATTACTTCACAGATGAACTGTAATGAATGTATAAGCAAGTGTTTTTCAAATATCAAACGATTATAATTCTTCTCGAGTTATATTATTTCATCATTTGTTTTCAGTTTCAGATGGCTGTTATCTGTTCACAGTGATCAGTTTAACTTGCATTGCACAACGAAATCTAAAGCATAGAAAGTTATCAAAATTAAGAAAGAAATCCCACTATCACTTGTTACATTCAACTGCGACTCTTGGACTGAGAAATTCTTACCTTAAGAAAAGTCGAAGTATGAGACAGAAATTTTCAAATATTCGAAAATTCTAACAAAATTTCACATTTTGCACCGGTCCTCTACTAGGTTGTTAGATTACATATAAAATAATTGACGTGAATCAGATGAAAACTCTCTAAGCAATCTGTTGGATAAATTCTGTCTAAGGAAATGGCCTAGTATAAAAGATGGAGTTCTTTAAAATGTTAATAATCGCTTGAAAATAGCGTAGTGCACCCCTCCTAATATGCAAAATGACACGTGAAAATTTAAAAGAATCGGCTCCAAAGTCTTTCTGTAAAACGCCGGATAATTTTGACCTTAGAAAATGATTACAAAAGTACAAAACATAGAAATCTGTTAAATATTCGAAACAGCTTAAAATTTTGACACTGCACCCTCCTAATAGGATATATGAAATGAGAAAACTTTGAAAGGAATCAGTATAAAAGACAGATGGCAAAATGAGAGGAGGACAGAATCGTTCCTATTTCTAATTACCCTCGACCTTTTGTAATGATATTAAAATGCAGAAAGTTGTTCAACTGGGCTTTGATATACCAAAATATGAAGTTCCTCTACTATCAAAGTTCTAAACAGTTATCATATATTTTAACGAGGAGGTGTTTTATGTTTAAATACCGAAAAAAGCGGATAAGTTTATCAATAAAAAGATTTATGCCGATTAAACTATGTACTTTCAATATGAAAATAAGAGTAAAGGCAATAGTAAATAATAATAGTTTATTATTGAGAAAAGGAAATAAGTGACTGATACGCTAAAGGTTATAATTATATATATATAATATAAGTAGAAATACATAATAACACATCATTCACATTAATAGTGCGTGATAGAATAACTACTTCTGCATATAACAGTTAATACACAAGCAAATAGTGCATTATTTAAGCAAAAGGACAAAAGCAAAAGTCAAAGAGTTAGTTACGCTTAACATACACTAACATTTGACATGTACAACTAATTATGTTGCCTCCTTGTTCATTTGATCAAGCATACCCTCATGATAATTGGACCTCATTCAAAAGTAACCCAGACATTCAAACATATCAGAATGCGATATGGATAAGATGTATGGAGAAGTCTATTTGTAAGTGATCAGTGGATTACACATTCACATTGTTAACAATTTCTTTTGAGTTTTGTGCGTATCAAACTTGGAGATCTTAACTTAACATTCATAATTAAAATATGCACGCATCTTATCGGTTGCTTGTTCAAATGCTGCAAATTTCATCAATGATTATTCTCCACTCCAGTTAAACCACACATATGAACCTAAGATTATAAACCACACAATATAAAGTCTTGTCTTAATCATAGACAATAAGAAATGTTCCCAATGCATCTAATCTATAAGGTCCTCTATCATTCCCTGTTACTGGACTTATGTATCCCCTAACAGAACAGATCAGGAACGTTAAGGTTCTTTAAAACCTCCATTTAAGACACTCAACCCGCCTCATTCATCAAGACCTCGTGGTGATGGAGAGGCTCAAATATCTTCTTTTATCGTTCCCGGTTGACGAGGCTATTCCTGATCCTTCTGAAGGAAACTGAGATCGGGATAACATAGGTTCTTGAGAATATTCATTCAAGACATTCCATCCAGATGAGTGACAAGGTTTCATTGTGTTGGGGAGGTTGAGATATCTTCCTCTGTCACTCCCAGATTACGAAGCTCTTCTTGGACCTTTTGGAGGTATTCGTGATCCGGATAGCTGTATAGTTCATGACATAAATTGAGGTAATTTAATATAATTATCTATTTGCAAAACAGTAAAATGCCAAATGCCAACATTGTGTTACATGAATGTATCAATCCATATCAATAAGCATTACTTATATAGTTTAAGTAGACCTTTTTACCCTGCCTTTGCAATATTGAAAAACCAAGTCAATGTTTGAATTTTATGAGAACTCAGTTGCTCAACGATTGCTACATATATTCATCATTCATCATTATCATTGTTTACATTAGTCCTTGTGTGAACAAGTCTTTCCTTTGTATTATGACATTGTAAAATATGATATAATTTCATTGATACTTCTTAGATAGTACATATAATTCTTATATCTCTCCATACAGGAAATTCGAAGTTAACTGGATACGATCAATATCGTATATTTGATTCTCAACAATTTATAAGATTAATGGGGTATCTCGATTCTATTATATTGCATCCGATCCTGTATTGCTATGTATAGAAGAGTATATATATACCTCGATGCTACAACAGTAACATATTTCATTAATAACCTTTTAATATTTTTCAACAACGTAATTGTACTATTTATTTGTAATAGTTAAAATGTAATAGTTTTGATAAAATAGGAATAACGTGTGAAGATATGATTCAGAAATAAAAATATTACATTTGATCATATTTCAATAGATTTGGACATAGCATATAATTGTATCTTTTGATAGGACAGCCCAGTTTTAAAATAAAAAGTCTTAAATTAGATGTTGAAAAGAAGGGCACATACATACCATACTCTCCTCCTGGAAACAAAGTAAAAAAGTTGAAAGCATGACAGTTCACAACTAAGTTTCAAATAAGATGACAGAGTTTTTAATCTGTAACAATGTTAGACCAAAGTGATATGACATTATGAACCACTAATCAAATGCTTAAATAAAAGAATAAACTGGAAGTAAAGGACCAACTCCAATAATATAATCAATCACTGCCACAAGTGACAGTTGGGTATTGTAAAATGCAATAAAAGACTAAGAAGATGAGTGACATTTAAATTGCATTAGATCAAGATCAACAAAAGAAATTTCATTTCTTTTTGATACATTTTCTCCAATTCAGGAACGTCAATTGTAAGTTTTTTTGCATTAACCTGAACCAAGTTTAACTTAACACAAATAATTTCATTTCACAGCACTCACTACATATATATTTAGAATGAAGTTTCAGAAACAAGTGAGACACAAGAGAAAGAGTTATTAACGTAGAACAAAGAATGAGATTGAGTGAGTTGTTGTTGTTGACTTTTAAGCTAGTTCATCTATTTCTTCAACAGGAGGACACAATCTAAACTTTACTAAATATGATGTTGAATATATTTGGGAAAATATAATTATAATAGATTTGAGAAAAAGGATTCAGTGTCAAGAAGAGAGTGACTCATATCTTAATTTTTTCTCGATGATTGAAAGATAACCCAGAACGCAGTTAGTAAAGCAATGCCAACTGGAATTAAATACATATTGGAGTAAATGAATATATAGAAAACAATAAATTCATTCTCTAATGGAAAATTGGTATTGGGTAAAATATGAAATGATAAACTAAGTGTTTTTCCATTATACACGCTTCTTTATAATTTATAACAGCCACAGCTTCATTTACAAGTGAGAGCATATTTTACCGTGAATTGTGATAATCTTGTATTCTCTTCATTAATGAATATTGTCACCTTAAACACTAGTTTACAATTTCATATGATGCTTATAGTTAACTTTTGTATGGAAATTTTACCCAAATCAAATATCTACAACACACAGTTTACCATAATCAGACAATATCTTCCCTTTTTATACCACTGTTCCATCTGCATTCTGTTGAATCAATAATCTACATGTCACTAAATTACTAAAAAAATGACGTTTTCTTATCTCTAAACATAACATAATTTTGCAGGCGAAGTTGTTATTTTCTCTCTTCCTCAAAAGATATTTGATATTTTACAAATTATATGACGGATGTAGTTTTACAAAGATGTTCTTGCATTTGATATAATATATGTTCCGTTTTACATTCTAACTCTGTCCAACCAGATCCGATCACATTTTCTAACTGACTGAATGATGCTGCTACTCATATGGTATTATATAAACTGACACAGAGTATGTTTCCTAACTCTTGTAGGTGGCTAAGATTATAATCAAAATAGTCCTGAGTTAAGGTAAAATCCGCCCTCTTAACTTTTTCTCTAAATGTCAAACTTATGAAATTTCTTGTTTTCAATGTTAAATGCAAAACAGTCTAATAAATGTTAGGAAGTGGAAACTCTGGAAACAATATACATATATATTTGTAAAATTACTTAGATGATGAAGCACTAAATTACTGATTTAAAGATACAACAACTACTTTTAGATGAAATTAAACATTTATGAAGTTTGACTTATTTGATACCAACAACATACCATGTGGCCCTTAAAGTAATATACAATATATGTCATACAATTGTATTTGTCTTTGATATTGAACAAACTATCCTTGATATTGATATTATAAAAATAATAAATATAATGCGAAGAATTATGGTTTATCTATCCTGAGTTGATTATTGTTATAAATTCCTAGCTTTCGCGAGGAGTTTATCACAATAATTCACTAGGGATAGATAAACCGTAATTCCGAGCTTCGAGTTAGTTATTCTTTTTCTTACCCAAGTCAAATCTAAGAATGTTTATGGTACTTTTGGAAAATACCTTTGCTTGAACTTGGTCATTGTATTCATGCGCCATAAACAACGATTATGTCATGGCGCAGTTAAATGTAGTCTCAGCAATTCATAACAAGTTTATGGACATATATTAAGCAAGCCAATCCTCAAAGAAGGAAATAGAAAAACACACCACATATCAACCATTTTACGTTTCATATTATTCCAAACGAATTGGAAAAAAGATGTCTCTTTGAAACGTGTATGCTGGACTCACTGAACGAATAAATAGAAATAATTCTGTCAACCAATCAGATCTCGAGTTATTTTAAGTAAAAACTTTCATCACCATTAACTTTAATACCCGATATATTAGTGCCTGTTTGGGTAAGAGAAGATAAACCTATATGCCTTAACTTGTTTATCCATACCAAATGGAATTTACAGGGTAAGTATTTGCTTTCTTCAGGCAACGATGTCGCAATTGTGTTAAATCTGCAAAGATGTATATATCTACCTGTTTCATGACCTTTGCACCACTACAGGCATATATGCATCTTTTTGAATGATGTAGACAACTTTTTAAACATTTACCTTACTGTACGAGGGTAAGTCAATAAGTTTGAGTTTGTCTATGCCCTTGCGGTAGAAGTCTTCTGAACTGTCCCTCAGCCAAATCTCAGTAGCTGCCTTGAGTTCATCATCCTCGAACCACACAATTGTGATTTCATTAAGAAACAGATAGAAGTCATTTGGGGCCAGATATGGACTGCAGGGGGGCTGGTTAAGTTGTTTAAAAACAACATTGTAGGAGCTTAGCCTGTTCAATACGACTGTTGTGTACCTGAGCATTGTCATGAATAAGCATAACTCTAGCAGTTAACATGCCACGCCTCTTCATCTTGATAGATGCTCTCAATTACTTCGACATGTCAGCATAGTGGGCTCCTGTTAGTTTTAGGTGGTTAATAGTCTTTATGTATCACGCCCCTTGAATCCAAGAAAATGATCGCCATGATCTTGCCAGCAGTAGGTTGAGTTCTAACCTTCTTGGGTGCAGGAGAGTACTTATGCTTCCATTGCATTGATTCTTGCTTGGTGTCAGGATCCCAGTGTCATGAATCCACGACAGGCATGAACGTATTCGAGAACAGCCTTGTAGATTGCCAAGAGCTCACAATTGGATTAACACTCTCTGGTGTCGATCATGTGTATTTATGTTTCGTGGCAAGCCTCTTGCAGACACCTTGGTTATGGTGCAAACACTTCCATGAGAAATGCCACAGTCTGAAGATGTCGGTACCTGTATTCAACAGGCATTACATATCAGGTTAATGATTAGGAAGTGTTGTTTATGTCTGTAAACTGTCGTCAGATGGCCTATCTCAATACTGACATCAACAATGATGTCTTTAATGGTGTATCAATACTCACTTCTTTGAACATATTAACTTCCTTGTATTCGCGCATACAAGCAGCATTGTCTGGGTTTCTATCATAAAGGGCACTTTTAATTCTTTATTGTCGTTATAACCATCCCGCTAGAATTGAACAGTATCATAACTCTTAATTAACATACAAAAGATACTTAACGTCAATATGTCTCTCTCAGGGTACTTTCATCCTGTCCAAAGCTCATCATGGAAAACTAGTTATCGGTCAAAATTTATTAATGACCATGTGTGTAAGCCGGATGTGGTAGCATTGATATTGAAGTATTTAAAGTTGGAAGTAAAAATAATTGCTGTGGCAAAGCCAAAAGAACTCAGTTACTGAATACAAGAATTATGAATATTAATCTTCGGGGGAAATTCTTGTAATTTAAGAGGATGATATCAAAGAACATCCTATGACAGTAAAGACCAACATACCTAGCCATTTATGGAGGTACTAATAAGATGTATGTTCTTGATTAAAGTGTATTATATTGTCACGTGTACGAATAATTATGCGTTTCCTGTTAAATACCTATCTACAACACACAGTAATACAGCTTACCATAATCAAATAATATTTTCCCTTTTTATACCACTGTTCCATCTGCATTCTGTTGCATCAATAATCTACATGCTACTAAGATATAAAAATGTTTACTTTTTTCTTATCTCTAAACATAACATAATTTTGCAGGCGAGGTTGTTATATTTTCCCCTCCTAAAAAATTATGCTTTAGAAATTAAAAGCCGGATGAAGTGTTATAAAGATATTCTTTCATTTCATATACTATATGTTCATTTTTACATTGTACAACCTGATCCAATCAAATTTTTTAACTGACGATGAATGATGTTGCTACTCATATTGTATTATATAAACTTACAAAGAGTATGTTTCCTAACTCTTGCACGTGGCTTAGATAATAAGAATACAACATGTCCCCCTCTTAACTTGTATCTTTTACTCTAAAATGTCAAACTTATGAACTTTCTTGTTTTCAATGTTAAATGCAAAACAGCCTAATAAATGTAAGGAAATCCAAACTCTGTATTTATGTAAATACATATAAAAATAAAATATCAAATAAAAGATGTTGCACATGTCCCCATTTATTAGAAGGCTCGTCTTTCACATTTGACAATGGCAAAACATTTGAAATAAAATCTAACTTTGATTGCAATTCAAAAAATGTCACTTATGCAATAATGTGCCCTTAGCGTAAAAAATCCTATATTGGTAAAACTGAATGCCTAAGAAATAGGGTAATCTTACATATAATAACGATCGCAGATACCGCTGTTTATTTGTAAATAAACATCTTTCTACTTGTGAAAATGGTGTTTCAAAATATTTCCTTTCTAGAAATTATTTCATAAATCTAACGTGGGCAGTGTCTCAAATGCACTTTTACGACTTGAAGAGTCCTTCATTGACACCTATAGATCCTCACTAAATAAACAATGACATGATTACCCTTAAAGAGCCACTCCGTCAGTTGTTGGATTCATATATTCCAAACTTAATCAATGGTGTCATTTGATCGAGAAGTATCGACTGTTACCAAAAATACACATTTTAAAGCTTGTTGGTTTTTATAGTGACCATATAAAGGCAGAACGTTGCAATAATGATCGAAAACCGGACAGTGGCGCGCGTCAAATAGTCAAACGTAATTTTGGAGACTTATCTAAAACAGCCAGGATATGATAGTGTATGTTAGGTTATATAACTAGTATCCTTGTTTATAGGATGTGATATCTACACCTCTGTGCGGCTGTTTTTAGATTTTCTTGGAAAACTGGTATTTGCATATATATGTCTTTTCGACATGAAAAGTTAAGATGTTTTGATTTTATATCACAACATATGACATTTAGGTTCGTATCAAAGGTAAATATTATGTTATGAAAATCACGGAGTGGCTCTTTAAATCACTGACATATACCTCTAACTACAATTGAGCTATTTAAGAACAAAAGGGATTATGTCACATTAACATATTTCTCAAGGGGTAAACTCATTAGAGAGTGATTGTGTCAATCAGAAGACCAACAAGGAAGAACCATGATATATATCTTTGTACATTGTGCGTACATTTTGTTATAAAAACGCTTGTAATGCGATGTTAACGATCATATCGTTTCATCCCTGATGAGTCAATACTATTGACGAAATACTAGTATCGGATTAAAATGATTCTTCAAACGACTATGTGAAGTATGTTATATTTAACATATATATATATATATATATATATATATATATATATATATATATATATATATATATATATATATATATATATATATAAAAGAGTAAACATCGGATGGTTCTGACTGGATCAATCTTCTTTAATACAATACGATGAATTCATTTCGACCAGTGTATCGGTCTTTTCAAGTATGTTTGACAAATGAAAGTATACACATATTTATAGAAGGAACAAAACAATAAATACATACATTCATATATGTGAATGGGTAATTGGTTAATCAGTCATTCGTTGCCAATCACGTAATAATTGCCTCAAGCACCCCTAATTGGGTGTGACTCGAACACAATGGGGTTGTTCAGGGTTGATGATTCTGCAATGTTGCATTAATCACTGATGGGACCGAGAAGTGCAATTAAACACTCTTGATCCAATATATCACAATAGTAATCGCTTCCTTATGTGAGCTAACAGTTCAATGATGGAGAAAACTTGTTGATAAAAACTGTCTCTTTTGTTTCAAGAGTAATGGTTGTATTTTCTGACTTTGCATAAACTTTGTAGAAAGGAAAGATAGCAAAATTTCCATTATTGCAATTCGCAATGTGTTTACTTATCTTCAGATGACAGAGGTTTGGGTCATTAATTTGTTGTTTGTGAACCCGGACTCGTGCTTGTAGGTTACTAGTTTGCCCTATGTATGTTAGTTTGCATTTGGGGCAGAGAATTGCGTAAATTACATTTTTTGATCTGCAATTCATTGTGTGCTTAACTTTAAAGGATTCCCCTTTCTCAAATTTGAAGTTTTTGCCTTCCATAATGATAGCGGTACCTGCCCTATCATTATGGAAGGCAAAAACTTCAAATTTGAGAAAGGGGAATCCTTTAAAGTTAAGCACACAATGAATTGCAGATCAAAAAATGTAATTTACGCAATTCTCTGCCCCAAATGCAAACTAACATACATAGGGCAAACTAGTAACCTACAAGCACGAGTCCGGGTTCACAAACAACAAATTAATGACCCAAACCTCTGCCATCTGAAGATAAGTAAACACATTGCGAATTGCAATAATGGAAATTTTGCTATCTTTCCTTTCTACAAAGTTTATGCAAAGTCAGAAAATACAACCATTACTCTTGAAACAAAAGAGACAGTTTTTATCAACAAGTTTTCTCCATCATTGAACTGTTAGCTCACATAAGGAAGCGATTACTATTGTGATATATTGGATCAAGAGTGTTTAATTGCACTTCTCGGTCCCATCAGTGATTAATGCAACATTGCAGAATCATCAACCCTGAACAACCCCATTGTGTTCGAGTCACACCCAATTAGGGGTGCTTGAGGCAATTATTACGTGATTGGCAACGAATGACTGATTAACCAATTACCCATTCACATATATGAATGTATGTATTTATTGTTTTGTTCCTTCTATAAATATGTGTATACTTTCATTTGTCAAACATACTTGAAAAGACCGATACACTGGTCGAAATGAATTCATCGTATTGTATTAAAGAAGATTGATCCAGTCAGAACCATCCGATGTTTACTCTTTTTTATATATAACTTTCCTTCACGTGAGAAACCTACTCTCCTTTTTTTGAATATATATATATATATATATATATATATATATATATATATATATATATATATGTGTGTGTGTGTGTGTGTGTGTGTGTGTGAAATGAATAAGCCCTAAATTACTGATTTTAAGTTACAACCACTACTTTTAGATGAAATTCAAACATTTATGAAGTTCGACTTATTTGATAACAACATACTCTGTGGCCCTTTAAGTAATATACAGCATATGTCATACACTTGTATTGCGCTTTGATACGGAACAAACTATCCTTGATATTGATGTTATAATGATAATCAACATAATGCGAGTTATTTCTAGTAAAAACTGTAATTCCCCTGGACATTATCAAAACTTTAATACCCGGTATATTTGTGCCTGCTTGGGTAAGAAAAGATAAACCTATATGGCTCAACTTGCTTATTCATGCCAAATGGAAATTACAGGGTAAGTGAAAATCAGGCGACGATGTCACAATTGTGTTAAAGCTACAAAGATGTATACATCTACCTGTTTCATAACCTTTGCACCACTACAGCCATGTAAGCATTTTTTTGTTTGATGTTGACAAGTTTTTTTTAGATTTCTACCTTAATGTTTGAAGCTAAGTCAATAAGGTTTTAGAAAATGATTTAAAACAGAAGCTAATGGTTGTGAGATTGATTTTATGTTTCAATGTTATCTCCCTAGATCTCGATGTTCTTTGCCCCTCTGTCTTTGAGTCTGTTTATGCCCTTATGGTAGAACTATTCTGACCTGCCCCTCGGCCAAATCTCAGTAGCTGCCTTGAGTTCATCATCATCGAACCACACAAGGGTGATTTCATTAAGAAACAGAGAGAAGTCATTTGGAACCAGATAACTCTCAATTAACATACAAAAGTCAGTATGTCTCCCTCAGGTACTATCATATGGTGATGACTTAAAAGTAAAGTAATAAATATATTGAGATTCTATCGAAGAAATAAACTTATGATAAATAGTAACTGTGTATGAGTCATAGTAGAGAAAAATGTCGGATGTGATAGCATTGATAGTGAAGTATTAAATGTAAAAATAAATGTCGTGACAAAGCCTAAAGAACTCGTTCAATGACTACCAAATTATGAGTATTAATCTTCAGGTGAAATTCTTGGAGTTTAAGAGGACGATATCGAGGTTCACCCAATGACAGTGAAGGGGTAATATATGTAGCCATTTATTGACGTACTTATAAGATGTATATTCTTGAATAAAGTGTATTATATTTTCACGTGTACAAACAATCAATCATTTCCTGTTAAATACCCTGTGCGGGCACCAAGCCAGGGACTTGGTCGGGACACTTCACACATGGTGTGTTGGGGACTCGGTCGGGACAATTCACACAGGTGTGTGAACGTGTACGCATAGTAAAAAAATGATTGAGAGGCACCCAGTTTTGAGTTTATCATTGATGTTGTGAAAGACGAAATATTCCCCAGTCATCGCTACATCCCAACAGATCCAAGAACACACAACATTATGGTACTATTTTAATGGTACACCTGATTATAGGAGAGACAGGTTACATACAGGGTAGTCAGGTTACCTTGGTACTATTTAAATAGTACAAGTCTCTACTTACAGGATAAGGGAAATAATCTCCATACTGCCAACAATCTCATTGAAATCAGCCGAAACTAATCGCTCGTACCTCGCTGCGTTTCATGATCTGACCACGGCGCCGTAAGAGCCGCGTTAGACGGCCCTGACCGCCAGACTGTGCTAGCTAATAAGAATCGAGGCTGGAAAGACTTCGGCAACTGTTAAATTGACTTTCAAAACATCACATCTAACCTTTGTATCTCGGGATTCGAGCTTTTTCTGAATGGACCTGAGAAAAGCCGAGCTGGGATAAATGCAAAATGATCGTGGGTGTGTTGACTATCATGCTGAATACGCTGGTCGGATATTTAGGTATGTCTGCGACCAGAGGAGGATAGTGATTAAGATGTATTATCGTGACAATATTTGCATTTGATTTGGCATATTCTTCGTCCAAAAGACGTTTTAATTCTTTTTTAAAGTTATAGGGAAGAAATTTACCAAAAACAAACTACGACACATTATTGAATAGGTCTACAAAGTTTATATCAAAATTAGGTCGGTAACAATTTTGTCAAAGGGTTTCGAGGAATTCATATAAATTTTTAAATTTCAAATTAAGTATTTTTGTGAATGGGTTCAGGCAAATAAATAAGAAAATGTAGAAACAGAAACCTTTGCAATTGTATTTGATAAGTGACATACTGTTATTTATTTAGAGCTCAGAAGTGTGCAATGGCTGACCATTCATCCTACCCCCGACCCTCTACCCCCGGGTAGAAAACTCTTGGCTTTCACTCTAATTTCCTGGATCCGCCACTGGTGTGTATCTCAAGAGTGACAATTATGTTTTCAGTAAAAAGCTTACCATACAACTCAAAATGATAGATCTCAGTTGAAACAAAAATGATGTTCATTTTTATGCTATCTTTTTAAAATTTTTGCAAAAACAATTTCAGGGCGTACCTTATTTTCAACTTTCCGCAATCTTTCGTGATCAAACAAAACCGATAAGTACGCGGACCCGTGATTGGTTAGAATAATTTGAGGTGAAAGGTCACAGTCAAGGCCGTCTGACACGGCTTTTATGGAAACGTGGTCAGATCAAGAAATGCAGCGAGATACGAGCGATTAGTTTCGGGCTGATTTCAATGAGATTGGACTACCAATATCAGTGATTTGATTCTTATGTCATACATAAAGGAGGAATGAGGTACCTTGATGCCATAACAGTAAAATAATTCTGTATTACTATGTACAGAAAGTACAGATACCTCGATGTTGGCATAATTCAATATATATCAACAAAATCGAAAGTATTGTAATTTTACCAATTATTTTTGTTAGTTCAAATGTAAAAGTTTAGATATAATGGAAAAAAAGTCATTATCACTCAGAGACAGTAAATGACATTTGATAATATTTCAATAGAAGTAGATATAGCAAAAAGATGAAGAGAGAGTCCAGTTTTAAATCAGATGTTGAAATGCATATACTTACATTTCTGGATACCTGCAAACAAAATAAAACACTGAGTTGAAAACTTGTCAGTTCACTACTACATCAAGCATTTGACGAGAGCGTTTAAGATCTGTTACTCAAGGTATCATCTTATTCTACATAATAATGAAAGACCAAATTAAAATGACAAGGTGAGCTGCTCATCTCATGTTTGAATATAGGAGTAAAATGTACGACCAAGTCCCATAATACAAGCAAATAGAGCCACACCAGTCAGGTATTGTATATTTCATTGGGATACTAGTTTGAATGACATTGGAGTAACGAAATATCGAGATAATCGATAATCGATCATGTGTATTTATGTTTCGTGGCACCCGTCTTTCAGACACCTTGGTCATGTGAGAGTTCTCATAAGTTATGGTGCAAACACTTCTATGAGAAATGCCTCAAATATTAATTTTCGGGGGAAATTCTTGTAATTTAAGAAGATGATATAAAAGAACATCCTATGACAGTGAAGACCAACATACGTAGCCATTTATGGAGGTACTAATGAGATGTATATTCTTAAATAAAAAATATTTCATTGTCACGTGTACGAATAATTATAAGTTTCCTGTTTAGTACCCTGTGCGGGCTCCAAGTCGGGGACTCAGACGGGTCGCTTCGCACAGGTGTGTGAACGTGTATGCATAGTAAAAAAATGATTGAGAGGCACCCAGTTTTGTGTTTTTCATTGATGTTGTGAAAGACGAAATATTCCCCAGTCATCGCTACATCCCAACTGATCCAAGAACACACAACATTATGGTACTATTTTAATGGTACACCTGATTATAGGAGACACAGATTACAAACAGGGTATTCGGGTGACCTTTGTACTATCTAAATAGTACAAGTCTCTACTTACAGGATAAGGGAAGTAACCTCCACACTACCAATATCGTTGATTTGATTCTTATATCATACTTACAGGGGGATTGAGGTACCTTGATGCTATTACAGTAAATCAGATCCTGTATTACTATTTATAGAAAGTACAGATGCCTCGATGTTGGCATAATTCAATATATATATCAACAAAATCGAAAGTATTGTAATTGTACCATTTGTTTTTGTTCAAATGTAAAAGTTTAGATATAATGGAAATGACATGTTGTTAAAAAGACACGGCTTTAATGGAAACGTGGTCAGATCAAGAAACGCAGCGAGATACGAGCAATTAGTTTCGGGCTGATTTTAATGAGATTGTACTACCAATATCAGTGATTTGATTCTTATGTCATATATAAAGGAGGAATGAGGTACCTTGATGCCATAACAGTAAAATAATTCTGTATTACTATGTACAGAAAGTACAGATACCTCGATGTTGGCATAATTCAATATATATCGACAAAATCGAAAGTATTGTAATTGTACCAATTATTTTTGTTAGTTTAGATATAATGGAAATGACGTTGTTAAAAAGTCATTATCACTCAGAGACAGTAAATGACATTTGATAATATTTCAATAGAAGTAGATATAGCATAAAGATGAAGAGAGAGTCCAGTTTTAAATCAGATGTTGAAATGCATATACTTACCTTTGGGGATACCTGCAAAGAGCATAAAACACTGAGTTGAAAACTTGTCAGTTCACTACTACGTCAAGCATTAGACGAGAGCGTTTAAGATCTGTTACTCAAGGTATCATCTTATTCTACATAATAATGAAAGACCAAATTAAAATGACAAGGTGAGCTGCTCATCTAATGTTTAAATATAGGAGTAAAATTTATGACCAAGTCCCAATACAAGCAAACAAACCCACACCAGTCAGGTATTGTATAAAGCATTGGGATACTAGTTTGAATGACATTGGAGTAACGAAATATCGAGATAATAGAGATTGTTGTGTCTTCTTTCGATAGAGTCGAAACAATATACTTTCGAAAAAAACGAAAAACACGATCAATTCTTGTTGATGTATCTGTTATCAGGATTCTCTATTGTTCAACACTCCATACACATATATTTAGAATGATGTTTCAGAAACAAGCGAGACATTAGTTATAACTCAAATAACTCATAAGAGAGACACAAAATGAGGGTAATATTTTTATTTTGTTGCTTAAATGGACGGAATTCTCAGGAACAGCATTTAAACTAAATATTTGTGAAATCAAATCAAATATGTCGACGCAATTTGCATACCAAAGAATTAGGGACATTTGCAGGGGAGGTAATTTCAAAGTACTTGAAGAGTAAAAGCATCTAAAATCTCTTGGTATCACACACTTCAAGGGAACATAACTCTGCTTGGTATCTCGCGCCGCCCTAAGATTTTAATTACAAAGACGTTTCACACACATTGCACAAAAAACTATAAATGATCGCAATTGTTAACGTTTTTAAATTCAAAAACATAAATCTTTGATTATAATCCCTTTTAAGTATTGTGTTTTAAATGTTTCGATTCTATTTGATTTAGAAAATTCTTTTATGTAGTAGGTCTGTGACATTTATAACTCACAATCTAGTTGTTATGTAATATCGTGAATCTGCAACAACTAAAATCTCATATCAATCTATTGATTTTAACCCTTTGAATTTATTTTTTAAGATATATAACCAATTTGATCGTGTACACATTTTTGGCTTCTATCAATAAAGATAATATTTATCTATAATAGGGATTCATAGTGGCCTGTATATTCGACTAACCTTGTAGATTTCGAATTCTTATAAATGCATTTTATATGACAACGGAACAACTGTAATATTCGTCTATTGAATTCGCTTGAAACATCAACTTTGGTAATCGCTACTGTCGCATTTATATAGAGATTACAAAAACGAGTAGGAGTTGAATATGGAAAATATTCCTACGACATATTTTTAAACGTTTTGATTTATTCACGAGCGAAAGCGACACCCACGAGTTTTGAGATCTATTTATTACACACAGGAAAATAGGAAACGTGTTCTTCGAAGCCCTAAAAATGTTCACTGAAAGACGTTAGTGCAAATGAATACATTGTGCTCAATAATACACTGCGGGCACCCACACCTCTTTTGTCTGAAACGTAGGCCATGCACGTTATAGAATCAAAAAGCCATACCTGAGGGAAATATGAGTTTTTATTTTTTAATATGGTTTAATTAACAGTGACAGGCAAACAACTTGACAGATCAAAACGCAATTACAAGATCCTCCGTCACTGAACACTTGACGCGTCATCGCTGAATTTGACGTGTCGCTACTACAATAGATGAACAACGGCATCTCACTTTGAACAAAGTATTACCGAGTCTTTCAAAATGCCCCTTAGAAAGTGAGACATTAATTATAACTCAAACAAGAGAGACACAAAATGAGGATAATATTTTCATTTTATTGCTAAAATGGATGGAATCATCGTGTAACCACCGAGAGTTCCACCCACTTGACGCAGGCCAATATCATTTCGTATCCAAGGAGCAGCATTTAAACTAAATATTAGTGAATTCAAATCAAATATGTCGACACAATATGCGTATTGATTCGAAATTTTTTAAGCATTTTAATCGATTTCTATAACAGAAGGGCAAGAAATTTTATGCACCATTACGGACTTTTTTAATATTGGAGGTTATCGAACAAAATTTTAAAAAATTATCTTTCCATGTTGCATCCAGTTGACTTCAACATTAGTTTTGCATAGACATACTACGATATTATCCTACCTTTTCCAAAGGTTACTACTTAATTTTTTCTATAACTTGTATTGTATGTTATATGATAAGGCATGTCTTTAGGTCAATTCTTGAGTTACGGGATAAAGAGTGCCTCTGTTCTATCGACCAACAGTTAGCATTCCAAATTGGTTTGAATCATTTGAAAGAGACTACGAAGTTATTCTTTACTTGTGACGTCATAGTGGGTTTCTGTTCTAACCCGATCTTGATTTCGTCTTTTTTGCATTTGAAATGATAAATTTGGTACAGTTAGATATTATATCGGTAACTTTGGTTTTTCAGGGCATATCATTTTTCAGGGCATATCAGAAGCTCACAGTCTTTTCTACTGCCCCGCTTCAATGGAAACTTTGGGCTTCCGCAAATGGCAATGATCCGAAAAAACAGCGGTACCCTACAAATATATTCATAGAGATTGTATATTTATCAACACCTTTTTTTTAACATTTTTGACATGTGGCTCATAACTTCATTCTGATGAAGTCAGTTCAAATCAAGAAATAGTTGATAGATTTTATTAAAATTATGAATGCTTAACCATTTTTAGAAATAGGCTTATATTACAGTGGTATTTTTGAGCATCGTGATCTAAATATTAAATTATCTGCACTATATCTTACACTGGGCAATGTAGCAGACTATTGGGTGAATTCTTAGTGGATGTCATATACCATATAGGTCAAGAAGATGCTTATTGACGGACGGAAATGATTGATAAAACCATAACACATATTGCAAACAATCAATATAATGACAAAAAACTATCCAAGCAACATTATCATCATCAAATGAAAGATTTGTATACATGTCCATTAAAATAATTTATCAAATTACTCTCACCATGTTTATAATGGCGATCTGTATAATGCCATAGCCAGTGAAAATTGATGAAAGACAGAGTTGGTGTATTAATGATTCTTTACTTCGAAGAGACATAGAGTATGTTTGATATTTTTTATGTGTCTCAAATAAGAACCATATATCATGAGTTACAAGTTTACAAGCTTTCATCTAAATCGTTTAATTGCCAAAAGTTTGACATTTCTTAATGTTAAGAAGTTAAAGATATTAGTAATATTATACATTTCCAACCTATATTTGACCAATATTGTCCGGTTTAAGCATTAAGAACAATTTCACTTTTTATTTACTTTGACATATTTGACACCACCAACATACTCTGTGTGTCTTTATTTTAAGGAAGATCTTGTAAGTAAATTTATCAATCAATCTAATAAAAACAAATAATAGAGGTAGTCCAAACAAGATCCTCTAGTGATTACATTACATAGTTACTTTTTGTATCAAATATAACACTACCAACAATTCAAGATTCAAGAAAGTATGCACTGTGCCCAAAAGCATAGTATTTCATTATTTCCACTGCATGCCTAATTTCAGTATTGTGATGTTCTCATTTTCATTCATTTATATCTGATCAGGTGGTAGAATACAGGCCCTTCTGCAAGAATTGAACTAGACTGCAAAAGATGTAATACTGTTATTTCAACTAGCTATTATTTCACAATTTTAAAAGTCAAAATTCATTTTGATTAAAGTTAAGTCTACTGAATTCTTCACATTTCAAAACTAAGAAATCATTTGAGATACAGTTGTTAAATCATATATAATGTATTTCATGAGTAAAGAACGAAATTTACACTTTATGTGACTCTAAGTAGTATGATGTATTATAATTCGTTTCTTTGATCTTCGAGAAAAATCAAATGATCTTTGAAAGAAGACATTGATATACTCACCAAAGCATCCTGTAAAGGCAAATGAAATAGCATTCAATGTCATTGGTGATAAAATATATAAACAAATAGTTAAAACATAAAATCCTTTTAATATATTCGCCATAACATGTAAACACAGGAGCTACTCAATTCAGTGATACAAGCAAGGAAAAAAGCAAGTGGAAAGCTATTATGGACAACAATTTTTGTTGTTAGTAATCAGTTGGACTATATATCCAGATAGTGGTTGTATAAGTGCTTATGAAGTAGTTGAAATAGTCTCTGATAGTTTATAAATGATAGAAAATACAAACGGAGTGACATATGGTAATTTAAAAGGTTGAAACTTGTGAATGTGGTGTAAATGGTTGCATCCGAATTATGTAAGATAGTGAATTTGATAACTTGTGTTTGATATTTATTTATTTGACTCAAATTTGAATACATACTTTGCTAGTAATATTTATTCGAGGCCTTTCTCAAATACATATGTATATTATGTTTACAAGTAAATTGTTGAAATACGCATGAACATCATTTCCATTTCATGATTTATTCTGCAACGTTTTTGTTACCTTTACAGAAATGATCAAACAGATGGATGTACTAATTTCATATTTTGGGATGAGTATCATTTCAATGTTTTGGAATGTATTTTATATATAGGAATATTTTCAAAATATCTTACACTGAGCTACTATATACCCCACATATTATATTATTATAAAGATAAATAAGACCTGCCCTCAATGATATTTAGACATGGACACATCTATATTTTCATGGGTTAACTCATCACGAAACCGTTGTAAATATAAACAGTGTTATATAGAGGTGTTGTATAGCTTAACAATAAGGATATTTTGTTTGGGACAACACTGTTCTTGATCCATGGACAGCAAAACTTAATGTTTTGCATGAGGTTGCTGATTGAAACACAACTCTTGTTGCCTTCATATTGAAAGAAACAACTTTGCTTTTTTTCCCTTTTTCCTGAACAAACAAAGGTGTCACTGTAGTAGACAACATGATCGGTTTTCATATGTATGTCATCCTTATAAGCTGCCAGGTAAAGGATCTATGTTTATTCTATTATTATTAGTAACAATCTTATTAACAGCACACTAACAATTGTCCTTATAATTGAAATTGCAGCAGACTACTGCAACTGTTTTAATACTCTAAATATATAAATGGGAAAAGGAACAAGTTTCAATAACTTTATTATTGTTTACTCTTTAAAGATAACGGCCAATGTGTTATCAAATTTGTTTTCAAATTAGACGAAATAATGGATCACATGTTTGATGACACAAAGTATCAAATTTGGATATTTGTATTGAAGTTATATCATTTAAGTCAATTAATCACAGGAACATACTATATTGAGTGATTTTGTCAGTTCTACGATTACATTATATACCCACATGTTATGAAAAACACTCTTATAAGGAGATAAATATGTAAAACATTTTAAAACACTTAAAAGTTTTTTATGTATAGGATAAAAATTAATCACGGGCATAATCAAAAAGTGAGCCCGATGCCCGATGGTTATGTTTTGTAATAATTGGTTTCGATTTTATAGTGTTTGTCAGAATGCGGAACACTTATAAACCTGTACCAAGACGAATGACAGTGGTCTTAAATAGCACTATAATCTGTGATCAAACTTACACTAATATAATATAATTATTGTATAAATCATCATTTCTTATAAAATATAGGGACAAATTCTTGCTGCTCTGTTAAATCATTTGCATTTCTTAAATTTCATACAACCTCAACAGAAACTTTACATCAATTTTACTACAAATAATCTCTTACATAGAATATACTACTTTATACCTCCTAGTCTTGTGCCAGATCTGTAAGCTCCACCTTCCCTCCTCGAACTTGTAGGTGAGTCCTCTCCCCCAGGCCACCTTCAGCAGAGACAGAACCTTCTGTCCTTCTCTATTGTTAGGTAGATATGCTGTGAGGTTGACTTCATCATAATGTTGTTCAGGAGAGCCATCACTCTGTAATAAGGATATATTATTGTTCGTAAACTAACAGAATATATAAAGATGTTGTCTTAACTGATAATAGTAGAGTATGTCAAGGACCAAAGTGCCATACCATGCATGATATCAAATGTTCTCTGAAATAGCATGTTTTACTAATTTCAATTGCAATTAAATGTTTAGAAACAGCATTAGTAAGCACTTCTCTCTCATATAAACCTGCCTCCCATGGGAGTAACAGAAGCTTCAGATACTGATATGGTATTTCAACAAAGTTCTATCAAAACTGCAATAAAATCATTCTCATACAGGTCTAACACTAATAAACACATCTCTAGAACCATGATTAGTATGCTGTGTAAAGCTTATATATGTCAAAATGATTTCGAAGAAATATTACTTCCTGATTGTTGAAGTTTTGCTAATTGAGGTTTCTCCCACAGCAGGCACATCTAGCGACAATGGTTGACTTGTATGCCAAGTTAAGTGAATCCAGGTTGTCTACTTTAGACAGTTTGTATTGAACCATATGTCTGGGATCGGTGGTCATGTATTACTTATATACATTCATGGAAATAAGAAACTGTAACGTCAGAAGGTCAATAAACACATCATAGAGATTAATGTGTCAAGGTTTGTAACAGCCTAGCAATTAGTGTCCGAGATAAGAGTGGGGAAGAAATGTGATACAAAAAATTAAAATTATATAATTCATGTTAATGAGGGAACGAAATATCTAGATCAACACAAAATAGTGAAAATTGTGTCTTGTTTTGTAACATTTAAACAAATTGTGTTCTAATTATGGGTGGTGAAATCTGGGACGGAAAAACTGAATAATTATGCTAATGAGGGATTCAGCCCCTCTTCGTTTGTTTGACCAATCATTATTTGTGTCGAAAAAGTTTCTGGTTTGAATATAACAAATTTCCGAATCAAAACCATATTTTACATACAGAAGAATATACCATCTTCATGGTGAAAACTGTGATCCAGAGACAAAAAGTGTCTTCCTCAAGTGGTAAGGTCACTGCATTCGTTTTCTGGCACACGCAGGGTGTATTAAGGATTGATTATTTCGAGCAGGGTGCTACAATCAACCACACAAATGAACTACGGAAATTGCAGAAAATATCTAAGAAAAACAAAGGGGTAAACTGCGCAAAGGTGTGTGGATTCTTCAGGACAATGCTACAGTGCACATCGCCCATGTTGCAGTGATTGTGGTACAGGACTGTGGGTTCAGGAATCTTCTTAACTCTGCCTATTCTCCAGATCAAGCCCTCTTAGACATCTTTCTCTTTTGACGACTGCAAATAGAGCTCCTAGGCCATAAGCATAAGACCGAGAACTCGAGAGTTATTTGGATCACGTGGCCATGAGTAGTTTTATGACGGTTTGAAGATGTTAGAAAAACGCGGGACCAATATAATGAGGTCAGTAGAGATTATGCACCTAGAGAAGACGGAATAATTCAGTTTTAAGGGTAAGAACAGAAACGTTGTGGATACCTCTCAAAATGTAAAACTTTGATTTTTACTTTAGCTTAATTTCATATTTTAAATATGGTATGCATTCTATTCTTGTGTAGCAGAGACATATTTGTTATCAGATGCACTTGATGATTCCATTTGTTTCACAATTATAATTCGGTACTAGAGAAAAATATGTGTACGTTTGTCTTAGAAAAACAACTATTAACATATGTATATACATGTATTATTTAGTATATATTTATTTAACGCTCACTTTCAAATCTAACACGTTGACTTGTGTTTCAAACAAAAGCTTGTCGACTGTTTTACAGTTAAACTACTACATGAAGTATGAAATGTAAAAGAAGATGTAAAAGGGTTATGATCTTTTAAAATTCATAACAAGAAACCAACAATAATGGACATTTTCCCTGAATTTATTTGATATTCGAATTTATGAAGCTAGCAAGTATTTAGTTATTAGTTATTCGTTATTCCGACGAATAGCTAGCCTTGTATCCGTTTTCATCACAGGGTGGATATACCCTGAATCCGGTAGCCAGATCCTCCGGATCCTCGCAACAATGTATACTGGGATCCGTGGCCGGATCCTGGATCCGGATGGACACCACCGGATTCTCTTCCGGATCCTAAGTGGTTAGAGTAGGCAAGAATGTAAAAAAGGTTTATCATCACATGATTGATATTCTAAGAACCTTCAAGAATTTGCATGTATGAAGATTTTCCCTTAAAAAGTAGACATCATACTAGTATCTTTGATACCTTCTACTATCATGTTCCTGAAATGATATTGTGACTTAACTATAAACATTATTATATAAATGACTATTAAGTTTTAAAGCTTTTAAAATATTTGTTTGTGTAAGTGTCGAGACATTTTTATGCCAATGATTCCCAGCTGATGGATAGCTTTAAACTCTTACCAGCAAGTCAAACACAAGCAAACGCGAAACTGGAAACATGCCTCATTTCAATAAAATCTTGGATGATGGAAAATAAATTAAAACTTAATGATGAGAAGACAGAAGTTCTACTATTTGGTCCTAAACTGCGACTACTAAAGAGTCAAATCAAAAGCTTATCTGTGGGAAACTCAGAAGTTCCCATTTCTTCAAGTGCAAAGAATCTTGGTGTTTTTCTCGACTCAGGTCTTACAATGGAATCCCATATTGATAATCTTTGAAAAATCTGTCACTTCCACCTCAGAAACATTGGCAACATTCGACATCTCATCAATCAAGACACTGCAGCTCTCCTCGTAAGATCACTTATATTTTCTAGAATTGACTATTGCAATAGCCTTCTCTGCGGAGTATCCAGACAATAGATTGACCGACTTCAGAAAATTCAAAATCATGCAGCACGAATAGTAACACGTACCACCAAAGCATTTCACGTCACTCCAGTTTTTAACTCACTTCATTGGCTCAGGATTCAAGAAAGGATTGACTTCAAGGTTCTCTCTCTTGCCTATTAATCCATCCGCAAACTCTCTCCCCGTTATCTGCAGGACTCAATCACAGTGTATGCTCCATCTCGATCTCTACGTTCTTCCACTCAGCTTCTACTACAGGTTCCCCAATACAAACTTCAGTCCTTTGGTCCCCGCTCCTTCAGATACAACGCTGCCTTTCTTTGGAACTCACTGCCTCATGAACTGAAATCTGCATCATCCCTAACTGCATTCAAATCCCAGCTTAAACACACCTTTTCAACCGCTATTATTCAACCTAGTGCTATGTATATATGTATATATGTGTGTGTACGTGACATTCTGCAAATATGTATGTGTATTGAGCATAAACCTTGTTTATGGAGGTGTGCGCTTTATAAGTACTCTTATTATTATTATTATTATTAAGTGTATTTCTATATTTGTTTATGTAAATTATAGACATCGCATGAATTTGTGTTTTGGATGGGTCAAGGCAAAAGTTGTTTTCCTCCAAGTAACTGCATGGTAATACTTTTTGGAAGTGAGCTAAACATATTTAACCCCTCTCTTATCCCCCTTAGTTACCAATGCTACATTTTCAGATGCACGAATTAACTATGAAATTAGTCATCAGTGGCTACTTCCAAATATGAATAACTAGCTAGTACGAATAACTAGTTATTCATTATTTGAAGTTGGTTTTTCGTTATTCAAAACAGCCAGTTAGTTATTCATTATTGAATATCAAATAACTAACTAGTTATTTATAAGTTATGCAAACAGTCAGGTGAGCAAGTTGAGGTGATTTGGCGTTTAAAGCAGTCTTCAAGAATATTTCACTTATACCGCGGCTGCTAGTATTATTGCAGGGAGAAAGCCCGCAACACCATTGTGGCTATGCATTGCGCTGTAACTCAGTGTGGCATTGCAACCAAACCTTACTGCGTGTAAAATAGCTCTCTACTGCAGACAATGTTGCCGACCCCCTTGCGATATTCGAACCACGGACCTCTTTATTCGAAACCGAACGCACTAACCACTGCGCTATCTCGCCCCAAAAACAGTCAGTGGGTTTTCCATTATTTGAATATCGAACAACTTAGTTATTCATTATTTGAATATCCAGTTAGTTGTTCGTTATTCAAAACTGCCAGGTCTTTTTATTCATTGTGTGTTCTTTCTATATCAAATTTTGTTCATGTAAATTATAGACATTGCATGCATACAATTTACATGAACAAATATAGAAAGAATACGCTATGAATAAATAACTGGCAGTACCAACGAATTACTAATTGAATAGTTATTTGATATACAAATAATGAAAAACTCTCTGACTGTTTTGAATAGCTAATAACTTCAATCGAATTTCTTTTCCATGGAGGGTCACTTCAGATATAGATCACACGTGTCGCACTTACGAAAAGAACTGCAACTTACTCGTGGTGAAACAACTTCTTCATATGCCAGGCAAATAAGCCAAGACCCTACATCGAAAGTTATAGTTATATATGTCATGGTATGTCTGAATTATAATAAACTATTTATATTAGGTACCAATAATGTATAACTAACTTGCATGGTATTCGAATATCCAACTGGTTAGTTCAAATAAGGAATAACTAACTGTTTCATATTTAAATAATGAATTACTGACTGGTTAGTTATTCCGTTTTTTTCCTGACATTTATTAGGCTTCTGCAAGTTATCTGTGGATGACAACTTCTTCGTTTTCCAGTATATTATCTTATCCACAACCAGCCGTTGAATATCAACTTCATATCATCAAATAGCACAAGTTCAATATATCGTGAAGGATTAGATGCCCATTTATAGATGGGATGATATTTGTATCAATATATGTTAGATCATTTTCAAATAGATCTTTCAAAACCTTACCGAACCGAAAGGAGGCAAACAAACTACTATTGTTAATGTGTTTCAAAATGTTTGAAATAAGTAATTTTTTATCAACAGGAGGAAATTGTCATTGTGAATAGATTTGGGCAAGCTCAATTGCAACCGAATTTGGACTTTTTCGACTGAATTCTAACAATAATGATAACGAGTGTTGTACACTTCAATTTCAAGTGGATATATCACAATCATTTCTTTAATTCGCAATGTATAATGGTCTTTAGATAAAGCAATGTATTCAGCAACACGTTCATTTATATTGAATACTAAGAACTTCTAATAGACAGGTTACTGACGGTTACTATGTATACGAATATTATTTTTTGTTGCCTAGACCTCCCCCACCCCCTACAAACGCATGAATAAGTTGATTTTCCTTTTCACCAAGGAATTTCAATATTTATCTTTACAGGCAATAAATGGATTTCTTAAGAGACTTTATCAAATTTGGTCAAGCAAATTGAATTCATTTCTCTAATTCAAACTATTTAAAGGTGTTTAAAAGTAAAATTACCATACTCTCCGAAGTGAGAACAAAGGATGAAATATTCTTTTCTAAGGTATATCTAAAACTTTTTTCTTTTTTTTATTTATTTATTTTTGTTGTACATATACAAGAAATCATACATCAATTTTTTACATAGTCTTTGGGTAAGAAATACATAGTTGTGGATGGTACATTTTGACAGAAATATATACATGATATCAATGATAAATCAGGTATCACCATTGCCTTTGTTGGTTACAAATGAACTAAACGTTAACGAATCCTAAGCTGCAGTGGAAAAAGGATGGCATTATTTCAAAATAGAACAAACAAATCTTTAATCATTTTGGAAGAGCAGATGACAAAGTGACCAGAATTTCATAAATTTCGAATAATTACAAGTTGAGTATGTGTTGTTTTTGTCGATGTTGTATGCGTTTTTGATGTCTTGGTTAATGCTTCTAAAAGTTGGATTCATCTCGATATTTTTAGATTTAAATATGTTATATTTCACGATAGTTATGATCATATTCAGTATTCTATTTCTTTTTTCCGGATATCCGAAACATATAATTCTTTTTGATAGTTCTTATCCTAAAGTCATACATATTTTCAAATAACTGAAACGAAAGCATATCAGAGGGCCTTCAATGTCGGTACTATTAAGAGATATTTATATGGAAAATTCACATAGTGTACTTCAAAGATTTCCAATTATTTATTACTGAATAATGAGAGATGGGACAAGTCTAAAAAGGCTTATCCTGTAAAAGTCGCTCTGTGCAACTGGAAATTGCAGTCTATACAACAAATTAAGCGTAACGACATGCTGATCCATGTAGACATTCATATTTCTCTATCATTTTAAACCACTTTCAATATCATCATCCTAACTGTGTTTAACAAATGAATTCCTCTAAAAATTCCTTAGTTTACGTCGCTGTCTTAGTCCAGATGCTGCGATTCCCAACAAAATGAAATGAATTTTAAAAATGATTCTCTTCTCTTAGATTGATAACGTAAGCGGTGGGTGTTGATAATCACGTACCACTAAATATCAACACTGTTTTATGTATATATGAAATATAGAAATAGGTCTAGATAGCTTAAAATATGATCATATAGATCACTGTATGTACGTCTGATATCTGCTACAAGAAGTCATAGTTAGAGATGAGAGACATAGCAAGACGCTATAATGACTCATTTTTTAAAATCGAAATATTTGTATATCATAGTAATTCATAAGACAAAATATCATTAATAACATTTCTAAGTTATTCCTTGCATCTTCATGAAAAAATAGACAAACGTTGTCCATACAATAAAAAAGAATAGTAAAAGTAATAACTCAATATTAAGACATAAGTGCACACCAATATCTCGTACATACAAAGCATACAAAGAATTCATATGCATGTGATGCATATCTCCCGATTTTGTGCATAACTGACTATTTTTTTTAGCCGAATTCAGCTATCTTAACTTTTTCATTATTGATTAAAGGTCAATTTTAAAGCATAATAGGCAATGCATTGCATCAAGAGAAAACTGAAGTGAGTGTCAATGTCCTATTTGAATGACGAATAACTACGAACTATAAAACTTGCCAGCTTCAGTCTGTTCAGTTTTTAACTGCCTATCAAATAAATAAGAAGTAAGTTATAAATAAGTTATGCAAAACAGTCAGTGAGTAATTTATTATTTGCATATCGAATAACTAACTAGTTAGTTATGCACTATTCAAAACTGCAAGTGATATATTCATTATTTGAATATTCAAAACTGCCAGTTATTTATTCATTGCATGTACATCCTACATTTGTTCATACAGATTGTAGACAATGCATGCAATTTAGATACAAGGTTATTTATTTTGTTTGGGGTTATTCGTTATTCAAAACAGTCATTTAGTTATACATTATTTGAAAATCGAATAACTAACCTGTTTATTTGTTCATTTGTTCGGATATGATTTTAAAACATTCTTTTTCTTAAGTAGACCAAAGTAACACATAAGAAATACAAAAATATATGTTAGGTTTTCAAGATCTAAGCTGAGATATCAAACACCTACCATGGCATTAGAACCTGCAGGGATGTGATAGTGTATCTGGATGCTGTTGCTGTCTCCATATCCTGCACAACTCTCCCCTATAACTCTTGACGTCATTTCACCAGGTATTCTGTCTCCTGTCTTCACAGGTTTTGGTTTGCGACTGGTCTGTGACCTGCTAATACCAGACCCTTTTTTCTGACTACTGGAATGGTAAGTGACATAGATTTATTGTTATACACCACGTGTTACAGGAAGTGCCAAGTGGTAAAACAATATCCCCGGGGAATGACAAATTAGTTAAGATAATCTTCGAACTTGAAATTAATGGACAAATTAAAAAATATTAACCTATTTTCAATTCAACTATTCAAACAAGGACTATGTGGCAGACTGGATGTTTGAACAGTAATTTCCAGGCCTGACACTTAAGGACTTGGTTCGGATCCCACAATAGATCTCTTTAAAAGTACAAGAACATTGAGATTTTAAATAAATTTAACTTTGAAATCATATCTACTCTTCTGAATTATCATGTTATGACATTAAATACATATGCATATTCATGCCTTAATTTCGAATTATTAATGAAAGAATTTATTGAATTTATTACACTATATAAAATTTATTATTTAGCACATATCATTTTAAGCTCAACACACGAAATATTACCAAAGTTAATAAAATTTCATGTAACGTCTTCATAAATTTCCGCATTGCCAAACTAAATTGTAATCAATCCAAGTGAAAACCATAATGAACAAAAAAGAGGGTTTGTAACAGCTTTTCAATAAATAATGATATAAAGTTTTTTTCACTTTCCACAGTGCGATGTAGCTACTTCTTGAAAAAGGTAAAACTTGTTTCATTCTGTAACAATCTCTTGTATAAGCTTATAAGCAAAGTCCATTCAATTCTGTGCATCTCAAATTCGTAAGCAATCACTCAATCACTTAAAGTTTTTAAATTTTGGTCTTTTCTCAAAATCAAATCCTTTTCTGTGATACAACTAATAAAAGGAAAAAAAACAATCACCAAAAAAGAAATTCTTATATAAAATTTTTTACGCTGCTTGTGGTTTCTCCCGTGTTGAACCAAGCTCAGCCTGCTGCTCCACCTGGCCCAGTAGCTGATCGATCCTCCTCTTCAACTCCGTCCCGTCTCTCGAGTCAAGACACACTGACATCGCCTGCTCTACACAGTCCCTGTACTCACGGGCACCTGCAGAAGATTACAGTCATTATAGTTTATAAGAAACAACGGGGTCGAATTAACATTATAATTAAAAGTTCTGGATAATTGCAGCATAAAATATCACTTAGGCTGACATGAAACAAAGTGGTCAAAGTGGCAGGGCGCTTCTTGAAACACGTCTTTAATGAAATGGCATCAAATTAAAATGTTAACGATTAACAATGTTTATGTTGCCAAACTCAAAATGATATAAGAATTCCACTATCTATCATTTTATGATATAAGTTATAAAGGATAAACATAAAATTTATCTTGTCATGCCTACACACTCTGAATGATTGGAAGTCAACACAACAGGCGTAAATAACATATATACAAAGATTCTGGCATACGCTTCAACTACACCAATATTCATTGCTGTTGAAATAGCAATGCAATAAATAGTAAATATAAGATATGACACATGGCTTGTTTGCATGATATGATTTAAGTTACAGGATCATTATCAGGTGCACACTCTGTGCAAAAGAAGATAAAGAATAATGATAAGCATTATACTGATCTCACAGTAAAATACAGTTGAATGTTTTTAATAGCTTAACCATTGCAAGACAGATATGTCTTACAAAAGAAACGTATTGGTGTTAAAAGGAAATCTGTCATGCTTATGATCATGTTCAGTGTCATGAGACACATAACACACAACGTTTACTCAAAAATGCATAATACCAACTTCACTTTTCGGTAAAATAGTTTTTAAAATATATATTACAAAAAGCCAATCTACAAACCTGATGTTTGATCTGCTTCACTCTGGACTTTCCGATGACCAATCAGAGGAATCATGTTCTCAGCTGTTAATAGAAAGCATGGATCAAACATAACACGAGACGTTTGCTCAGCAGCTCCAAAACTGGTGTGAGACGATACAGCCAGATTCTGTTTCAGTGCAGGCAACATCTGTAGCATCTCCACCGCGTCTGAATTCTGATTTGCCTGGGCGATGTAATTTTGTGTTGACTCTAATGTAGCAAGACTTTCATGAATGGCTTGAATGTTCTTGTCACAAAACGCCACTTTCTCTTGGCCGTATTGCTCAACTTCTTCCAGGAGGGATTGTTTTCTTATTTGCATCATTCTCTCAAGTTTGGAAAATTCCTTTTGAATTTCTGAAGTCATTGTCATCTTATCCTGGAGAATAGCAGCCTTGTTCGTTTCAACCCTTTGACGTTGATCTTGAAGAGAACGAGCATGGTTCTTAGTTTCTTTGAGTCTGGTATCAATGTCTTGTTGTCGTGGTTTCAATGCCTCTTCAATATTCTCAAACTTGTGACCCTGGTGGTCGAGCACTGTACAGGACAAACAGCAAAGGGACTCGTCGGTAGAGCAAAATAATTCCAGCTTGTGATCTGGGTGCTTGGTACAGAAGTGAGGAGTTGAAAGCTGCTTCAGGGGCTGCTCAAGGACCTGCTCCAAGTCCAGGACTGAGTGATTGCTGGTCATCTTGTGTCGCTTGTGGACATACCTGCACTCCTTGCATAAGAAAAATGAACATTCTTGGCACCGGGAATCCGCTGCGTGTCCATCTGGACAATCATTGCACATTGCCTTCTTTTCCTTCTTAATTTTTACGAAGTCCAACAACTTGCTACGGACAGGATCTGCAGGAAAAGAAGTGGCCTCCCCTTTGACCTTTGCAACGTGTCTGCAGATAGGGCAAGTTAGCCATCCCCCTCCTTCCTTCTGTATGAGTTTGTCCAAGCAGCCTGTACAAAAGGCGTGGAGGCATTCATGTAAAAGACGGGGACGTCTGTCTGTCTGATTGAATGAATCAAAGCAGACTGGACACTCCAAGAAGGCGTCCTTCAAGTTTGTGACCCACTCTTCTGTAGGTTCAGCCATAGTTTATCTGCAAATAGAATTGTAATAGTGACTTCGATTAAGTATTCTTTTTTCACGATTCTAAAATAAATTACTTATGGGGTTTGCTTAAAGTTTTGTGTATTATATAATGTCATCATAATTTTGAATTTTGGGTCATGCTAAGACATCAAAAAATATTATCCTGTCATAGATGGATTGACAGTGATAGGATACATAAATATTCGATATCGATTACCAAAACAACATGACTGTAGATCAAGGGTGTAGAGAACATTGCCTTTGAATGGTTTTGACTAGTTCTAATCTAAGAATCAGAGGTCTCACTCTGTATTTAAAGAACACAGAGTATGTTGTTCGAGTCAAATAATATAACGGTGTTATTCTTTTTTGACAAGAGGTAGTTATTTCTATAAAAAAATCCTTGGTACTTTATCATCTCAAAACATTGGCAATAAACAGTTAAAAGTAGTAAATTGTGTTCAAAAGCCCGACAATGGCGTGCGCCAATGTCTCAGACGTGATCTGGATACTCATGAACAACAAGAAAATATAATTATTTTGGCAATTTAAAGATAAAGATGGGAGTTTAGGTAGGCGATTTGAAGTTAAATCAGAACATTAGGTGTTTTGGCCCTTATTCAAAGTATTGTTTGACCATCATTAGGATTTCCTTAGCTCTGTAAACAACATCGGGAGAACTGGCACAACGTTTGGCATGTAAAACATTTATCATGTCAAACATTTCAAAAAGAGAACACCAAACGAATGGTAATGTAATAACATTTTTATGCAACAAGTGAATGGAATTTGGTATCAGTCAAACGAACGTGAGTCTGATATCAAATTCTGTTTGAGAGTTGCATGCAAATGCTATCACATTATCATGAGTTTAGAATTTTATTTTTTACTCATCCCGGCGTATCAATATTTTTGATAAATGAATTGTCAAAACAACTATCAGCTGATCGCAGAACCGGCGTAAGAATATTTATCAGTCTAACAAAACACAGAACAAAAACATGTAACCATAATCATTTTGGATTTTGGAGTATTTCATTTTTAAGTTATTCATTGATATAAAAAATGCTAACAAGCAACGAAAAATGTCAAGCCATTGTGCACTCGTGATATGTGAGTCGTGACGTCATCTGAATGCGACCTCTTTCAATGTCAGTCAGTTTTAAAAAGGAACATAGAGTGTCAGCAGTTGAGGAGGATTGATGAAATTGACATGAATAACATAATTGTTGACCCGCAAATATTGAACAAAGGGAACGGGGGTTGCAAGATATCATGTTCAGATTGTCTCTTTGTTGAGGGGGAAGCGACAGGTCGGATGGAACAGTTGATGGAAGGGTCAGGCTGTGTGGCGTGGAACGGCCGGCAGAGGGGAGGACGTAACACAACTTGCGACGGCACAGAAGTTTGATCAAAAGACTGTGTGACTAGTGCTGGTTTATAGAAATATGAGAGTGATTATTGACGTTTTGGATATTTTATATTTTTGGATATTCGCATCTCGTTGAGAATGCAAAATTTGAAAGACGCCATTTTCTAACTTACACGTCACGTGATTGGATGATGTCATGTGACGTTCTAAAGTAGTTCCGTTTTTTCGCACACATGTGTGTTACCAACTCATGAGTGATCTCACCACGGTTGAGTAATCCTAAAAAATAATACTAACTAATAAATTTCTGTATTTTTGGGCACAATCGAGTTCATATCTTGCCATTCGTATGATTATGGCCATCATGTCGTCCTAGTAGTTCCTCTGTATGAACAATTGAGGATTTTCACAGTGAAGATATTAGGACTGTATTTTGGAATCGATTGTCAAATGGGGCAATACAAAGACGATATGAATTATTGCCACGATGGCCTGTCATAGCTGTGAAAAGTAAATGGACAACGGAATGAACATGTCTACCCATCGTCACCATCATGGTACCAGTGCCCTTTATACCATTGCCATTATCAGAACCATTGTCAATATCAATTATAAATCCAAACGATATGAACCAGGCGATCATCTATCATTCATTAGCATTTGTTTTTTCAAAAGGAGTAATTTCGGGCTAGCCTCAAATAAGTCTAGCTCATGTATCCACTTTATTGTCATGCCTTCAATCCTTGCTGTATTGTATAAATAATTTGTGCTTGATTTACTATAATAATCTGAAAATGATAAACAGTTGTTTTTGTCTTTTTTTCAACCACAAAGACAGAATTGCTGTTTCTTTCAAATTCATTATTAGGGAATATTACTCAATGTTAATCTATAACATGGGGCAATCTTATCTACAAGCTTTTTACAACTCTTTTTAATTCTTTTTAAAAACGAAATGATCCCTTAGAAAATAAACTCGTATTTGTAGACCGACTGTTACCCTGGTTAGATTTGTAAATAATATCCCATCACTAGAGGACCTCGACCAAACAATATGGCAATAATGTGGTAAGATGAGCGGTACAAGTTCTTAGCTGTACATTAAAGGAATCAACTTTATTAATGATTTTCTTGTTAAAACGCTTGTTTTCATGATGAACATTACTTAAGAAATTTGATAACGGGGAGATTTTTACTTTATTAGGTTTGATACAATCGACAACACAATATATGAAATTAGTCTGCAGTGAACAAACAGAAAGATAAATTAGTTTTTACTTTAAGTATGAATCTTTGAAAGAAAAACAAGGATTTTCAGTTGTATTATTGAAAATATCGAAAGTGTTAGTGAAAGATTGGGGCAGGTCATTTTGAAATAAACAACTTTAAAAACTTTTGAGAGGGAAAAAGGTCCAGAATATGAGCAAGAGTACTTTATATACTACTACTTATATACTAAAAACTTATGCTTATATAAACAATCACCATTAGCTCTCCGCCTTATTCATTGTCATTTATAGAACAAGAAGTAGAAAAGTAGATCTGCTGGACTGACAGTTTATCAGATTGGTTAACACGTAAAGGGCGTTTGCTACTGTTCACTATATTTAAACAACATAAACCTATTTTGGACACTAAATAGACTCATGCTCATAATATTTGTATGATTTATATTAACCTTTCTCGGTGTTACAATTTAGGAAACTTTAACACTTTATCGAATGGCTTGATTCATGCAAATTGCAAATGCAAATTGATGAATTACAATGTTGATACTTACGAAAAAAAGGCATATTCATACCCCGATTTCTTTACTTCATGTTTTTGTAATTCTCAATACTTTGTGGTTACTAAATGGTTAGTGCGTTCGGCTTCAGATCAAGAGGTCCGTGGTTTGCATCCCGCCATGGGCTCGGCAACTTTGTCTGAAGTAGAGAACTGTTCTACACACAGTAAGGTTTGGGTGCAATGCTACACTGAATTTCAGCGCAGTACAACCCATGCTTCGCTAGTTCCAGCCGATGCTCGCAGGTTTCACTGCAATGCATGGCCACGATGGTGTTGTGGGCTTTCTCCCTGCCATAATACTAGCAGCCGCGATATAAGTTAAATAATCTTGAAAGCGGTGTTAAACCCCATCTCACCTCACCTCACCTCAATACTTTAACACTAACAACATGTAGCAGATATTAAAAACGTAATTCTAATAAGTAAATACACAGAAAATAACATCGAGTCGGGAGGTATTTTTTATAAACAAAGCTAAGAGAAACACCGCCTGACAACCCACTGGTCACTAAGCCATTCATTACTACATCCTACTACAGAAAGAAATAATTGTTTATACAGAATGGAATACAACAAATTTTATCCATGTGATTTTTTTCTAAAAGAGCAAATAAAGTCTAGCACTTATTCTTGGATTTTGATCTTGTATGACCATTGTGGACCAAACTAAATGTTAACGGCTAAGGTTGACTAAGAGAATAAACACAATAAGAATGGATTTTGATATTTGCCCCATTTGAAAAGATAATGTTGATATTTGAAAAACTATGATTTCAGTATAAAAAAACTTGCAATACACGTAGCTACTTATAAATGGGTTTACGTTGTGGCTTGTTCGATAAATTCAGGTTGCCCTGAAACGTTTGACATTTTTTACTTATTCTCTAAAACTGCTGCATCCCATAGCGGAAACTATCTGGAGATATACCTTGTACTTTGTTGATCCGAATGATCGCCCCTTCTCAATAATGGCGTGGTGGGCATTTCCCCAAAATTCTTGTAATACCTTTTACCAAAACCATATGAGGATGAAATTGAAAGAATAAAAACTTTCTGGCATGACGACTTAAATTTGTAACTTTGATGTTTACCCACCTACAGATATGGGCGTGGCAGGGTACCGACCCTCAAATCTTTTGTCGTCTTTTTATCAGACACCAATCATGCCGAGAATTAAAAATTTTGAGAATGTCTTTATCGATATTTGTCATTGCCCCAAAATAAGTGTGTAGCTGTGGTTCATATGTGGAGGTGTACGAATAAAAAGGCTAGACATATTTGAAAGCTTTGTATGTTGGTCAATTTAATTGATTCAAAATATAAACGTAAGAATATTGTTGCAATGTTCAAGTGTTTGAATTTCGTTAAGAATGTATTTTACTAAAAATGCCCTAGACTCACGGTTACCATTGACAAAACAGATGAAAACCTGGTACCTTTGCCATTTCAATTACGTATTCGTTGTTTGGTAGATGTTACTTTTGGAGGAAAAAACTAACTAACAAATAAGGGAGTCAGATCGAGGGAAGATTTAAATCCAGTTGTTGTTTTTAAATGGATATAGTATTTACAGGGAGTATTTCCAGAAGATAACGAGAGTTAATATATAAGAATTTATAAATAAATGAAAATGTAGATACTCCCTATACAACTACTATGTTTCGAAAGAATTGTTTTCTTTTTAGTGTCATGATTTAAAGGATATGGTACAGTTTTACTGACGTACTTCTACTTTTGTGATAATACACCTTGTCTTATGTATTGACACTTGTCAATCGGTGATGTATTTCACATATCAATCTTGAACATTAACAATACCAAGGCTGATTATCACAGGCCCATTGTGTTTTTCTTGATTAGAAAATAATGAATAATTTTTCCTTTCTAGAGTGTTTTAGGCTAGCTTCTTTTGACTACAGAGTGTTTTGAGGCTAGCCCAATATGATTTTAGATTATTGGACTCTTATATTCGAAAAACTGATAAAAATAGTTAACATTTCAGAGATGTGAACGAATAATTCACTAGAGGCTTTGTTTTGAGGCTTGTCCTATTGAACTCTAGAGTCATTTGCGGCGGTAGAGTCTTATGAGACTGTTAAATCGGCCTCACCATTTACATTATCATCTGCCAATCACAACAAAAATTTAACTACGTCAGACGCTCACAAGAAAGGTGCTTGGATTTAAGAGCAGATTTAAAGCTATCCAATCAAGGGATTAACTCTTTTCAGGATCATGTCTTACACTTAGAAAAGAAACTTCTCAGATACTTCTACAGCAACAACTAACTAACCTGATATTCATGCAGCGCAAGTTAATCTTTAAATCTAGGACCATAAGCCTTGTGTCAGTGGTAGAGACTTATGGCACCCAGCAATATTTGTCAGAGACTACATACCCAGGAATAAGACTTACCGTGACAATGTTGACATCCACCACACTCGAATGTTTGCCAATAGCAGAAATCAACGGTTCATTTACTTTTTGTTACTATTATTTTCTCATTGAATGTGCGTGGTCTTCTACATGGAACTGATTACATTAATCAGACTGTATCCACGAATTTTGGTACAGTGGTTTTAAAATATCATTTTTTTTCTCTAGACAACCTATATCACTTTAAATCTCCGACAGATCTCAATCTTGTAACCTATAACTGTATGAGAGCTAATTCCAAGTGGTCTCGTGGCTCGCATGCACTTGCTATTTTGGTAACACTCTCGCCCCTAGCGGACATAGATTCTTACAATTAACTCTGAATATACAATAGCTGTTTAACTAATCAGGCATAGATATTGTAATGTTGATGTAAATGAGTGTCGCTTACCTTCAACCAATGTGTGACATGCAACCTTCAAAAATGTTTTAAATGAATTACTTGACTTGTATGAGTACCTGTCTGAAATAACAATTACCCTTGGTCAACTCTGATAAGTCGCTTTTATCACAGAGAGATAAAGGTCTCTAAATTGTGTTATCAAAATGATATGACATAATACTTCAGGCATCTCATACTTAACTTATCAGGTTATATGTATATTTCAAATGACAACTGTTTTCAAAGGATAATTGACTATAAACTAGTTTCTAATGCATGAGCTGTCATATCATTGATGTCATAATAACTGATACTTAATAATAATAATAATTTAGTATTGATTATCTCCTTATAGTTTTCAGACCACTTAACATGTTTGATTTCGTTGGACGTATTCCCTTTTAAACAAATTTCAATACTGCCTGTGTGATACGGTAATCCCACAGTCTGCATCAACTACAGAAGGATGTGTCCTTTTAACTTCTAAGTACTTTCTATCAAAAACAATATCAGAAAGCAGAATGTCAATTCCCTCGGATCTGTAGGACTAGATGCTTCTAAACATCCATTTACATGTGTAATGATATGGTTCTAACAACGGCTGTGAAACTTACTGTACATTAGAGGTCACCAAGGCGATGCACTTGAACGTACACAAAGATAATTTGCTCATATTTTACAGGGGCTAGATAACAGATCATCGGCAGAGTCAACTATCGCATATCTAGGACTTTGGTCACTTGTTTGATACATTGATAAATGAAAGCTCATATTCTATGTCTACGTCTATCCAAACTTCCCTGTAATAACTTTGCAAACAAACCCATATAATTACACGTCCATTTATATAGCGCTTAATTCCACACACACACAAGTACGCTCAAAGCGCTGAGAAATAGAGTTATTTAGGAAATAGATGTGTTTTAAGTTTGGATTAAAAAATTGAGAGAGTGTCGCTACTTTTCAGCGTTTCAGGCAGTTCGTTCCACACAGCAGCAACAGTCACTTGGAAAGATCGGCCTCCGAATGTTTTCAGCTTGTACCGCGGCACATCTAGCAGGTGTTTTGAGGCAGAGCGTAGACTACGAGTGGGTTGATAGAGAGAAACTAGCTCACTCAGGTACTGTGGAGCTGATCCGTGGATACACTGTTAGCACAGAACAAGGATCTTGTAATCCACAAGGGCCTGGACTGGTAACCAGTGAAGTGACTGAAGAACTGATAACATGAAACAATAACAATAATTACAGTAAGCAATCTATACAATAATCATACTCACGACTATGATTTTCATACTACATTGTGAACACTCAAATCCTGACAGAAATGCCTTCAATTGTTTTCATGATAGATGTTCTCAAAGTTGATGCTTCTGTGGCCTTTGAATTACGAGATAAATTGAAATGTCAGAGAATTGTTTCTTATTATTTTTCAAAGCTCACTTTATGTATACAATTTGAAACGTCATCTATTACAAAACATCTTTCTTTGTCAAGGTGTTAAATAGCCATTTTTTTAATGAAGTGTGAGATTGTCTAGTCTCTCGTGCAAAAATTCGAATTTTGGCATTATAAAATAGACAGAAGGGGTCACATTTTTCGAAATTCCGATTTCCTTAAATTTCGATTAAAATATTTCATAACGCCTCTCTGAGGAAAAACTCAGCAAAAGCATATTGATTTAATGCAAATAAACAAGCATGATCTGAGTTTTAATGTGTTGAACACTTACAAAGGATTAAATTGAGAAAAATTAAATTGACTGTTTTCGACATTTTGACCTCTGATCACTTCAGGGACCTGCCAAAAGCTATTACGATTAACTATATACGATGGCATATGGTGCAATGGTTTTTTCTGTTTTGTATTGAAAACTCACAATTAATCGTTTCTTTTTTTAAAATCCTAGGATGTCTCAAAGACATGCCAACTTACATGATATTTGCACTAGGATATGCAGGTATGTGAACAAACTTATGGTATGCAGCTGTATCTATAAGTAACTACATTGTTTAAAAAATGTGTCTTATGATAATGTCCATTTACTTTATATAAATCTCTGTAGTGTTTATGTATCATCCCAACTGCGGATCCGCCCGATCTTAAGATGCGGCGCGTCCCAACTTGGGATTCCAAGTTGGGACGTCCCATCTTGAGATGGGTCGGGGTATACTAAAACATGTTAATAATATTCATATCATATAATGAATTGTGTCAGTAAAACAGGTTTTTAGATTATTTTGTTCTATTCTTTTCACATCTACGAAGAAAATTTGATTTGATGTTCATTTACTTCACTTTCTGACTCGGTTTCATTTGTTATCAAGTATGAACGATTCAACACTACTCAAACAATTATAAAGTCCCATTTGATTACTGATTGAATCACATTTGTTAAGCGACATAACAAAATCAGATCAATATATAGATTTATATTTAGATAATAGTTTTCAGCATTTTTCAAACGACCAATACATGCGAAGATCGAACAGCTGTAAACAGAGAGAAACCAAACGGCTCCACATTTCACAGAGACATATTTGTATCTTAGTTTCTATACAAAAAGGTGGTATAAACTTTTAACAAACAATGATATGAAGTTATTCTAAAACAGATCAAAGTTTTACAACACTAGTGATAAATTGCTTTTTTTTAAATGTATATTTAAAAAACGTATCTGATACAAAGAAATGAATAATCCATGCAAAAACCTTCTATAAGGAGAAATTAAGGTACTCTCCATCGTTACAATCCAACACTGAATACACCGAATGTGTTAATGTGACAGCTTGGCATGACAGAGCACGAATGATTGGGCACCAATTTGCCCACCGTAGGTAGTATTAGGCTAATACAACATATGGAGACACCATAAGCCCGTGTTGTTTTAACAAAATATTATCTTGGTTATCTACTTGGCGACTTGGTTGAATGTATAAAATGTAAAAAAAATTAAAAGTTCCTATAAGCAAAGTCTGGTTCCCCAACATTTTAGATATTTTCCACTAGTGCCAACTTAGGACTTGAATATTCCCTAGTAAATCATATTAATATACTAAAATCTATCTTAACGGCGACAAATCTTTGTCACAGAGTGTTGACGAATTCCTAATAATATCTGTTTATCATTTCATAAATGATACCAAACGATTTTTAAAGCTCTTTCCTAAAATTTGTACCAAATGTAAGGTAGACAAAGCTTAATATAAATTTGAAATTAGTAAGAATAATTGCAAATGTATATTTCCATCAATGTACTTGATATCTTAATCATTTTATGTTTGTTTCAGGAAAATAATTTATATAGGCATTTGCTGGCTGTTTGTTCATCCTTTTTCCTTTTTGTATACATATTCTGATTATTGTGTAACACACGTGTTATGGAAATAAAATAATGTTTAAATCATAGTATTATACTTCCTAACCATTATATGATTACACATATTGCATATTCCCATACAATGAAATATGATAATATTTTACAATAAGCAATGGCAGTTTCAATATCAAATTTGTATAAGAAATGACAGTTTCTATATCAAATTTGTATAAGCAATAACAATATGAATTATTTAGTCCACTGAAGATAACACATTAGAACATGTATGTCAGTACAAAATAACTCGATAATTGTTAGTATATCAATAAAACTTCGTTGATGTGTATTTAGAAACCTAATGCCTTTTTTCGGGGAGACATGTTAAGTAGCATATTTAAGATAACAAAACGATTATTTAAGTAAACTTTCGGCTGTAAAACAACAATATTACACTGAAATGTAATTCTTCCCTCTCACCTACTCATCTTATTTGACTTAGTTGATCAGTTGATTAACTTATTAGCAGTAACAACACACAGCAATTCTCTCAATTCAACGCTTCTAACAAGCCTAGATAGACGCTTGTACATATAAAAACAACCTTTTTATACTGATCGAAATCATATGTTACCTCTACCATTACTGTCTACTTAAATATTATTATTGTAATTGATGAATGTATATTTATATTGTTAACATAAGGATCAACATCGTTGATGTCGCATTTTCTTTCATTTTGTATCGCATGTTGTATGGGAGCGGTGTTAAAATAAGCCCTTTGGCTTGTTCACCAATCCCAATTCAATTGTATTGAATAAAATATGTTTAAATCATATGTTACCTCGGGTTAAGTAGAAAAAATTTTTTTTACTCAACTCTGTACCCTGAGTTTGTGTCAAAAAGTCTTATGAAGGTAAACAAAGTTTATCAATGAAATCAAAGTCAACAAACTCCGTTTATAATCTTCTTGTAGTATTGATAAAAATGAGTTGAAATATTGTATTTCTAATGATGTTAGATTTCATTTTGGTTACTTTACATGATAATCGTTCTTTTTATTAAAACAATATTTTGAATATATTCAGTTTGGCCAAAATACTTTCATCGAATAACAATACAATAACAATAAACATATAAAAATATTTGATCACGTCTGCTTCCTATCAGATAGATGTAGCCAATAAGACATTAAAATCAACATACAATCAAAATCTCTGTCGAGGGCCTTAAATCGCTTATCTAAATGATACACGTTATCATGTTATTACTAAATTCAACATTAGAATAAGAATATTATGAACATGTTGAAGTATTCGCTGTCCCGTCTCAAGATGGAATTCCAAGTTGGGACGCGTCCCATCTTAAGATGGGACGCGATCCCAAGTTGGGATGATACATTTACATGATTCATTCATTATGTAAGAAAAAATTCAAGCCACATATTATCATAATTAAAGGAATGATGTTAGTCTGAACACTATCTCTGATAACACAACACTACCCATACACTGACATAGTGTTACACGGTTCATTGTTGATTAAAGCGTTAGTTATCTTGTTCAAAAGTGTGTAATCGTCCCAAAGTGCAAATAATACTCCCCTTTCTTTTTGTAGCTTTAAAATGACATTCTTTAATTTTTTTTTTCTAATTTGCTGGTGTTTGCAAATGTTTTCAAAACAAACAAAGATTACTTTCACACGTTTTACACTATGATCATGCATCGTTTAACCAACTTCAGATAAGTCTCAAGTAAACAATGCATTAGTAACCTTGAAACCTGACTGATAACACATCATCATCACAAGACGTGACACAGCAATTGTTTATTAAAATTTAGTTAAAATGCAATTAATAAAGATAAGTATGAAATAACCTACTTGTACTTGGACACCCGTGAACAAGTATTCAGCTAAGTAAATAGCCAAAAGGGAAATAACCGCAGTCACCATGGGGGTTGGTTATAGACTATTATGACCGGTAATGTTTTATCATTTTGGAAAACTCTTTCTATCCATTCGGATTGTTTACACAAATAGGGTGTAGGGACGGGTTGTGGGCGGTTCATGTTTTTTTGTTGTTGTCAGAATTTGTGACCCTGATGATTCAGCACTATACATGATGCACAGCAAAAGGACTCGTCAGTGGAGCAGAAGAATTCTAGCTTGGGCCCTGGGTACTTGGTACAGAAGTGAGGAGTTGAAAGCCGCATAAGGGGCTGCTCAAGGACCTGCTCCAAATCGATGACTGAATATTTGCTGGTGAAACCATGTTGCTTGTGGACAAACCTGCAATTCTTTCATAGAAAGTGTGATGTGTACGGAAACCAGCATGAAACGACGTGGAAACCAATATTTCCCCTTGGTTTCCGGACTTGGTTTTCATAGTTTTAATCTGGTTTCCGTGAACTTGAAACTACTTGAAAATTACCCAGATCCGTCTGGATTACATCACGGAAACATTACATACTATCCAGGCGGGATCCAGTATGTATGATCATTTCTATATGAAATTATCAAAATTTGCATACAAACTGCGGCATTTGGATGTTGAAATATTGGTCCTACCAAACACCCCTTGTTTCGTAATTGCGTTTATTAAATAATTCCGAAAAGAGGCTTTTAGTTGTTTCACATTACATTAAACTGGTATTTGCTTTTACATACAACTGGAGGTATATTATCTAAACTTGATAGATGATAAGTGCAGGAGTTATATCTGTATGTTTCAAATGTAAGTTTTAAAATAAAAATTTCAATCACTTATGGAAAATTTATCAATAGTAAATGTATTGAATACAAAGAAATTTAAAATGTCATTGTTATAAGATCATTTTGAGTCACCTTTCAGTCAGGTATTCAAAATTATATTTGATGTAAACTTTACTATGGAAATGGTGTATTAAACTGTGTATTTGTTATGTTAAATCATCAAGGCATTTTAAACAAAATATATTTTCTCGAATAAATGAAAATCTTCATATTTTTACATTAATAATTTTGTTTCGGATTTTATGACCATGTTGTTAGTCATTAGTGAAAATAACAATGGAATGTGTCACCAGTCACCAATGATGGTGTCATCGAACAATGCTCTGTTGTAATGAAACGTTCAAGACATCATATTGTTGCTTGTTGTACGAGGCCATTCTTGAGGCGACTCAGCGTAAATGCAAACCAATGTTGATTTGCTCATATTAAAGATAGGAAATTTGTCTTTTGTTGTCAAATACAATGTTTACCTCATATACTGAGGTTGAAAACGTGACCCAACGCAAATTCAATGCAAATTCGTTCCATTATAATGATAATGATAATAATGTGGATATTTATTAGTTGATATATTAATACATGCTTACATAAAGTCATTGCGTTACTATCGCTGAACTTCACTGATAGCAGTCAACTGAGTTCAGCACATAACCACATGCCAAATATCCAATTCTTAACATTGTTATCAAAGTTTACAAGTCGTTCTTTTTTCTAGATATAAAGACCTTTATATTCACTAGACCAATGACAATCAAATTGAATAAATATTTTTGTATCTATCTTCTTCTATCTTCATCTAGGCCTATCTAAATTCTGATTGAGTTATCTCTGGATGGAATGTCCTCTATTGCTTTTGTGAATCACTTGCAGGATTTCAAGTGCTTTATTTCATTAGATATGATGTTGCAAGTCGTTTGACCATCAGAGGTAGGACCCTTAATATCAACAATTGGAGTCAGGGGATGCTTGCATGGATGGAAGCATTATAAATATTTTAGGTCATTTTAAACTGCATGCAAATCTGGATTTGCATTTTTAAAATGTTACATTTGAATAATCTATTCTTAATAGTTTTAATCTCACCAAAACAATTATAGCAAATTGAGGTGATGGATTGGTTACATTTTAGTTGTGTGGCATTATTTGTTTGATTAGCAATAAAAGAGTTTTGAAAATATAGGCTACTGTTTCGAGGATACCTTCGTGTTGAACACAGTTTCTGAATTATGTACTAAAAGATTTTAAAATTCTAATTTTAAAATCGGCATTGCCATCCTAGTGATCAAGAACAACAGGTTCATTCCAGGATAGTACAGCTGCAGATCAAAAGTTAGTTCAATTACTGCTGTATCTTAGTGCAAGTGTCATGTCATTTGGGTTTGGTTTGAACAATAATACAGAAACACAATAACGTCAGAAGAACTGACAGAAGATCTCCAATTGTGTAAAATAGCCATTTTCCAATTAATTTTCTTGTCTCTCGTACAAAAATTCGAAGTTTGGCATTATTAAATAGACGAAAGGGGTCATATTTTCGAAATTCCACTTCCCTAAAATTTGATTAAAATATTCCATGTCAACGTTTTGAGAATAAAATCAGCATAATCATATCGACTTAATGCACACGAACAAACATGACTTCATAACTAATTATCATTAAGCTGTTGATAACCAATTAAGGTTTTTGTAGAGAGAAATAAAAATTACTATTTTTAATTTTAACACCTGGTCACCTAAGTGACAAAAACTATAACAATTAACTGTTGGATGTGGCATGTTATTGCTTTAAAGTGGAATGGATTTGCTCTTCTGTATTGGAATTTCAAAATTATCCTTTTCTTTTTCACAATGCTACGAAGCCACATAGATATGCCAAATTATATAATATTAACACAGACATGTGAACAAACTTTTGGTATGCAACTTTTTTTAGTAAGTTTAAACATTTTCATATCTACATATATATATTTAAATGGAATACAGAGTAATGATATCTTATGTTGTGTTTTCAGTCAGTGTTTTGAAGTTATCTAGATAATTCTATTCACTGGTCTGGCCCTTGTAGTTTCTGTACATAATTTATCCTAACCTCTTCACAGTCCAACGGTCGTCTCTATCATCGTCAGCTGCGCTTGGGTACCAGATCTTGCCAATATGATTGCATTGGAAGTAGACAAACCAATATAATTGTAATCGCTTTAAGTGACATTTAGTATGTTGTTCAAGATAAATATCTCAATGTTTACAATGATCTGATAAATAGAGAGAACTGACTTTTCCTGATGATCGAACGAAGTTAAAGCACCAGAAGGGCAGCTCTAGCTGGTTCTGTGAAATTCTGTGTTGCTTCAAGTCATCAGTACTGATAATAACGTCTACATGTTCATAATAGTTGTTCATGTTAAATTCATCCAAGTCTAAAAATAAACTCTTAAAAAGCAAGTAGAATATCCAGATATAGAATATTTTAAACACTACCATTTCTCTGATATCTCTAGTTTCCAATTTATAAATATGAATTCATTATGTTTATTCGATTATTTTGTTGTATGTCACGTCTGCATCCAATTTTAGTTTTCATTGTTTATATTGTTGTATAAAAAGAATATGATTTAAAATCTAATGTTGTAAACCTTGTGAGCCATAATGACTGTTGGTATGAGTCACAGGTTGTAAACACAACAAAGTTGTAAATATTCGGTCACCAAATCTATAAATTGGAATTCCCATAATTTTGATTTGTTTGTGTTGAAAATAAAAACAAAACTAAGACTGACAGATTTATTCACTAATGAAATACCATTTTATCATTTCAAGCAAAAGTAAAAGTATGTATTTGACAGATATATAAAAGAAAACAAATCTAATGATTATTCAGACTAAATTATTTGATGTCTCCCAAATTAATTTTTGTATTATATCATGTGAAGGGGAAAGTGTTATCCACATATGAAGCAAAAAAGTTGTAACACAGTAAAACTCTGTGGCGGGTTAAAAAGTCATGATAGACATAACATAAAAGAGAATAAAATTACTTCACAGAGGAACTGTAATGAATGTATAAGCAAGTGTTTAGCAAATATCTAACGGGTTTAAATTCTTCTCGAGTTATTTTATTTCATCATTTGTTTTCAGTTTCAGATAACTGTTATCCTTTCAGAGGGACCAGTTTAACTTTCATTGCACAACGAAATCTAAAGCATAGAAAATTATCAAAATTAAGAAAGAGATCCCAGTATCACTTATTACATTCAACTGCGACTCTTGGACTGAGAAATTCTTACTTTAAGAAAAGACGAAGTATGAGACAGAAATTTTCAAATATTCGAAAATTCTCAAAATTGTTTCAACATTTGCACCAGTCCTCTACTAGGTTGTCAGATTACATATCAAATATTTGAAATGAATCAGATGAAAACTTTTCTAAGCAATCTGTCGGATAAATTCTGTCTTAGGAAATGGGTGATTATAAAAGATAGAATTCTTTGAAATGTTATGAATCGCTTAAGAATAGCGTAGTAAACCCCTCCTAAGTCTTTCTGTAAAACGCCGGATAATTTTGACCTTAGAAAATGATTAAGTAGAAAATATAGAAATATTGAAAATATTGAAAAGTCACGAAACAACTTAAAGTTTGACACATCACCCTCCAAATAGGATATAAGGCATGAGTAAACTTTTTTAAATCAGTTTGAAAGTCTTTCTGCAATCGCTCTTTAACACGGATGGCAAACGAGAGGAGGACAGAATCGTTTTCTCGACCTGAATTGCTATCAAAATAATGTAATGATATCAAAATTCAGAAAATTTATCAACTGGGCTTTGATGTACCAAAATATGAAGTTCCTCTACTATCAAAGTTCAAAACAGTTATCATACATTTTAAAAAGGAGGAAATGATGTTCGAATGTAGGTACAAGAAGGTGTTTTACGTTCACATACTGTAAAAAAGTGAATAAGTTAATCAATAAAATCTTTTCTGCCGATTTGACTATGTACTTTCAATATGAAAATAAGAGTGGAGGCAATATAATAATAATAAGGATATAAGTAGAAATACACAATAACACATTATTCACATTAATAGTGCGTGATAGAATAATTACTTCTGCATATAACAGTTAATACACAAGCAAATAGTGCATCAATTAAGCGAAAGAGTTAGTTACCCTAAACATCCACTAACACTTGACATGTACAACTTATCTTGCCTCCTTGTTCATTTGATCAAGCATACCCTCTGAAAAATTCGACCCCATTCAAAAGTAACCCAGACATTCAAACATATCAGAATGCGATATGGAGAAGTCTATTTGTAAGTGATCAGTGGATAATACATTCACATTGTTAACAATTTCTTTTGAGTTTTGTGCGTATCCAACTTGGAGATCTTAACATTCATAATTAAAATATGCACGCATCTTATCGGTTGCTTGTTCAAATGCTGCAATTTTCATCAATGATTATCCTCCACTCCAATTCAACCACAAATATGAACTTTAAGATTATAAACCACACATTATAAAGTCTTGTCTTAATCATAGACAATAATAAATGTTCCCAATGCATCTAATCAATAAGGTCCCCTATCATTCCCTGTTACTAGACTCACGTATCCCCTAACAGAACAGATCAGGAAAGTAAAGGTTCTTTAAAACCTCCATTTAAGACACTCAACCAGCCTCATTCATCAAGACCTCGTGGTGATGGAGAGGTTCAAACATCTTCTTTTATTGTTCCCGGTTGACAAGGCTATTCCTGATCCCTCTGAAGGAAACTGAGATCGGGATAACATATGTTCTTGAGAATATCCATTCAAGACATTCAATCCAGATGAGAGACAAGGCTTCATGGTGTTGGAGAGGTTGAGATATCTTCCTCTGTCACTCCCAGATTACGAAGCTCTTCTTGGACCTTATGGAGATAGTTGGGATCCGGATAGCTGTATAGTTCAAGATATAAATTGAGGTCATTTAATAAAGCTATCTATTTGCAAAACAGCAAAATGCCGAATGCATGCCAACATTTTGTTACATAAATTGATCAATCCATATTAATATGTATTACTTATATCGTTTATATAAACTTTTTACCCTGCCTTTGCAATATTTAAATATTGTTTGTATTCTTTATATCAACTCAGTTGCTCAACTTTGCTACATGTATTCATCATTCATTATTATTATGGCTTCATTAGTCCTTTGTGTGGAAAAGTCTTTCCTTTGACTTATGACATTGTAAAATATGATATGTACAAGATATATAATTTTCTGGAGCAACTTTGTTGCTAAAAGTGATTTTACGTATATGTCATCTTTTAGTATTGATATTTGATACATTAGTCATGCAAGTGAATAAGGCCATCGTGATGCTTTGAGCTTCATATCGGACAATTCACACCCTTAAAAATATTCAAATAATTCCTAAAAAATCCGAGTTGGACATGATTTGTTATTGTTCTTATATGAAAATTTATCAAAACCTGACAACATTTGTACAATGCTTATATCAATTCATGTGCTCATAGTTTGTGACGTATACTGAATATTTCATTATTGATTTACTTTTCATTTATATAAATGAGAGATACCCTCTATATGTCTTTAGATAAAACCTTTCAATAATTTTGAAAAGAATTCAATGTCAGGTATTGAATGACATATATCTTTAATTTTGTGTCTAGGTGATTGAAAGTGTATCGATGCCACAATAACTGAAAACGGTTAAATATTGGACTGAGTAAATACATATGTAAAAACAATTCATTCTCTGTTGTTACAATTGTACTGTAAGTGGCATGGTTTAGATTAGTCATTTGCGTATTTCCTTTAAAATATGACATTGTAAAATATGATATACTATACAAAAAAAGAAACGCATAGGCCAATTTTATAAAGAAATTTGTATGTATTTCAAACATAAAAAACTCATGAACAAGTACTCCGAGCATTATGAATTTTCACATGTGTACAGGAGAAGGGAATGTCTTTGGCTTACAGTCATTGACATGTGGCAGAACAATCACATTTTTCGCCAAACTCTCTGGAAGTGTCAGTACCTATTGTGTCCACCACGTGCTCCAATAACAGTTCTCACCCGCCTTGCCATGGAGCGAATCAAACGTTGGATAACCAGCTGAGGAATCCTCCTCCACTCCTCCTGAAGAAATGCAGCCAATTCTTGGAGAGTTTGGGGCTGACGTCGATCAAGTTCATCCCATAGGTAATCTATTGGATTAAGATCCGGCGAACGAGAGGGCCAGGGAAGAACATTCACATTGTTTGCGGCAAAGAAGTCCATTGTTACACGTGCAGTGTGCGGCTGTGCGTTGTCTTGCTGAAACAGGTGACGTTTGACGTCGATAACTGGCAGGAGGTGTAGCTGTAAAATGGTATCCCAGTAGCGAACGGCCGTCAGGTTCCCGTGGACGTGGACCAGATCGGTGCGGTTGGTGTAGGATATGGCTGCCCACATCATAACGCTGCCTCCGCCGAATCTGTCCACCTGACGTAAGCAGTTAGGGGCGTAACGTTCACGAGCTCGTCCATCACGTCTCTGCAGCAGGAATCGTGATTCATCGCTGAACCAAAGACGTCTCCAGTTCTGCAGATCCCATGCGGCCACATTGTTGCACCAACGGAGACGTAGAGCACGGTGTTGATGGCGTAGAACGGGCCCAACGTAAGGTCTTCTGGCTCTTAGACCAGCTTCCCTCAACCTGTTCCGTACAGTTTGGCCGGATATCCTCCGAAGTCCTGGTACTCTGGCTGCTGTGCTAACTGCTGTGGCATGGCGATCACGCAAATGAAGGACCCGCATGTGCCGATCTTGGGCTGCATTGGTCACTCTTGGTCTTCCTGATCGTGGACGGTCATTTGCTGTACCGGTCTGGTTGTAACGAACTACGAGTCGGCTGAAAGTGCTCTGACTGACATTCAGACGCCTGGCAACAGCAGACTGGGACTCTCCAGCTTCAATTCGTCCGATGGCGATGTTCCTTGTGGCAGTGTCGAGACGTGGCATATTGGTATGGCGCTGCAACTCATTCAAAACGAATGACATTTCCGAAAACAACCTGCCTTTTATAGCCATGGTATGCATGCTGCACGTGCTGCAAGTTGCACGTGCATAAGACATTCATGTGCGTTTTGGCGATGTGTTTCGTACTTCCTGAAAAAAACCTCTCAAGTTCAACCTTTGCGTTTTCAGCCGCACTTTTCATTTGGAAAAGGGTACAAATCATGTTATCTACACCATTGTATAACATATTTATTGATATCGTAACAAAAAGCAAACACATGGGACTTCTGAAAAACAGCAATCGCCGATGCGTTTCTTTTTTTTGTATAGTATATGTATAAAATATAAAATCAGTACAAATAATTCTCATATCTCTACATACAGGTAATTCGAACTTAACTGGACACTACTAATGTCGTATATTTGATTCTTACGTCACAACATTTTATAAAAATTAATGAGGTATCTCGCTTCTAAAATATTGCATCTGATCCTGTATTACTATGTATAGGAGAGTATAGATACCTCGATGCTACAACAGCAACATATTTCATTAATAACCTTTTAATATTTTTCATCAAATTTGAAAATACCATAATTGTACTATCCTTTTGTAATAGTTAAAATGTAAAGGTTCAGATAAGATAGGAAAGACCTGTTTGACAAACACAACATAATTTAAAAAGAAAAAGAATTACATTTGATGATATTTCAATAGATATTGACATAACATATAGATGTATCTTTTGATAGGACAGCCCAGTTTTAAAATAAAGTCTTTGATTATATGTTGAAAAAGAAGTGCATATACATACCATATTGCGCTCCTGGAAACAAAGTAAAACACTGAGTTGAAAACTTATCAGTTTACTACTAAGTAAAAGATTAGATGACAGTGTTAAAGTAAAGGACCAACCCCCATTGTACAATCAATCACAGCCACACCAATCAAGTTGTCCAGTGGTGTTTTGAAAAATTCAATAGCATACTGATATGAATGGCATTGCAATTACGTAATATTAAGACCAACGTCATAGATATGTTTTTGATAGTTTCTACAAGACAGGAACGTCAAATGTTAGGTTTTTTGCATTAACCTTAACCGAGTTAAACTTAATACAAATCTCATTCCACAGCACTCACTACACATATATTTAGAATGAAGTTTCAGAAACAAGTGAGACATTATTACTTGAGCAAAAGAGACACAAGAGAAAGAGTTATTTACGTAGTATAAAGAGTGAGATTGAGTGAGTTGTTAAAAACACAGGGTGGATATACCCTGAATCTGTTAGCCGGATCCCTTGCCGGATACTCGGGATCCTCGCATAAATGGTATACTGGGATCCGGAGCCGGATCATAGATCCTGACGGACAACACCGGATTCTTTTCCGGATCCTAAGTAGATAAGGATACTAGGATTCAGAGATGGATACCATACCGGATCCTCTCCTGTTGGCAAAAGTAGGCAAGAAAGGAAGAATGCAAGGTTAATCCTCTTATAGTGAATCTTCTCAGAATCTTTAAGAATAGACAAGTATGAAGATTTTCCTTAAAAAGTCATACATCATACTAGTATCTTTGATACCTTCTACTATCATATTCCAGATATAGCATTGTCACTTCATTTTTAACATTATCATATATATTAATGTCAAGTGTTTGTTTTAACCTGTAGCTTTTGTAATATTTGTTTTAAGAAGAATCAGAAAGGAATTTTCTTAACAGGCTATTTTAATTTTATCGCAGTAAGGTTCAATATTATACACTGTAACGCTTGAACGCACACACTTGATCACACCTGTCAGTGTATTCACATTTCACCTAGACACATTTGTGTCTTATTTCTGCAACAGATGAAATAAGAATTTATATGTATTCGAAGCATGTGTTCAATAACTGTCCAGTAACTTTCTTTCACTGATTTTTTAAAACAAAATAGAGAAACTTAAATAAAGTGGCAAGCGGCACTAACAGGATTTAGAACTGTAACTTAACATGCACATTAGAAAAAGTCATGCATCATATCTTTACATGTAAAGGCAGTAAGTATAAAGTTAAAGCTATTTAATACTTCTATTCTTATTCTTATAATACATTTTCAGAATGGTTACAAGTGTTTGAATATAAAATAATAGGATAACAATAATGAATAACGTGAAACTTGAAATATGTTATGTAACCAAACAGTTTCTTAATTATCAAAGTTACCCTTTTGATAAGGCAGGAAATTGAAAATTTTAATTCGATTGTTAACGATTGAAGTAAAATAACATGCATTTATATTTTATTTTCAATATGGTATGTAAAGTTGACCTAAACTAAATAAAACAATCATTTTTATCTGAAGCCAAATAAAGCACTTTGTTTTGACGACAATGGCGTAAATATAATTGTTCCCGTTATTCCAATTAATGTTTTTGAAATTATAAAATTGATATAAATATTGGCGGTTACTAACTATTTTCGAGTATTTTTCATTAGTTATATACAGGATTAAGGAACAGAAAAGGTGTATAAAAGCTTAGGAACTGACTAAAAGCGGATACGATATATACAGAATAAGTAACAATTTATAGACAGGATGGCCAAATACTTTTAAACTTAAGCCCTCTTCATCGGGGCAGAAGCAAATTATTTTAATTTAATTATTATAAAAAAATTAACAATTAAACATTTACTTATTCCAAATGTACTATCTTGAGAGGTCAAACATCTCGTTACTCAACCCAGTCCTCTGTATTAGTCTAGTCGAAAAAATTATCAAGAATCAAGCAAAAACCTCTAGCAACAATTTCTCTTTTAACACGTTCTAATCTTTCAGGGAAGATAATGAATTCGCATAGTTAAACTACACATGCAAAGATAGTGCTGCTTTTGACTGAAAAGCTTGTTTGTGCAATTTGTCAAGTTTATTTTCCTTCACCATAAGTACAATGAAACTTATCGCCTTCATGTACTTCATGTAGAATAAGGAATGTCAAGTATCACACCTTTTGCGCAAGAGATAAAATTTACATGTAGGGACCTACTTGTACTAAACCCTCTCGTACCTTAGTCCTTTTTTTGGTTGTCAAATATACATTCAAGCAGTCCTCCCCCCCCCCTTTCCTCCTCTCTTTGAAAGTCGTTGCTACACCCCTGATTAACCTTTAATAATTCGGAACTGGATATAGGTTCTCTCTATCTCTGTTGATAAAATGGTACCGGCTTTTCTCATTTTCACAGTTTTGAAACGTATTGTTCCTTAAGATGATTTGGCTGATTTATGAATTCTTCAGGCTAGGGAAATTTTAAGAATTTTTGTCAATCCAGGCCTTGGCTGCATGCATCCGTTTAAACTGATATTTTGAACTTATTCAACATTTACCAAAGCAGTAAAAACATTATCCTGTGTAGGAGAAATTATGTTCGGAAATAATATTTTAAGGGGATATAGTTACTCGAAGGCTTATTTGAGTATAACATTGCTAATTGTTACCTTTCATTTCAACGTAGCCCATCAGGACACGTTTTCATTGTTGCTATCATCTAAAAGGTACTGGATGTTGTAACATTAACGAACACATTTTTGCTTATTTCTATTGAATCATGTTTGCAACAGTATAGCCGCATGAATTCGGTATTTCAATTGAAGGGAACAACAACAAATAAAACTCATTCTATTTAATAAAGCAATTGATAAAATCTGGAAAAAAAATCAGATAAATAATAAAACTTAAGCCAGTGTACTTCAAATTGAGATTGTCTCAAAATCTGAAATGTGTAGTAAATTTGTTCAGTGATCAAAAAGTTTTGATTGCAGGAATGAATATAAATGATGTTTAAATGTTCAACTTGTTTTTAGTTACAATTACGATATAGAAAGATTTTCAAATGATAAAGTTATTAAATCAATCTAATGTTTTACAGTGTAAGGCAAATCTAATTCTTCGCCCAAATCATTATGGTGTATTTTTGCGGATGTGTATTCCAATACCACCAAAGGGTTAGGTACCTCCGGTGGTTAGTCAATACAAAGCGTCATGTATATGTTACAGTCAAAATCTACAATCAGGCAATGTGTACAATGACTGAAATAATCAGTCAATGTGTACATTGGCTAACGAACCTAGTCATAGTGTACATTACCCAAAAATTCCAGGCATTGTTACATTGTCTGATTAATTAACCCAATTATTGTAGAGATTGACTGATTGTTAAACAGCGATCAGCGATTGAGAAGAAAGGATGAGCACGGGATTCATTCTGTGATAACCTTGGCTTCTTCTAATGAAGTTGTGTTTCACAGATTAGACTAAGCCAATTATCATTATCACCAGAGAACTTCTTTGATTGTCTCAAAGTGTGCTAAATAAAAAAAACGAAAACTAAAATGATTATATATATTGACTTTATTTCACACCATTTGAAAACATGTGATGACTTAACATCTGATTGACGGTACAAACGTCAAAATATTTTTGTATAACCCTGGCCACCGCATTTGGATTCAGTTTGAACTGCTTGTCTCAGTCCAATTTCCTTCTCTGTGGAGTGTCCTAAGGAATACCTATACCAGTAAATATTTTGTGTGTTTATCTGTCGTCAATTTAATCCGATGACTTCAAGTAGTCCCGTGCAATTATACTCCTTTTGTTAGTTGCCCGCCAATAAGCATTTTGGGGTCATACAACACCTGTATACAATCACAAGCAATCAGACAAGAGACAGGTAGATGCCTTAAGCAGGCCTCTTTTCTTCAAATAGAACGGAGCGCAACGATCCGTGACAAGAGAGACCGGTGTTATAGTTTAAAGTAGCCCATACACGTGAAAGATATTGTTTATGATAGGTTCTTTCTTTGAAATAATAATGCAGATCAATGACAAAATCTATAATAAAGCTTTGTAGACCTTCCATTTTCAAAATGATGTTGTGGATATGCATAAAAACTACCTTTAAAAAGAAACTGTCATCCAGAAATCAAAGGAACAAATCAAAGAAGCCTTCTTTAATCTAGAAAATGTTGTCAAATCTAGTTGCCAGGACTTTTTTCATAACAATTATTAAGAACCATAATTATAGTCATCTCATAAATCTTTTTCTAAGGGTGTAGGCATATCTGTTCAATATAGTAAATGAAGAAAACGAGTTTTTTAAGTATCATGCTATCCTCAGGAAAGCAAGAAGAATTGAAAATGGTTGCTCTTTGTGAAAAAATATAATACGTTTGGTAAATGAAAACATTCTGCATATGTTGGTCTTGAAAGGGAAAACTAAATACTTAAAAAGAAGGTTCATTAAATCAGATGAAACGATTGGAGTCTTTGTGAAGTTACCAATTTTGAAACAGTGTTTGATACATTTGATCTGTTAAACGCATTGAATTCTTATCTCTAAGACGAAATGAAAGGAACCGTTATTATACAGTAATTGTTTTAGCATGTACATGATTTCTGTAATTCGACAATATGCTTCATAGATATAGATCCACGGTCCTGTCTGCCATTGAATTGATACATACACATATTTTATTATAATAAGAGTTGACAAAGTCCCAACAGAATAAATCACTTGTTTGATATTAATTATCATTACATTGGTTGATGTTACGTGCTATCTCTTAAATCGGGATATCATTTCCATAAGTTATTAATTATTATTCAGATAGTTGAGATAGCAACACACTGTATCTACTCAACATGGTGTGTAGATATGCAGTATTTGTATTTACAAATAAAAATGCAAGTAAATCAACAAATGTGAAAATATGACGTACGTTACGTGTTTATATGTGTTAGTACTTGCAAAGGAGTGACCAATCTGCCGCCATCAAATCACTGTAGTGGTAGATTGAGAAAGACAATCTAACATGAAGATTGACAAATGCCTATATGTGATATTTGGTATATATTATAATATGTATGTGTGTGTCTGTTTATTATTTGCTGTTGTTTAGGTATGAGTAAGGGAAACTGTCTCTCAGAACCTTTTGACCAATATAAAAGGTGCGATACGTTATGCAGTTTACTTGTCAATTGTATTTGGTGAGACAATGAAAACACACACTCTCTCTCTCTCTCTCTCTCTCTCTCTCTCTCTCTCTCTCTCTCTCTCTCTCTCTCTCTCTCTCTCTCTCTCTCTCTCTCTCTCACACTCTTATGAACATCTTTGTATAAGTTTATGAAATGAAATCAGACCGCACGATGAAAACTCAATGGTGAAATATCACCTGTTATATTCCTGTAAAGTATCCAGATTCAGCACCTGCATTTGATCTTCATGTACAATAAAACAATTAAGACTTTATGAAATGCTTTGACCTAATTGGTTTCGCAACAACGAGCAGCGTCTGTGGTCAGCAGCCCGACGTTGAGCCGTGAAGCTGTCTCAGCGTTAATGAGTTAAAGAAAGTATATGATTTCACTCACAGAATGGGTTTAATGAATTTTCTAAAAATCTGACAATTTTGCAATTACCTTTGTGCAGGTGTATACTTGACTTTGTATATGTATGTTTATATAAAATCACACATGAAATATCTACACTACCCTACAGATTTGTATATATGTATATATGATTGTTTATATATTTATGTATGTGTGCGTTTGTAAATAAATGTTTGAAATCATTGAATAGATGTATTTTTCATTTAATTTGATGTGATAAAGTTTTGCATAAACTATATGACTGTGTTCTATGATATATTACCTAAAGCGAATTCATTTACAATATATACACTAATGTAATACCGTAATTAGGCAAGTTGATATGTCTACTGACCAACAGGTGTGATAAGTGTGCATTCAAGTGTGACAATTGGTGCAGAATAGTGTACCTTACATTGGTTAATTCAGAAAATATTTTGATAAATTTTAATAAGAAATGACACCTTGAATTCTGATTCCGATCCAAAACTGAATTTCTAAAATGTTTATGTCAATTTAAATCTTATCATCAAAACATGTACCATTTAAACCTGACTTTGTCAACTTTGGCTAATAAACTTTCACAAAGACATGTTTTAGGAGTTTAGAACTCAACAGCTCTTTTTCTTTATAAATGCAAATGGCCTTTATATGACAATATCATGTAAACAATATGTTAAAGTTGTCAAAGATGTATTGTGTATTGGTTGCTTTAGACAACGTTTTGACAAAAGCTTACTTAACTTACAAAAACTTCATATCAATATCAACTACATTCCTACATCGCTATAAGGAGAGGATCCGGTATGGCATCCGTCTCCGGATCCTATTATTCTCATCTACTTAGGATCCGGTAGAGAATCCGGTGGTATCCATCCGGATCCCGGATCCTTTGAGGTATCAGTCGCCAGATCCCAGTATACCATTTTTGATAGGATCCGGCAAGCGGATTCAGGGCATATCCACCATGTGGAATAAAGAATAGTTGATATACTTGATGTTATCTAACTTATGCTAAACTATTTTAAAGAATTAGGCTTTTGATTTGTTATCCAAGTGACGTCTTTTTCGAATTTCTTTTCGAAATCAAAACAAATATCGCAACAAAATTTGCTTATCGATTTGAGTATTTTTAAGCTATTTCATCTATTTCTTCAAAAGAAGGACACGAAGTAAACTTTACTAGATATGATGTTGAATATGGTTGGGAAAATATAGTAAATGAATATGTAGAAAACAACAAATTCATTTTCAATTGGAAAATTGGTATTGGCTAAAATATTTAATGATAAACTCAATGTATTCCATTATACACGCTTCTATATTTAACAGTCACAGCCTTGTTAAAAAGTGAAAGCATATTTGACCAACGGAATTGTGATACTCTTGTATTCTCTTCATAAATGAATATTGTCGACGAGTTTGTTATATTCACTCCTCCTAAACAAATATGTAGTTTGCAAATCAAGTGGCGGATGAAGTGTTATAAAGATGTTCTTTCATTTCATATGATATTTGTTCCATATTACATTCCAAGTCTGTTCAACCTGATCCAATCACATGTTTTAAGTGACGATGAATGATGTTGCTACTCATATTAAATATAAACTTACAAAGAGTATGTTTCCTAACTCTTGCATGTGGCTAAGATAAGAAAAATACAACATGTCCTGAGCTAAGGTAAAATTCTCCCTCTATAACTTATATCTTTTACTCTAAAACGTAAAACTTATGAACTTTCTTGTTTTCAATGTTCAATGCAAAACAGCCTAATAAATGTTAGGAAATCGAAACTCTGTATCCAATATAAATATATATTTGTGAAATAAATACAGAATAAATTACTGATTTTAAGTTACAACCACTACTTTTAGATGAAATTAGAACATTTATGAAGTTCGACTTATTTGATAACAACAACATACTCTGTGGCCCTTTAAGTAATTTACAGTATATGTCATACACTTGTATTTGAATTGATACGGAACAAACTATCCTTGATATTCATGTTATAATAATAATCAACATAATGCGAACAATTATGGTTATCTGTCCTGAGTGGATTATTGTTAGAAATTCCTCGCTTTATCACAGTATGTATCCGAGCTTTGAGTTAGTAGTTCTTTTTAATACAAAGTCAAATCTAAAAATATTTACAGTTCTTTTGGAAAATACCTTTGCGAAGGTGAGTTTTGAGTGAAATCTCTTTGACACGCGTATGCTTGACTCACTGAACGAATAAATAGAAATAATTCAGTCAGCCAATTAGATCTCGAGATATTTTTTGTAAAAACTGTAATTCCCCTGGACATTATCAAAACTTTAATACCCGGTATATTTGTGCCTGCTTGGGTAAGAAAAGATAAACCTATATGGCTCAACTTGCCAAATGGAAATTACAGGGTAAGTATTTGCTTTCATCAATGAAAATATGGCGACGATGTCACAAATGTGTTGCAGCTGCAAAGATGTGTACATCTACCTGTTTCATAACCTTTGCACCACTACAGCTATGTAAGCATATTTTTGTTTGATGTAGACAAGTTTTTAAAAATTTACCTTAATGTATGAGGGTAGGTCAATAAGGTTTTAGAAAATGATTTAAAACAGAAGCTAATGTTTGTGAGATTGATATGGTGATGTCTTAAAAGTTAAGTATTAAATATATTGAGATTCTATCGATAGTTTGCGCTGCTGATACGTGGCGCTGCTCGTCGGCGACGCACATCGTAAATCGTACTCTCGTCCTTCTGCTTGTTTTGTGTGTTTTTACTGTGTCTTAAGGCCGCCAAAGTTAACTAAAGTTACAAAGTATGTCTTGCCAGTCATTGTTGAGAAATGTTTGCCTTGTTTTCACACTTTTGCTGATGTTGCAACGTTTCACTGGTGTGTGTGTTCGAAACGGCCCGCAATGAGCGACATCAATGGCCAACCAAGCCGGACGCCAGTGCTTTAGTATGAACGGACAGCACTTCTTAACCTCCGGAACTACACTGACATCAGCTCGCTCAAACTGAATATGCCATCCTAATGCGACAGTGGACCGCAACAGAGGCCACAGAAACGAGGTAAAAGGGGTGGAGTGAGACGCCGTGTCAGGGCTAGAAAGTACAGACCCCCTCTGCCTACACTTGTCATCGCCAACGTACGAAGCCTACGGAAACAGTTTATTATCTTCATCAATTAAAGAACAGTTGTCTTATGTGTTTCTCGGAAACGTGGCTTACAGATAGCGTTAACAGTGCAACTTTACATCTCGATGGAATTTGGACCCCTATTCGGCTTGACAGAGATGAAATGGCTACCAGTAAATCTAGTGGAGGCGGCGTATTTATGTATGCATGTCAATTCAAAGTGGTGCACAAATTATGTTGTACGGGATACTATCTGTACGCCTGATAAAGAGCTGCTATGTGTATCTTTCAGACCGTTCTATCTACCTAGGGAATTTGGTCAAGTGTCTGTGACAGTGGTTTACATTCCACCTGACGGAAATGACAAACGTGCAGCGGATATATTACGTGATTCTTTCAACAAACTGGATCAGTTATCCGCGGACGCTCCTAAATTTATCCTTGGTAATTTTAATAGTTGCATTTTACAAGCCTCCCTACCAAACCTTTATCAATATGTGAACTGTTAAACAAGAAGCGAGAAGACCATTGACCTTTGCTATGGGACTATTAAGAACGCCTATAAATCATGTTGCCAGCCACCCATTGGATCCTCTGACCATAATACAGTTTATTGGGACGTATTTGAGCAGGACTCTGACAGCGTCGATACATTGTCTGAACTTGTTTCCTCTTACATAAACTTTAGCGTGGACTGTATTATACCTTCTAAAACAATCAAGATCTTCCCGAACAACAAACCATTGGTTACAAAGGAACTGAAAGCTATACTTAATGAGAAGCTCGCGTTCTGTTCAGGACACAAGCTCAAGGTCAAGTTAGTACAGAAGGATATTCTACGCTGTTCGAAGGAATGCAAAAGGAAGTACAAGGAACAGATTGAATCAAAATTTCGGGAAAATAAACTTTGGGATGGTTGGAACTGTGTCAAGACTATATAAGGTACAAATCGGAGATCAACAGACATTAATGTGAGTAACAGTTAAGAATTTGCAAATGAACTAAACCACTTCTATTCTCGGTTTGATGTGAACAACTTTACGGAAGAGAGAACTAATCTTTTGGAAAACCTCCCTCTTTGTCAGATTCCAGATATCACCACTGATGACGTCAGAGAAACTTTCCGAAAAGTTAACCGTCGTAAGAGTTCAGGCCCAGACAATTTATCTTGTGCTGTTCTTAAGGAGTGTTGTGAACAGTTATGTGACGTCTTTAAGCGACTAGTTAAAAAAACTCTACTGCTCCATCAAATACCTTCTATCTGGAAAACATCAAACATCATACCAGTCCCGAAGATGCATAATCCCAAAGTGTTAAATGACTATCGCCCAGTAGCTCTTACATCAGTAGCCATGAACTGCCTTAAACGTGTTGTGAAAGAGCTACTCATGCGAGAGGTTGATGACCATCTAGACCCCCTCCAATTTCCTTACCGACAGAGAAGAGGCACCGATGACGCTACACTTACTCTTCTAAATATAATTTATAAGCATTTAGAAGAAAATGGATCCTATGTAAGAATTCTATTTGCGGACTTTCATCAGCCTTTAATACCATTCAACCACATTTACTAGTATCAAAGCTTTCAAACATGTGTGTAAATAGCATCAGATGGATAGACTCTTTAATGGTTGAAAGACTCCAGTGTATTACCGTTAACAGCATCAGTTCCTCTTTTACCACCCTGTCCACAGGAGCTCCACAAGGTTGTGTACTTTCACCTATATTGTTCATTATTTATACCAATGATTGCATTAGTAAGGCAGCTAACTGTTTCATTATCAAATTTGCCGATGATGCAGCTATTATTTCACTTTTAAAGTCTTCTGACTTTGCTTACCGAAATGAGATTGCAAATTTTATTAATTGGTGCGAACATAACTTTTTGATTTTAAATTGCAAAAAAACGAAAGAAATGGTTATAAATTTTCGAAAAGCAACTACATAAATTTCTCCTGGACGTATTTTGATTAACACTGAAGAAATTGAAATTGTGAACAAATACAAATACGTAGGTACTATGATTGACTGTAAGCTTAACTGGAATGACAATATTGATTATGTATCCAAAAAAGGCCAGAAAAGATTGTATTTCTTACGTCGTTTAATTAAAATCTTTTGGACTAGATTGTTCTCTTTTGGAATTGTTTGTACAAAACTTTATACAAAGTATTTTATCTTTTAACCTCCTATGTTGGTTTGGTAACCTGTCTGTTCAAAACAAAAATAAACTGAACAAAATTATTAACACAGCACGCAAAATCATTGGCATAAACTCATTATCACATATCGGCCAACTTTACGAGCAACAAAACGTCATAAAAGTAAAAGAGATCATAGATGACAGCTCTCATGTCCTCAAAAACGATTTTGAATTTCTCCCGTCAGGACGTCGTCTGCGTACGCCGATAGCTAGAACAAACACGTTCCGTCATTCTTTTGTCCAAGCCGGTGTCAAGTTTTTTAACAACAGTTAATTATTGTTTGTCTTTTTACCTTAAAAATGAAAACCTTTCCACACTACCACCACCTAGTATTTTATCACTACATTGAGCCTAAATTACTTTATTGTCTCTACTTACATGTATTCATTTATCTATTCATTTATCGATTTATTTTAGATTCCCAGCACATTGTGTTGTATTGTGATCAAATGTCTTGTTTGCTTGTTTGTATTTACGATGTAACCAAAATTTCCTTCGGGATAATAAAGACTCATCTTATCTTATCTTAAGTCCGAAATAAACTTATGATGAATAGTAACTGTGTATGAGTCTTGGTGGAGAGAGAGAAGGGTGATCTGTCAGAGAGGACAGGACAGCCGGGACTTTATCGATTTGCCCGGGGTCCAGTCCAAAGCTCATCAAAAAACTATTTATTGGTCAAAGTTTTAAATGACATGTGTGTAACCTATCAAATGTCGGATGTGATAGCATTGATAGTGAAGTATTTAAAGTTGGAAGTAAAATTATTGTTGTGACAAAGCCAAAAGAACTCGTAATGACTACAAGAATTATGAATATTAATCTTCGGGGGGAATTCTTGGAATTTAAGAGAATGTTATTAAGGAACATCTAATGACAGTGAAGGACAAATATTCGCAGCCATTTATGGAAGCACTATCAGATTATATTCTTGATTAAAGTATATTTCATTGTCAAGTGTGTGAATAAGCAAGCATTTCCAAGTCAGGGACTCAGTCGGGACACTTCACACAGGGTGTGTCGGACTCGGTCGGGACAATTCACACAGGATGTGTGAACCTGTATGCATAGTAACTACATAATTGAGAGGCACCCAGTTTTGAGTTTTTCATTTATGTTGTGAAAGAAGAAGTATTCCCAAGTACTCGCTACATCCTATAGATCCAAAGAACACACACATTATCGTACTATTTCAATTGTACACCTGGTTACATGCGAGACAGGTAACATAATGGGGAGTCGGGTCACTTTGCAAATAGGAAGTAACCTCCATACTACCAATATCGTTAATTTGATTCTTATGCCATTACATTCAGGGGGAATGAGGTACCTTGATGCCATAACAGTTAATCAGATCCTGTATTACTATGTATAGAAAGTAACAGTAAATGTCATTTGATAATATTTCATTAGAAGTAGATATAGCATAAAGATGAAGAAAAAGCACAGTTTTAAATTAAATGTTGAAATGTATATACTTACCTTTCGGGAGACCTACAAACAACATAAAACACCGAGTTGAAAACTTGTCAGTTCACTACTACGTCAAGCACTAGACGAGAGCGTTTAACATCTGTTACTTAAGGTATCATGTTATTCTACATAAAAAATGAAAGACCAAAATCAAATGACAATGTGAACTAGGAGTAAAATTTAGGACCAAGTCCCATAATACAAGCAAACATATCAACATCAGTCAGGTGTTGTATAATGCATTGGGATACTGGTACTGGACACGTCCCATAATACAAGCAAACATATCAAGATCAGTCAGGTGTTGTATAATGCATTGGGATACTGGTACTTGATACTTTGATCGAAACAGTACACTTCAGTAAAAAAAAGAAAAAAAGATAATAGATTACTTATAAAATCTTACATCAATTCATGTTGATGTATCTGATTTTAGAAGACATTTAGTCAAGATTATCTATTTTTCAACACTCCTTACACATACATTTAGAACGAAACGTCAAAAAGATATATTAATGCTAACTCGAGCAAGAGAGACACAAAGGGAGGGTAATATTTTCATTTTATTGCTAAAATGGACGGAAAAATTAGTGAAATCAAATCAAATATGGCGAAACAATTTGTGTATCGACTCGAAAGTTTGGAAGCATTTAAATCGGTTTCTTTAACAGAAGCGCAAGATACTTGCCTTTAAATATACTAAATTTGATGTACCATTACGTCCGCATTATCTTCCCAAGTTGCATCCAGTTGACGTCAACGTTAGTTTAGTATAGACATAGTACGCTGTTATCCTACCTTAACCAAAGGTTCCTACTACATTTTTTGTAATAATCGTATTTTGTGTTAAATGAAAATGCACATCTCTGGGTCAATTCTGGGTCAAATACGGGATACAGAGTGCCTCATTTTTCTCGACCAACAGCTAGCACGCCATAATGGTTTGCATCACTTGAAGGAAACTACACTTGTGACGTCATAGTGGGTTTCGGCTGTAACCCTATGTTGAATTCTTCACTTTTCATGTAAAAGTTCAAAGTAACATGATAAATTCGGTACAAAAGAACAAATTCAATTTAGTCATTATAACAGTAACTTTGTTTTTTCTGGGCATTATCATATGCAGAAGCCCACGGCCTTTTCTACTGCCCTACCCCAAGAATTAAACTAGACATCAAAAGATGTAATACAATTATTTCAACTGGCTTAAGATTCACATTTCTAAAAGTCAAAACTCATGTTGATTAAACTAAAATCTACTGAATTGTTCACATATCAAAACTAAGAAATCATTTGAGATACAGTTGTTATTTCATATATAATGTATTTCATGAGTGAAAGACATCTAATCGACCCAAATTTTAATTTTTAAACATGAAATTTTCACTTTATGTGACTCTAAGTGATGTGATGTATTATAAATTCGTTACTTTGATCTTTCGAGAAATATCAAGTGATCTTTGAAAGTAAAATTTTTCATACTCACATAAGCACCCTGAAAAGGCAAATGAAATAGCATTCAGTATCATCGTTGATACAAGATAAAAACTAATAGTTAAGACATGAAAACATTTTAATATCTTACACCAAATCATAAGTGAAGTATCTTCATGATATCGTTTTTACAGATACCAACATTTCACTTGTTGTCTTGCGATTATCAAAAATGTATTAACTTGTATCAACTCTGAGTTGTAAAAAAGTTAAAGAAAAGACGGCATAACACCGGAGCTACTCAATTCAGTAATACAAGCAAAATAAAAAGGTGAGGGGTAATCAAAGAAATCTATTATGGACAACATTTTTTGTTGTTAGTAATCAGTCAGACTATGATGGTGGTACTATTAGCGAGTATGGAGTAGTTGTATGAATGGAGAATAGTCTCTGATAGTTTATAAATGATAAAATCTAACGTGATTGGTCAAAATTAAGAGTTCCTTGCATAACGACAAATCGTTGGTTGAAAAAATAACAGGTGAACTTAGCCAAGAATATGAAACCGCCAGCCAAACGAGGAATTTGACCCGAATGAGATCAGGTTATTAGGAAGGAGTCAAGCAGATTCATATACTCTGATTTACAGGATGCCAACAACCCGTCCCAAGCCATTATTTGCGTAATCAGTCAAATCAGTGTTGGTTGGGATGGGTTGTTGGCGGCTCATGTTTAATTTAATTAAATATAAATTATTGTAACACAAAAATCATACCTTAGTTATTCTTTAAAAGTTATAGTGTGAGTAAACACTTTGACTTAGACTGAAAACCAACAATCTTTAAGAAGAATGTGTGAAGGATGATTTAGAGATAATTGCCATGGGCAGAGGGCATTATCAAGATAATTGCCCGATGTAGAGGGCATTATCAAGATAATTGCCCGATGTTGAGGGACTTATTAAGATAACCCAGGATAGCATGTTGAATCAGGTTTAAGAGTAATTACCTAAAACAGTGTCCCACAAGAACAAGTTCAGCTATTCAACTGGAAAGACAGGTTACTTAGAGTCTATACCCATGCTAGATGATGCTGAAGTTCACTGAAAAAGGTCAACTGAGTTACCCACAGGACCACTTGCCACCACACATTAAAACGGAATCGATTTATCTTTAATGTTTCCTATTTATCTTTGATAATACCCAAAATGCTACATAAATTGTAAAGAAAAGGGCACTGTTCATCCTAATCAGACTAAATGAAAGAGTTATACTAGCGCAGAGTTTGCACCGGCATGCAGTCCCGTTGTGTTAACCTGTTATTAACAACTACAGTAAATTAGGAAAAAAATTCACTCTCAGAAACTAGACACAATGTTGTTAATTTTACTGTAAGATGAAAAGGTCTCATCCATCTAAACTGTTTTTGTGTCCTTTGCAGATGTTTTGTTGTGAATGAAATAGTTTGATTCTCAAACACCAAATGATTGAAATTGATTTAAACATATTTTATTCAATAAAATTGAATTGGGATTGGTGAACAAGCCGAAGGGCTTATTTTAACACCGCTCCCATACAACATGTGATACAAAATGAAAGAAAATGCGACATCAACGTTGTTGATCCAATATCAATATACATTCATCAATTACAATATTAATATTTAAGTAGACAGTAATGGTTGTGTGTGTCTAGCAACCCATTTGTATACATATAAATCTATCAAGGGAGTCAAAACCAGTTTTTATTTTTGGGTGTCAGATTTGAATCGTTGAGTTTTGGTGATAAAATCGTGAACTGAATCAATTATTTTCTGATTTTAAAAGTGACTAAGTTCTTTGTTCCCGTTCCGAATTTTAACCAGGGTATGACCAGTGTTATAAAAGTACATATTTTGTCTTAGGTTGGTATAATTACCGCAAGTGAAAAAGTAATGTAATGTTCTTACTGACATCCACAAGAGCAGCATGGACTGTCCAATATGTGTCTGTTATATTTATCCGAGTTTAGATTACTACAACCGAGTCTAAGTTGACAGTGAATAATTTGACAAAATCGGGTGCCGTCGTCAAGGTTGAAATAAATTTGTTATTTACTTTTAGTGATTAGATGTTTGAATTCTGAATATGTGCACGACTCTTTCTAACCAGGTAAAGCATTCCATAAATTTATTGTATCTGGTAAAAACGATTTGGCGTAATTGGCAGTTCGACTGTAAATTCCCTGTATTTCTGAGCTGTTTCTTAATTTCGCAAACCGAATTTGGGATCAAGTCGCAAAGATAGCTTGGTAATTGATCATTGTACATTTTATAGAAAAAAATTAATTTCTGACAGTATCTTCTATCTTGCAAAGACTGAAAATTAGTTTCACTGTAGATTTTGTTGTGACATGACTTGTTCCACGAACGGCACCACATATTGTTCTTGAGCATCAAGATGCAAATATTCTAATATTCGTGACTGTTCAGATGTGCAATTATCCCAAACGTGCGAACAATAGTCAAATATCGGTAAAATATACGATTTGTACATTGCATTCAAGGTTTTACGTGTTAATCGGTATTTGAAACTCCTGAGACAACTGATCATTGGGCGAACATTCCGTACAATATCATCAATGTGATTATTCCATGAACAGTCGCTTTGGAGTGTTATTCCTAAATGTTTATGACTTTTGACTTCTTTTATAATCATTCCGTCCATGAGTAGGTTCGGTTTTACAGACGGTTTTGCTTTACGCGAGAACTGGATAGATTCTTTTTTGTTTGGGTTAAATGTGACTTGCCATTCACGGGCCCATTGTGAAATTTTGTCTAAATCATTGTTAAGATTATTCGCAGCAGTAAGTGGATCTTCAATAATAACGTATAAGGATGTGTCATCCGCAATGAGACGAATGTTACTGTCGATATCGCATACAATATCATTGATGTATACGAGGAATAGTAGCGGTCTAAGAACTGAGCCTTGAGATACTCCATCTAGTACAGCTTTCTTATCTGATTTATACCCGTTAATTACAACTCGTTGTACTCTATTTTCTAAATAACTTTCGAACCATTTTAACAGGTCGCCTTGTTTACCATATGTCTTTAGCTTATGAATAATTCCTCTGTGCCAGACCTTATCAAAGGCTTTACTAATATCACAGAAAACTGCTCTGATTTCTTTCCCTTCGTCCAGGACTTTTGCAATAAAATTATACAGGTACGTTCACTGATTTGATGTGGAATCTCCTGGCATAAATCCAGATTGTAAATTCGACAATAGGTCATTATCTCTTAGGAAGTTGAATACATATTTGAATACACATTTCTCAAAAACTTTTGATAAGCAAGATGTGAGTGCGACAGGACGGCAGTTTGAGCATTCATGTACGCTATCTTTTTTATGAAGAGGTATAACAGATTCTTCTTTCCACGAACATGGAAATATTGATTGGCTAAGCGATAAGTTGAAACTTTTTGTGAGTAATGATGTTAGACTGTTTGCGGTATACCTGAGTACTTTATTTCCTATTCCGTCTTGGCCTGTTGCTTTTGATGTGTCTAATGACAATAAGATATCGCTGACATCATTTCGGGTTAGAGTTATGTTACTTAAAGTTGACATACAGGGTACTTGTATTTCTGGTAGATCTCGATCTGGGTCATCAATAGTCGACTGTGAACACAAAATTTTTTTATTGAAAACATTTGCTATATCTTCAGGGTCATTATAGACTGTATCATTAAAAATAATTGATGGATATTGACCGTCATCGTTACGTAATTTTATGAACGCTTTTGTCAGGCGCCACCAAGTTTTGGTTCCAAGCAAGTTGTTTACAGAATCCTCAATCTTAGTAACGAGTACTTGTTTGGCAGTTCTGATAGCAGAAGTAACTTTATTTCTGGCTGAGCTGAAAATGGCCCACTTCCTCTGATGATTAGTTTTCTTCGCAATTTTATGAAAACGATTTCGTTTTCGGATCAAATATCGTATTTAGCTAGTCATCCAAAGCGGATCTGAAGGTCTGATAGTGACAATCTCATTTGGTATATGGTTATCACAGATTTTCTTAATTGCAGATGTCAATATCATTTATAAACTTTCCTCTTATAGTTGCTGTTGGAGGGAACTAGTTCTTTAATTGTCACAGACATCGGACAGTGGTCACTACAAATAGGGTTAAGAACTCCCGAATGATTTACAAATTTACTATTTGAGACAAATATCAAATCTATCAGGGTACTTGAATTGTGTGTAATTCTTGTTGGTTCTGATATAATCTGTTTGAGATCATACATTAATTGAATGTAATCTATTTTGTTACGATTTTCCCGTAGGACGTCTATGTTGAAATCGCCGACTACGATAGTATACATATTCAGGTCGATTGCGTTACCGATTGATTCCTCAATCAGATCCCAGTACGCGGCGCTTTTATCTGCTCGGTAGATGGAACCTATAAGGTATGATCGATTTTTACATTTAATCATTACCCAACTGCCTCTAGCCCGGGAGATTCAAGATTGTCTATACGTTTCACTTGTAAATTACGTGTAACATAGATCGCAACACCGACGTCGCGTGTTTGTCTATCTTTCCTGAATGGTAGGTGATAGCCGGGTGGTGCTACATCAACGTTGGGAATGTCTGCATGTAACCAAGTTTCCGTTAGACATATGACACCGTATGATCGAAATTCCGTTTGAAGTAAGTCAAGTTTATCTCTCAAGCTGCATACGTTTAAATGTATTATTTTAAGGTCTCGGAAATATTTCGGTCCTGGATTTAGGTGAATATCACCGCAACATAGGAGGAGGAGAGAAATTAGTATTGATACTTGAGAATTGTAGAGACACAAAACTTAAAACTTTTGTTTTTCACAAATCGAACTGCAAATTTGGAATGTAGTTTTACAGCAAAGGTACCCATCGCCTGCCTGTACTGTTCAATGTCAGCCATAATCAAATATCATACATGCACGTGGAATCGTTACAGGCAGGCCAGTGGGATCCAGAAGTGGAATGAATGGGAGTAGACACACACAAACTGAACTAACCTTAAGGTAATTGATATATCTAAAAAGGTTTGTTGCTATATGATGATGATGTAACTCAACTGATTTTGATTGAAAAAATGAATGTAAACAGAAGTAAAAGGAAAGAAAAAATAGGAAGATTATTACTATGATCAAAAAGGAATATTAATAAAGTGAAACAAAAATGGCAAGAGCGATTTTTTATGGAAGGAAAGAAAATAATGACTTTTCCGTTCGGAAAAACAAAGATTTCAAAATACGAGAGACAATTTAGCTGAAATCATGTATGGCATGTACACAACACATAAACACATTCTCATGCTTACGTTCACTGTTACACACACATACAGCATACAACAAGTCATACAAAGTCGAACACTTAAACACGAAACTTGCATCCAATCCACTTATTAATACCCGTACCTACTTGTTGATACATTTACTTACTGAACATGATACATTCATACCCTTGCTTCATAAATGTGCTGCATCTCGTACACACGTTTCGGTGAATATACTGATTCAAAATCTGTCAGTGCGTCATAAATACTTTGCACATATGTTATTGGTATAGTGCAGATTACTACACTTTATACGGCGAATATGAGACATGAAACGCATGAACATGCGCAGTACCTACATTGCTGAAAATATATAACATACTAGATACTTGTTATACAACTTATACAGGATGTATGCATCCTTACACTAAACTACGCATTTTATACAGAATACATGTGCTATAAACTGCAAGCACACGCACTACAAACATGATAGTGACACCTTGGTTTTAAACACGTACAACACGTGATACAGAAACTATGCTTCAGGACACTCATACTACACATATAATATTGGAATGTGCTTTAGAACAGGCATACTGCACTCATTACAGAGTATATATGTTGGCTGAGCAACACAATTTCTAACACATAGACAATGTGCTATTGCACGGATTTGAACATGTCTGCTATAAAGAATATACATAAAACATACCACAGATGCTTTTTGGTGTAGAAATTGCCCATGTTCGTTTTCTCTATACATTTAGTAGATAAATCTTGCATATTTATCATTGACATTAGCTATAAGCTAATAATTAATGGGTACAATAGCCCAACAAGTCCACAAGCGAGATTATCAATGTTGTCATTAGGAAACCAGTTCAACTGTGTTAACCATATACAGTTAGTTCGTGTTTTCTGTCAGTGGGAGACTGAACAGTTACACTGCATGCAGTGCTCGGACAAACTGGTCGTGTAAACTGCGCACACACGTGATTCACAGCATTCACAGCGCGTTTACTGTTAACATCCAGCGATGAGTGTTTTGATTGTAGTGGTGAAGAGAGATGCTGACAAACATCAACACATACCATAACATTCACTTTAAACATTTCTATGGCATGTCAATAGAAAGAAAACAACAAAAACTAAAATAACGTAAGGTTTGTTCACTTGTTTTGACATAAATTGATTACCATCCTGAGTTTGGTAGCCTCACACGCTTCATCGAAATGAGTGCTGTTGGCGACCTTTTTAACAGATCCATCCCACATTTTTATCAAAATGACCCCACTGGTTACCCATAACGCTTCAACTTTTTTGTCCTAGACAAGTTGGCGGGCCCTTCGAGGTAACGCTGCACGGAGTCCAATTAAATCTTCGTTTATGAAGACTCTTCGAGACCCATGGGTTGTGGCATGTTTAAGCTGCGATCTTGACCGCACGTTTTGAGGCGTTGCTAACAAAACGGACAATTATCGGCCGAAGGATAGTTTGTGGCGTAGATGGACGTTTTGGAATACGGTGACTAACATCAATATCTGCATGAGTTAGATTAACCCCGATGGACTTGGCTACGTCTACCACTAACTGGTCAGTGTTTTCACTCTCGGACTCTGACAATCCGGAGATTCTGATGTTGTTTCTTCTACTGTTTGCTTCTATTTTGTTCCTGTTCCTCTAGTTTGGTTGACATAATTGCCACTTTATCCACAAGAATTTTATTTTGGGAAGTGATTTGTTAAATTTCTTGTCGAAACATCGGCCTTATTACCTCAGCCACTATCGAGCTTATAGCTGTAAGGATTTCGGGATTCTTTAAAGCTCTTACCACCTCAGAACAGGGACTGACACATCTATTGTATCGTCACTCATCATGTTCGAAGTGTTGGTAATGTCTGAGCTCGAACTATTAGGGCACTGGCGTTTTAAGTCAAAGTCTGATTCCGAGTCAGGCGATGTGAACACTGTCTCTCTATTACGTTTTGACGTTGGGGGAGTGCGTGCGACTGATTTCTCCATGTACTACAGGTTAAAGTCATGAAAAATGCAAAACATTTGTACTCACTCAGTGACGTTTGAGATAAGTCCGTGATATATCCATGAAATTCCAGGAATTTATATGCACATCACAAAACACATGAAGCAAGGTGTGTACAACTCAAACACAAGATGGACGTGGCAACGATTTTTACGTCTCACTCACTGTAGCACAATCCAACATGAATCGTCAAAAATACAAAACATCTTTTTCCAGCTTTTGAATATCATGAACCTTGAAACATTAAGAATGCATTGATTCACTTTTTATTGGTAGAAGGTTATTTCTACACCATTAAAGTGCGGTTGGACAGAGTCAGCTCTCCATAACACGTCCGCCCACCACATTATTGTGAATGTTACTTCAAATTTAGGGACGTTTTCATTGTCATATCTGATATATGAGTAAATATGAAATACGTGATTATTACAAATGCATAAAAATATCACAAATTACAGTTAAGAAAATTTAATATAACATATTTTTTTATGTAATGTTTTCCAACTAAAGTTACACTGATGATGTAACAAACAGAACCCGTTCCCTTGTCCTCCCTTCTTTTAATGTTATATGATATGGTATAAAGTCTCTTGTGATTTATTTTAGTTTTACGGTTACATATTATCCTCTTGTTCTACACAATAGGGGCATTATTCTTACAGGGAGATGCATATGTTAAACTTTGTCTAACACTTAACAGTATTTTTCATCCAGCTATTCTTCAGGAAGTATTCATGACACAAAAGATGTGATCTATTCAATTGCAAAAATAACTCTTAATCCTATTTCTGAGTTCAATCATATACATGTAAGTATTCCAAAAAATATTAAAGCTACAAAATAAGTATCCTGAAACAACCTTTATCATCTTTTAGAGAAAGATATGTTTATGTTTTAAGATGTTACTTTTTTAAAGAACATTTATGTATGTACTTTAATATCTTTTAAATCAAAGTCGAAATGATTGTTAAAACAGTGCAAGTTAGATGTTAGTTAGTTTTAGTTGTTATTTATTATTCTTATGAATTTATATATTTAATTTTTAATTGATTTATGTTTGTATCTCAAAAGAATCTGTAAAACATATAAGAAAGATATTTACCATCCTTTATAATGAAGTTTTTTCCTTTATCATCGTTCATGTTGGATCATAACAATACGTAATGTTGGTATTTGAATTGCCCTATTTACGTGCACTAGAACCGGATCAGAGCAATACCTACATCAAAATTATGAATGATTTCTACTTTCAAAGTGTCGACCATTTCAAAGGCACTGCTTAGAGCAAAGGGCGACAGTGTACGTCGGTGTATCCTGTTCTTTTCAGGTATCCAATAAAAAGCTGCAAGAACTGAGTGCAGTTTGCATGGAGTGCCCTGCCTAGGGACATGCCACAGTATAAGCTCATGTCACAAGGTTTAGTATCTTCAGCGCGACAAGTTTGCTAACCAGTACACCAGTTTGCTCCAGGTATTTGGAATAAAGTCCATATGTGAAGAGAGTGATTTTAGCAAAAGGATATTCGACTCTTTCACAATTGACATTTAAACTGTAAGAAAGATACGAAATACGAACATTGTAAAATTGGCTCAAGCATGGCAAGATGATTTATAACTTAACTTGTTCGTATATCAAACACAGTGAAGATTTTCATAAAAATATTGACTGATCAAGGTTCTCCCGTTTTACATTGTCAGACTTTTGGCAATATGGTTGTTTCACACCATACCTACCATCATTTCATATTATACATTCTCAATGTTACTTTATTGTCTTGCAATTGGTATTTAAAACTTATTACATTTAGGACACGTATAAGAAACAGTGATGTATTTTCCTAAATAGGAAATAAGCTTTTGTAAAATTCTATACCAAATGTATTACTTTATTGCCCTGTTGAAATCATATTTGTCGAGGATTTATTTCATAAATAAATTATGATGTGTGCAAGCGTCGTTGATGACTATTTAAACTTAAATAGATATACATTTTCTACAAATGTAATAGGTATCCTAGTCATAATGAAGCACGCAGGAAGTGAGTGCATCTGGATTCTACACTCCAGTCACGAGGGAATTCTTATTAAAGCAAATTTGTAAATCGAAAATCATTGTCAAATGAAAAATCGTACTTACCAAAATGGATCCAAACTGTCAAAGCAACAATGAATACAATAACTTATTTGTAAAATAAGAATAAAGTTATTATTTTGTAAAATCAAAACATAATGACATGTTATTTGAAGTAACACATCTACGCGTCTTCAGGGTGATTTTTTTCAAATTTCCAATTTATCTCAAGAAGCTTTTTATGAACTATCTGCATTATTACTTTTCTTAGGTGAAGAATTGAGGCTTTAGCATGTAAAGCATGCACAGATGTTGAAAGTCTTCATTACTGTGAATGTAATGTTGAATAATTACCTTAAAACTGACTATATACTCACTTGTGTCCTTATTGATTTGATTTAAGTTAATTAATGTCCTTTCTTTGCTGGAATTTACTTGATTCCACAACTTATCAACAATTTGACCTGATTACCCTGGTAGGACAAGCTCATTTTCACTTAAATATATCTGTAACTATACATTATTTCATATACCATTAAAAGGAATTGAGTAATGAGCTTACCATTATAATTACTTATAATTTACCATTAAAAATAAAGATCTCACTGTGAAGTGACAAGGTTTCGTTACATAAATGTTTATATCAGGGCGTAAATGTGATTTGCAATTATTGAAGAAGGTAATCCGAATGTGATTATCTACAACTCTCTCTTCAACATCATCAAAATACAGATGTGGCTTATCAATTAAGAGATTTTAAGAGATACATGTCTTTAGTTTGAAGCTAAAGTTGGATCACCATATTTTAATATCAGCTTTACGTTGGCAATTTTACACTAAAGTGGATACACAGGCATTTTCAAAAACATGTCCAACAATAAACTTAACACGGAACCACGGCTAGTCATTTGCTGAAAATTGATTTTCTTTGGAGGGATGTATAATTTTATAAACATGTTTGTATTCATTGAAATAATACAATAATTTAAATGATATTTTGGAAATCGACGTACAATCAATCCAGTTTGTTTTATTTATAAGTGCATTGAGAGTTGTATAATGATTTCTTTTGTATGAACTTTGGTCAACTTGAATCTTGCTTTTCTGAAGCTGGTTCATTTATATTTTTAAAACTTTGACCCTAGTGGGTTTGTTTCACCCCGTTTTTGATTCTGTCCCACCTTAAGATGGGAATCGTTAACATGGGATGTGAGTTATTAAAATATGATAATAATATGCGCATTCATATATGAAGTTTGTTAATGAATTATGTTTTCTAATCATTTAGGTATATACTTTTTGTACCTGCATCAAAATTTAACTTCATATATTTTCAAGATAAAATGAAGTTTTTAAGTAAGTTTATTTCAATTCTACGCAATGGGATTGACCACTACATTTTTCGATTTCATCATCTAAAGGGTCCATTTACACGTACTAGTCTATTGTAGAAAGAATTACTTATTATAACAGTGTTTTCATCATCTAAAGGGTCCATTTACACGTACTAGTCTATTTTAGAAAGAAGTACTTGTTACAACAGTGTTTTCATCAGCTAAAGGGTCCATTTACACGTACTAGTCTATTGTAGAAAGAAGTACTTATTACAACAGTGTTTTCATCAGCTAAAGGGTCCATTTACACGTACTAGTCTATTTTAGAAAGAAGTACTTGTTACAACAGTGTTTTCATCAGCTAAAGGGTCCATTTACACGTACTAGTCTATTGTAGAAAGAAGTACTTGTTACAACAGTGTTTTCATCAGGCGAAAGTGAGGCAAGATGATATTACGTTTTGGAGAAAATGTTTTTCATAGTTATTAATAGAAAGGATGTTAGAAAAATATTTTATCAATTTTCTCATTGCTGTTTTATCGAAGACTAATAACCTCAATATTAATGTTTTGTGATATTTGGTTTCGATTTTATAGTATTCGTCAGAATGTGGAACAATTCAAAACCTGTACCAAGACGAATGACTTTGGCCTTATTTAGCACTATAATCTGTGATCAAACGAACACTAACATAATCTTATTATTGTATATATCACCATTTCTTATAAAACATAGGCAAACAATCTTATTGCTCTGTTAAATCATTCGCTCAGGAACTTAACAGTTTTATCATTTTTACTACAAATAAACTCTTACATAGAATAAACAGCTTTATACCTTCTGTATGTCTTGTGCCAGATCTGTAAGCGCCATCTTCCCCCCTCCAGATTGTAGGTGAGTCCTCTATCCCAGGCCACCTTCAGCAGAGACAGAACCGTCCGTCCTTCTCTATTGTTAGGCAGATAGGCTGTGTCATCAACTTCATCATAACTTTGTTCAGGAGATCCAGCATTCTATTATAAGGAGTTGTTATAGTTTGTAAGCTAACAGAATATATATAGCTGTTTTCCTCAACTAATGATAGGTAGGTTTGTCAAGGACCAAAGTGCCATACCATGCATGAGATCAAATGTTATGTAAAATAGCATGTTTTACTTAGTTAGCTTATTTTGGAAGAATTACTGCTGTCCGCATCCCTATTCCCTCAGTCTGTAAAAACACACAAATGAGAGACATAATACTTCAATGATCACAGGTATAAAAACAATAGTCAACATACATTGTGTGTATTCTTTTTCTGATTCTGATCAAACACTATATAACATTAACACATGGAAAGTTAGAATTTTCTTGATTCTTGAATATAAGTCCGGACAGACATGGGTCTGCTCATAGGTGTAACATAATCTTCGGATACAGATATTGTATATAAACAAAATTCTATCGAAACCGTAGGATCACGTAGCAATGAGTATTTTTATGATTGTTTGAAGGTGTTAGTAAAGAGATTAAAGACCTAGAGAAGTCGTAACCATTAGTTTTAAGGGCAAGAACAGAAATGTTGTGGATACCCCTCAAAATGTAAAAATTTGATTTTGAGCTTAATTTCATATTTCAAATATGGTACGCATTCTATTCTTGTGTAGCAGAGATATATTTGTTATCAGATGAACTTAATGATTCCATTTGTTTCACAATTATAATTCAGTATTAGAGAAAAATATGTGTACGTTTGTCTTAGAAAACCAACTATTATCATATGTATGTACATGTATTATTTAGTATATATTTATTTAACGCTCACAAGTCTAACAAGTTGACTTGTGTTAGACTTGTGTTCTTGTTAGACTTGTGTTTCAAACAAAAGCTTGTCGACTGTTTAACAGTTAAACTACTACATTAAGTATGAAATGTAAAAGAAGAAATAAAAGGGTTTATGATCTTTTACAATTCATTCGACAAAACCAACAATAATGGACATTTTCCCCGAATTTATTTGATATTCGAATTTATGAAGCTAGAAAGTATTTCGTTATTAGCTATTCGTTATTCCAACAAATAACTAGCCTTGTATCCGTTTTCATGCAATGTTCGTCATTTACATGATCAAAATTTGATATAGAAAGTACACACAATGAATAATAACAACTGGCAGTTTTGAATAACGAATAACTAACTGGATAGTTACTCGATATTCAAATAATGAATAACTTAGTTATTCGATATTCAAATAATGAATAACTAAGTTATTCGATATTCAAATAATTAATAACTCACTGACTGTTTTTGGGCGGGATAGCGCAGTGGTTAGTGCGTTCGGTTTCAGATAAAGAGGTCCGTGGTTCGAATATCGCAAGGGGGTCAGCAACTTTGTCTGCAGTAGAGAGCTGTTCTACACGCGGTTTGGTTGCAATGCCTCACTGTGTTTCAGCGCAATGCATAGCCACAATAGTGTTGCGGGCTTTCTCTCTGCAATAATACCAGCAGCCGTGGTGTAAGTGAAATACATCACCTCGACTCGCCTCACCTGACTGTTTTGCATAACTTATAAATAACTAGTTAGTTATTTGATATTCAATAATGAATAACTAACTGGCTGTTTTGAATAACGATAAACCAACTTCAAATAATGAATGACTAGTTATTCGTACTAGCTGGTTATTCTTATTTTGAAGTAGGCACTGATGACTAATTTCATAGTTAATTTGTGCATCTGAAAATGTTGAATTGGTAACTATGGGGGATAAGAGAGGGGTTAAATATTTTTTCTCAATTTTCTCACTTCCAAAAAGTATTTCCAGTTACTTGTTTTTACCAATCCAAAACCTGTACCCTGACCAACGTCCACCCCAAACCAAAATATGTAACCTTGTATCCCAATTCATGCGATGTCTATAATTTACATGAACAAATATAGAAAGTATACGCTATGAATAAATAACTGGCAGTTTTGAACAACGAATTACTTACTGAATAGTTATTCAATAATAATAATAATAATGATAAACTCGATGAGTGTTTTGAATAACTAATAACTTCAATCGAATAGCTTTTCCATGGAGGGTCACTTCAGATATAGATCACACATGTCTCACTTACGAAAAGTACTATCACTAACTCGTGGTGAAACAACTTCTTCGTTTTCCAGGCATATAAATCTCACCAGTCGAAGCCACGACCCAACATCGAAATTTATATACCTTAAATGTCATGGTATGTCTGAATTAAAATACATTCATATATAAGGTACCAATACTGAATACATAACTTGCATGATATTCGAATAACTAACTGGTAAGTTCAAATAACGAATAACTAACTGTTTCATATTTAAATAATGGATTACTGACTGGTTAGTTATTCCGTTTTTTGCTGACACTTATTAGGCTTCTGCAAGTTATCTGTGTATGAACAATTTCTTCGTTTTCCGGTATATTATCATCTCCATAACCAGCCGTTGAATATCAATTACATATCAATCAAATAGCATATGTATAATATATCGTGAAGGATTAGATGCCCATGTATAGATGGGATGATATTTGTATCAATAGATGTTAGATCATTTTCAAATAGATCTTTTAAAAACCTTACCGAACTGAAAGGAAGCAAACAAACTACTATTGTTAATGTGTTTCAAAATGTTTGAAATAAGTAAATTTTTATCAACAGGAGAAAATCGTCATTGTAAATCGATTTGGGCAAGCTCAACTTCAAACGAATTTTAACTTTTTCGACTGAATTTCAAAAATTATGATAACGATTGTTGTACACTTCAGTTGCAAGTAGATATATCACAATCATTTTTTTTCATTCGCAATGTATAATGGTCTTTAGAAAAAGCAATGTATTCAGTAACACGTTCATTTATATTGAATACTAAGAACTTCTAATAGACAGGTTACTGACGGTTACTATGTATACGGATATTATGTTTTATTGACTAGACCTCCCCCACCCCCTACAAAAGCGTGAATAAGTTGATTTTTCTTTTTACCAAGGAATTTTAATATTTTTCTTTACAGGCAATACATGGATTTCTTAAGCGACTGAATCAAATTTGGTCAAGCAACTTGAATTCATTTCCATAATTCAAACAATTTAAAGGTGTTTAACAGTAAAATTACAATACTCTCCGAAGTGAGAAGAAAGGATGAGATATTCTTGCCTAAGGTATATCTAAAACTTCACCACTTTCTTATATGCAGTGCAAGAATTGATGTTGCACTGATCGAATCGGCAGCTGTATAGTCTTCAGATTGAAAATTAGAATACATGTATTGGCGACATCGTAGTTCATGCGGTTTAAGGGGAACCTTCATTCCTTTCAGAAAATAAAACTTTTCAACCTAAAGTCATACATATTTTCACATTACTGAAACGAAAGCATATCGGAGGTGCTTCAATGTCGGCACTATTACGAGACATTTATATGGAAAATAAACAAAGTGTACTTCAAAGATTTCTAGTTCCTTATTACCGAATTATGAGAGATGGGACAAGCTTTAAAAGGCTTAAGATGATTCCCTTCTCTTAGATTGATAACGTAAGAGGTGGGTGTTGAAAATCAAGTACCACCAAATAGCAACACTGTTTTATGTATATATGAAATATAGATATAGATAAAGATAGCTTAAAATATCATCATATAGATCACTGTATGCATGTCTGATATCTGCAACAAGTAGTCATAGTTAGAGACATGAGACATAGCAAGAAGCTATAACGACTCATTTTTTAAAAATCGAAATAGTTATATATCATAGTAATTAATAAGACAAAATATCATGAATAACGTTTCTAAGTTATTCTTTGCCTCTTCATGAAAAAATAGACAAACGTTATCCATACAATAAAAAAAAGAAATGTACTCTTATTCTCAAGTAAAAAATAGTAAAAGTAATAAATCAATATTTTAGGCATTAGTGCACACCAATATCTCGTACATACAAAGAATGCATATGCATATGAGGCATATCTCCCGGTTTCAAACTATAAGCACTCAGGTAATCAACCTCGTAAGTTATTTAACAATCATGTACGCAGTCAGGTTATAAAGTTTGTTCTATAAGAACGGGAGTATTCAATGCCACGTTGCATTAAATCCGCATGAACAATTATGTCGGAAATGTTCAAACTTCTTTTTACAGACAGAAGATTGAAAACGGCAGTCGCTTTCCCAATCCATAAAAATGCTCAACCCATTTTATTTTTAAACGGTTAGGTTACAAGATAGCTTTACTGAACATAAATATATCCTTTATTTTAAATCAAGAGTTGAAGTAACGGTAAAAGCTGCACACGTGACTATTTCATCCATCCAACTATCCATATGTTTTTCATTTTGTGCACAACTGACTATTTTTTTATCTAAGCCGAATTCAGCTATCTTAACTTTTCAATTATTGATAAAAGGTCACTTTTAAGTAACAATACGCATTGCATTGCATCAAGATAAAACTTAAGTGAGTGTCAATATCCTATTTGAATAACGAATAACTAAGAACTATAAAACTTGCCAGCTTCAGTCTGTCCAGTTTTTAAGTGCCTATCAAATAACTAACAAGTTAGTTATAAATAAGTTATTCAAAACAGTCAGTGAGTTATTTATTATTTGCATATCGAATAACTAACCAATTAGTTATGCATTATTCAAAACTGCAAGTAAGATTTTCCTTATTTGAATATTCAAAACTGCCAGTTATTTATTCATTGCGTGTACATCCTATATTTGATCATACAGATTGTAGACATTGCATGAAATTTAGATACAAGGTTATTTATTTTGTTTTGGGGTTATTCGTTATTTAAAACGAATAACGAACCTGTTCATTTGTTCATTTGTTCGGATATGATTTTAAAACATTTTTTTTTCCTAAGGAGACCAAAGTAACACATAAGAAAATTAAAAAAATATATGTTAGGTTTTCAAGATCTAAGCTGAGATATCGAACACCTACCATTAAATTAAAACCTGCAGGGATGTGATAGCGTATCTGGATGCTGTTGAAGTCACTATATCCTGCACAACTCTCCCCTATAACTCTTGATGTCATTACACCAGGTATTCTGTCTCCTGTCTTCACAGGCTTTGGTTTGTGACTGGTCTGTGACCTGCTTATACCAGACCCTTTTTTCTGACTACTGGAATGGTAATGAAATAGATTTGTTGTTATACGTGTTACAGGAAGTGCCAATTGGTATAACATTATCCCCGGGAATGACAAATTAGTTAAGATAATCTTCGAACTTGAAATTAATGGACAAATTAAAAAACATTAACCTATTTTCAATTTAACTTTTCAAACAAGGACTATGTGGCAGACTGGATGTTTGAACAGTAATTTCTGGTGGTTCAGGCCTGACACTTAAGGACTTGGTTCAAATCCCACAATGGATCTCTTGAAAAGTACAAGAACATTGAGATTTTAAATAAGATTCAAAATTCATAGATGTTTTTAACTTTGAAATCATATCTACTCTTCTGAATTATCATTATATGACATTAAATACATATGCATATTCATGCCTTAATTTCGAATTATCAATGAAAGAATTTATTGTATTTATTACACTATATAAAATTTATCATTTAGCACATATCATTTTAAGCTCAACACACGAAATATTACCAAAGTTAATAAAATTTCATATAACACGTCTTCATAAATTTCCGCATTGCCAAACTAAATTCAAATCAATCTATGTGAAAACCATAATGAACAAAAAAGAGGGTTTGTAACAGCTTTTCAATAAATAATGAAATAAAGTTTTTCACTTTTCACAGTGCGATGTAGCTACTTCTTGAAAAGGTAAAACTAGTTTCATTCTGTAACAATCTTTTGTATTAGCTTATAAGCAAAGTCCATTCAATTCTGTGCATCTCAACTTCGTAAGCAATCACTCAATCACTTAAAGTTTTTAAATTGGGGTCTTTTCTCAAAATCAAATCCTTTTCTGTGATACAACTAATAACAGGAAAAAAAAGCAATCACCAAAAAAGACATTCTCAATAATAAAAAATTACGCTGCTTGTGGTTTCTCCCGTGTTGAACCAAGCTCAGCCTGCTGCTCCAACTGGCCCAGTAGCTGATCGATCCTCCTCTTCAACTCCGTCCAGTCTCTCGAGTCAAGACACACTGACATCGCCTGCTCTACACAGTCCCTGTACTCACGGGCACCTGCAGAAAATTACAGTCATTATAGTTTATAAGAAACAACGGGCTCGAATTAGCATTATAATTAAAAGTTCTGGATAATTGCAGCATAAAATATCACTTAGTCTGACATGAAACAAAGTGGTCAAAGTGGCAGGGCGCTTCTTGAAACACGTCTATAATGAAATGGAATCAAATTAAAATGTTAACGATTAACAATGTTTATGTTGCCAAACTCAAAATGATATAAGAATTGCACTGTCTATCATTTTATGATATAAGTTATAAAGGATAACCATAAAAAGTATCTTGTCATGCCTACACACTCTGAATGATTGGAAGTCAACACAACAGGCGTAAATAACATATATACGAAGATTCTGGCATACGCTTCAACTACACCAATATTCATTGCTGTTGAAATAGCAATGCAATAAATAGTAAATATAAGATATGACACAGGGCGTGTTTGCACGATATGATTACAGTTACAGGATCATTATCAGGTGCACACTCTGTGCAAACGTAGATGTTACATAAAGAATAATGATAAGCATTATACTGATCTCACAGTAAAATACAGTTGAATGTTTTTAATAGCTTAACCATTGCAAGACAGATATGTCTTACGAAGAAACGAATTGATGTTAAAAGGAAATCTGTCATGCTTATGATCATGTTCAGTGTCATGAGACACATAACACACAACGTTAACTCAAAAATGCATAATACTAACTTTACTTTTCGGTAAAATATTTTTTAAAATATATATTATAAAAAGCCCATTTACAAACCTGATGTTTGATATGCTTCACTCTGGACTTTCAGATGACCAATCAGAGGAATCATTTTTTCAGCTGTTGATACAAAGCATGGATCAAACATAACACGAGACGTTTGCTCAGCAGCTCCAGAACTGGTGTGAGACGATCCTGCCAGATTCTGTTTCAATGCAGGCAAAATCTGTAGCATCTCAACCGCGTCTGAATTCTGATTTGCCTGGGCGATGTAACTTTGTGTTGACTCTAATGTAGCAAGACTTTCATAAATGGCTTGAATGTTCTTATCACAAAACGCCACTTTCTCTTGGCCGTATTGCTCAACTTCTTCCAGGAGGGATTGTTTTCTTATTTGCATCATTCTCTCAAGTTCGGAAAACTCCCTTTGAATTTCTGAAGTCATTGTCATCTTATCCTGGAGAATAGCAGCCTTGTTCGTGTCAACCCTTTGACGTTGATCTTGAAGAGAACGAGCATGGTTCTTAGTTTCTTGGAGTCTGGTATCAAGGTCTCGTCGCCGCGGTATCAATGCCTCTTCAATCTTCTCAAACTTGTGACCCTGGTGGTCGAGCACTGTACAGGACAAACAGCAAAGGGACTCATCAGTAGAGCAAAATAATTCCAGCTTGTGATCTGGGTGCTTGGTACAGAAGTGAGGAGTTGAAAGCTGCTTCAGGGGCTTCTCAAGGACCTGCTCCAAGTCGATGACTGAGTGATTGCTGGTCATCTTGTGTCGCTTGTGGACATACCTGCACTCTTTGCATAAGAAAAGTGAACATTCTTGGCATCTGGAATCTGCTTCACGTCCATCTGGACAATCACTGCACATTGCCTTCTTCTCCTTCTTCATTTTTACGAAGTCCAACAACTTGCTACGGACAGGATCTGCAGGAAAAGAAGTGGCCTTCCCTTTGACCTTTGCAACATGTCTGCAGATAGGGCAAGTGAGCCGTCCTCTTCCTTCCTTCTGTATGAGTTTGTCCAAACAGCCTGTACATAAGGCGTGGAGGCATTCGTGTAAAAGACGGGGACGTCTGTCTGTCTGGTTGAATGGTTCAAAGCAGACTGGACACTCCAAGAACACGTCCTTCAAGTTTGTGACCCATTTCTCTGTAGGTTCAGACATTGTTTATCTGCAAATAGATTTGTAGTAGTGACTTCGATAAAGTATCCTTTTTCACGATTTTCTTATTACTTATTTACTTATGGGGTTTGCGTAAAGTTTTATGTATTATGTAATGTCATTAAATTTATGAATTTTGGGTCACGTTAAGTCATCAAAAAATATTTTCCTGTCATAGATGAATTGACAATGATAGGATACATAGATATTCACCGTTATGGAATACTAAAACAACTTGACTACAGATCAAGGGTGTAGAGACCATTGCCTTTTAATTGTTTTGACTAGATCTAATCAATGAATCAGAGGTCTCCATCTGTATTTACAGTACACAGACTATATTGTTCGAATCAAAGATATCAAATTATATAAACGGTGTCGTCATTATTTCTATAAAAAACCAACTTTGTACTTTATCATTTCAAAAAATTTGCAATAAACAGTTTAAAGTCATAAACTGTGTTAAAAAACGACAATGGCGTGCGCCAATGTCTCCGACGTGAATTGGATACTCATGAACAACAAGAAAATATAATTATCTTGGCAATTTTAAGATAAAGATGGGAGTTTAAGTAGGCGTTTTGAAGTCAAATCAGAACATTAGGTGTTTTGGCCCTCAATCAAAGTATTGTTTGACCATCATTAGGATTCCCTTAGCTCTGTAAACAACACCAGGAGAACTGGCACAACGTTTGGCATGTAAAACATTTATCATGTCAAACATTTCTAAATAGAGAACACTAAACGAATGGTAATATAATAACATTTTTATGCAACGAGTGAATGGAATTTGGTATCAGACAAACGAAAGTGAGTCTGATACCAAATTCCATTTGAGAGTTGCATGCAAACGCTATCACATTATCATGAGTTTAGTATTTATTTTTTACTCATCCCCACGTATCAATATTTTTGATAAATGAATCGTCAAAACAACTATCAGCTGATCGCAGAACCGGCGTGAGAATATTAATCAGTCTAACCAAACACAGAACAAAAACATGTTACAATAATCATTTTGGATTTTGGAGTATTTCAAGTTTAAGTAATTCATTGATATAAAAAATGCTAACAAGCAACGAAAAATGTCAAGCCATTGTGCACTCGTGATACGTGAGTCGTGACGTCATCGGAATGCGACCTCTTTCAATGTCAGTCAGTTTTAAAAAGGAACATAGAGTGTCAGCAGTTGAGGAGGATTGATACAATTGACATGAATAACAGAATTGTTGACCAGCAAATATTGAACAAAGGGAACGGGGGTTGCAAGATGTCATGTTCAGATTGTCTGTTTGTTGAGGGGGAAGCGACAGGTCGGATGGAACAGGTGATGGAAGGGTCAGGCTGTGTGGCGTGGAACGGCCGGCAGAGGGGAGGACGTAACACAACTTGCGACGGCACAGAAGTTTGATCAAAAGACTGTGTGACAAGTGCTGGTTTATAGAAATATGAGAGTGATTATTGACACTTTGGATATTTTATATTTTTGGATATTCGCGTCTCGTTAAGAATGCAAAATTTGAAAGACGCCATTTTCTAACTTACATGTCACGTGATTGGATGATGTCATGTGACGTTCTAAAGTAGTTCCGTTTGTTCGCACACATGTGTATGTTACCAACTCATCGTTATCTAATGAGTGATCTCACCACGGTTGAGTAATACTAAAAAATAATACTAACTAATAAATTTCTGTATTTTTGAGCACAATCGAGTTCATATCTTGCCATTCGTATGATCATGGCCATCATGTCGTCCTGGTAGTTCCTCTGTATGAACATTTGAGGATTTTCACAGTGAAGATATTAGGACTGTATTTTGGAATCGATTGTCAAATGGGGCAATACAAAGACGATATGAATTATTGCCATGATGGCATGTCATAGCTGTGAAAAGTAAATGGACAACGGCAAGAGCATGTCTACCCATCGTCAGCATCGTGGTGTCAGTGCCCTTTATACCATTACCATTATCAGAACTATTGTCAATATCAATTATAAATCCAAACAATATGAACCAGACGATCATCTATCATAAGCATTTGTTTTTTCAAATAGAGTTATTTCGGGCTAGCCTCAAATAAGTCTAGCTCATGTATCCACTTTATTGTCATGCCTTATTCCTTGCTGTATTGTATAAATAATTTGTGGTTGTTTTACTATAATCATCTGAAAATGATAAAACAGGTTTTTTTTGTCGTTTTTTCAACCACAAAGACAGAATTGCTGTTTCTTACAAATTCAGTTTTAGGGAATATTACTCCATATAAATCTATAAAATGGGGCAATTCTTTTTAGAAACGAAAATAAACTCCGACTGTTACCATGGTTATATTTGTAAATAGTATCACTAGATGACGTCAACTAAACAATATGGCATTCATGTAGTAAGATGAGCGGTACAAGTTCTTAGCTGTATATTAAAGGAATCAACTGTATTAATGATCTTCCGGTTAAAACGCTTGCTTTCATGATGAACATTTCTTTAGAAATTTAATAACGGGGATATTTTTACTTTATGGGGTTTGATACAATGGACAACACAATATATGAAATTAGTCTGCAGTGAACAAACAAAGAGATAAATTAGTTTTTACTTAAAGTATGAATCTTTGAAAGAAAAACATAAGGATGTCCATGGTTTATTATTGAAAATATCGAAAGTGTTAGTAAAAGATTGGGGAAGGTCATTTTGAAATAAACAACTTAAAAACTTTTGAGATGGAAGAAGATCCAGAATATGAGCAAGAGTAGTTTATATACTTAAAAACTTATACTTATATAAACAATCACCATTAGCTCTCCGCCTTATTCATTGTCATTTATAGAACACGAAGTAGAAAAGTAGATCTGCTGGACTGACAGTTTATCAGATTGGTTAACATGTAAAGGGCGTTTGCTACTGTTCACTATATTTTAACAACTTAAACCTATTTTGGACACTAAATAGACTCATGCTCATAATATTTGTATGATTTATATTAACCTTTCTCGGTGTTACAATTTAGGAAACTTTTAACACTTTATCGAATGGCTTGATTCATGCAAATTGCAAATGTAAATTGAAAAATTCCCATGTTGATACTTACGAAAAAAAGGCATATTCATACCCCAGCTTCTTTACTTCATGTTTTTGTAACTCAATACTTTAGGGCGGGATAGCGCAGAGTTTAGCGCGTTCGGCTTCGGATCAAGAGGTCCGTGGTTCGCATCCCGCCAGGGGCTCAGCAACTTTGTCTGCAGTAGAGAACTGTTCTACACGCAATAAAGTTTGGGTGCAATGCTACACTGAATTTCAGCGCAGCACGACACATGGTTCCCTAGTTCCAGCCGATGCTCGCAGGTTTCAACGCAATGCATATCCACAATGGTGTTGTGGGCTTTCTCCCTGCCATAATACTAGCAGCCGCGATAGAAGTGAAATAATCTTGAAAGCGGCGTTAAACCCCATCTCACCTCACCTCACCTCAATACTTTAATACTAACAACATGTAGCAGATATTACAAATGTAATTTCTTCGATCTCTAGATGTGCCTTAAGTATATTTATGTAATGTATCTTCAAAATTCTTTAAAATTTAAACTCCTTCCTTTTGCTACAGATCCTACTAATTTAACTGATATGAAATAGTTTGACCAACCTCAGAACTCGGGTCAATCATAATACATATGCGAACCCGATGTTGGTAAGACCTATGTTTTCTAATTGACTCTGGAAGTGGGGGTACATAAGTGAACAATGCTTTCTTATTCTCTTATTTATGGATATAAAAAAAAAACAATGTGGTTTGAATACTTAAGATAAATAAGGAATGTGCCTTTAAAAGTATCCAATGCATTCATTAACCTTTAAGAGAATAATTTAACACTAATTGAAACATCTGTGAATTATTAGTGATGGTTTTCTAAACCTATTTGGATATGCATCTGATTTTCTAAGATATAGGCTATACAAATTCTAATGAGACTGAATCTTAAACACTATATACTACTGTCAGACATTGTGTTAAACATTTTGTAGGTATATTTTTGGGGAGGTTTATGAAACAAAATACACAGAAAATAACATCGAGTTGGGAGGTATTTTTTATATACAAACCTAAGAGAAACACCGCCTGACAACCCACTGGTCACTAAGCCATTCATTACTACATCCTACTACAGCAAGAAATAAGTGTTTATACAGAATGGAATACAACAAATTTTATCCATGTGATTTTTTTCTAAAAGAGCAAATAAAGTCTAGCACTTTTTCTTGGATTTTGATATTGTATGACCAATGAGGACCAAACTAAATGTTAATGGTTAAGGTTGGCTTAGAGAAAAACACAATTGGAATGGATTTTGATGAAGAAATATGCTAATATGTGTTTCTATGATAGAAACAATGCCCCATTTGATTAGATAATGTTGATATTTGAAAAACTATCATTTCAGTATAAAAAAAACTTATAGCTACTTATAAATGGGTTTACCTGGTGGCATGTTCTATAAATTCAGGTTGCCCGTAAACGTTTTACATTTTTTACTTCTTTTCTAAAACTGCTGCATCCCATAGCGGAAACTATCTGGAGAAATACCTTGTACTTAGTTGATCCGAATTATCACCCCTTCTCAATAATGGAGTGGTAGGCATTTCCCCCAAATTCTTATAAAACCTTTTACCAAAACCATATGAGGATGAAATTGAAAGAGCAAAAACTTTTTGGCATGACGACTTAAATTTGTAACTTTGATGTTTATTAACCTCCAGATATGGGCGTGGCAGGGTACCAACCCTCAAATCTTTTGTCGTCTTTTTATCAGACACCAATCATGCCGGGAATTTTAAATTTTGAGAATGTCTTAATTGATATTTGTCATTGCCCCAAAATAAGTGTGTAGGTGGAGGTGTACGAATAAAAAAGACTAGACATATTTGAGAGCTTTTTATTTTGGTCTATTTAATTGATTCAAAATATAAACGTAAGAATATTGTTGCAATGTTCAAGTGTTTGAATTTCGTTAAGAATGTATTTTACTAAAAATGCCCTCGACTCACGGTTACCATTGACAAAACAGATGAAAACCTGGTACCTTTGCTATTTCAATTACATATTCGTTGTTTGGTAGATGTTACTTTTGGAGGAAAAAACTAACTAACAAATAAGGGAGTCAGATCGAGGGAAGATTTAAATCCAGTTGTTGTTTTTAAATGGATATAGTATTTACAGGGAGTATTTCCAGAAGATAACGAGAGTTGATATATAATAATTTATAAATAAATGAAAATGTAGATACTCCTTATACAACTGCTATGTTTAGTGTCATGAATTAAAGCATATGGTACGGTTTTACTGACTTCCTTCCACTTTTGTGTTAATAAGAAAATAATGAATAATTTTTTCCTTTCTAGAGTGTTTCAGACTAGCTTCATTTGACTACAGTGTGTTTTGAGGCTAGCCCCATATGATTTTTGATTATTGAACTGATAAAATAGTAGTTTACATTTCCATACCCAGGAATAAGACTTACAGTGACAATGTTGACATCCACCACAGTTCCGAACACTCGAATGTTTTCCAATAGCAGAAATGGACGGTTCATTTACTTTTTGTTACTATTATTCTCTCATTGAATGTGCGTGGTCTTCTGCATGGAAAAGATTACCTTAATCAGACTGTATCCAAATATTTTGGTACAGTGGTTTTAAAATAACACTAACTTTCTCAAGACAAGCTATATCACTTTAAGTCTCCTACTGATCTCAATCTTGTAAGTTATAAATGTATGAGAGCTAATTCCAAGTGGTCTTGTGGCTCGCATGCACTTGCTATTTTGGTAAACACTCACGCCCCTAACGGACATAGATTCGTACAATTAACTCTAAATATACAATAGCTGTTAAACTTATCAGGCACAGATATTGTAATATTTATGTAAGTGATTGTCGCTTACCTTCAACCAATGTATGACATGCAACCTTCCACAATGCTTTAAATGAATTACCTGACTTGTATGAGCACGTGTCTAAAATAACAATTACCCTCGGTGATCTGAACTCTGATAGTCGCTTTTATCACAAAGAGATAAAGGCCTCTAAATTGTGTTATCAGAAAGATATCTCAAAATACTGCAGGCATTTTCATACTTATCTTATCAGGTTATATCTATATTTCAAATGACAAGTGTTTTCAAACTAGTTTCTAATGCATGACTTGTCATTTCAATGATGTCATGATAAATGATACTTAATGAAAATAATTTATTATTGATAATCTCCTTATAATTTTCAGACCACTTAGCATGTTTGATTTCGTTGGACATACTACCTTTTAAACAAATTTCAATACTGCCTGTGTGAGACGGTAATCCCTCAGTCTGCATCAACTACAAAAGGATGTGTCCTTCTAACTTCTAAGTACTTTCTATCAAAAACAATATCAGAAAGCAGAATGCCAATTCCCTCAGGTGTGTAGGAATAAATGCCATCCATTTACATGTGTAATGATATGGTTCTAACAACTTCTGTGAAACTTACCGTACATTGGAGGTCAGCAAGCCGATGCACTTGAACGTACACAACGATAATTTGCTCATATTTTACAGGGGCTAGATAACAGACCATCAGCAGACTCTACTGTCTATCTAGGACTTTTGTCACTTGTTTGATACATTGATAAATGTAGGCTCATATTCTATGCCTACGTCTATGCAAACTTTCCTGAAATAACTTTGCAAACGAACCCATATGTTTTGAAACAATAACAATAATTACAAAAAGTAATCTATACAATAATCATACTCATGACTATGATTTTCATACTTCATTGTGAACACTTAAATCCTTACATAAAAGCCTTTAATTGTTTTCATGATGGATGTTCTCAAAGTTGATGTTTATGTGGCCTTTGAATTTCAAGATAAATTGAAATGTCTGAGAATTGTTTATTATTATTTTTCAAAGCTCACTATATATATACAATTTGAAACGTTATCTATTACAATGTCACCCGGAACAATAAACTGCATGTGCAACATGTAACTATAAATAACTACATTGTTTAATATTATTCACTGATAACACATCATTATCACAAGAAGTGGCACAGCAATTGTTTATTCAATATTAGTTAAATCGTAAGTAATAAAGTTTAGCGTGAATTAACCTACCTTTACTTGGACACCAGTCAAGCAAGTAAGTAAATATCCCCAAAGGGAAGATAACCACAGTTAATTATTTTCCCTTTAAAGAAGCCTTAACAGTGACAACCCGCCACACAGGGCTTTTAAGACACAATTTTCTTTACACAATAATATACATATATAAAATTGATAACAATATTATACAAAAATATATAAAACCATAGAATTCAATTTGTCGAATGGAGGCTTCACGTAATGTTATTTACAACACTAATTCTGTAAACACTTTAATTTGTTCGGATCTCAATGGTTAGCATTAATGATAATGATAATACGGATATCATATACTGCACATATCCACAGCCTTTGCACACCTCAGCAAACATTACAGCGCTTAACTGTCAACTACAACACTATCTAGATATTGCTGAACTTCACTGACAGCGGTCAACTGAGCTACGCACAGGACCACGTGCTGCCATTTATTCTCTCAGTAAAAGTTCCCATACTGTTTGGCGGATATCTCATTAGTTGATGAGTATATACTGAATGCATTAATAATCAGTTCCAAGTGTGGTACAATATGTGAATCATTGAAGTGTCAATGCTGTACCCGTGATGCGTTTATCGATGATTGAGAGGTATAAGGAAAGTTTACATAAATTGATCAGATCCCTGGCGTTAAATGGGGATCTCTCTTAATCAGGACCTCTAATGTTAACACTGTATCAAATCAGGTATTAATTCTATTGCTGTAAGATATTCCAAAAGGTTTGTAATCTCAAGGATCTGTTCCTATGTTTGTTTGAGCAAGTCTAAATAGTTGCAGTATGGACACCGACTCTGTGATCATTCTAATTCCTTATTGATTGGAGATTTTGAGGCTGATAATTCATTGTGTTGTAGATGGATATCTAGATGTCATATTCTGTTAGGCCGAGTTCATGAAGCTTTCCTTGGAGTCTCTTCAGGTATGTGCTATCTGGAGAGCTCGAACTACAAGCATAAAAGAGATTAAATGTATGCTTAAGGTCTTATTAACACATTGGTGACCCTATCAATAAATACAAGTTAACATCAATTTTTTTTGACAAAAGATAAAAGATGAATTTCATAATTTACTTTTACTAATATGTTGATGAACACCTTACCGTTTAAATATCATGAGTATCTCACGTACAGAATGTTTGGCTATCTGATCCTTCCACAAAAGCACACTGTCCAGATGAAATATTATAAAGAAGTCATTCATACACAATCTTACAAAAGTTCAATATGAAATCATACTTTAGTCCAGAAATATATCAACTTAGCAGAGCTTGAAGAAAAGATAAACATTTTGAGCCCTCAACTACTTAATCAAGCCAAAACCACCGAATGGTTAATTCAATACATCCACACCAGGCTTCTAGACAGGAAAATATCTACGTTGGCATTTCTTGACCTAATCACATGTCTGCAATCTGATTTTTAAAAAACCCACTTTACTGATTTTCCAGAATTTTTTTCATAAAATGTGTTATGTGTTCTAAGTTACTTGTGTGTCACCACAAACAAACATATTTAAACATCAAATCATGTCGTGTATCGGCATCGAAGCTTGGTCATTTAAGGGAAGTTGATTTTAAAGTCTAACATGTCATATTGAAACCTGACCAGAAATAATTTAGGTGATTTGCATGATAACTTTTGAAACGGCGTCGCTGATTGCACAACTAACTTTGATTGCACCCAATCAGCATTTTATATTACTCGACCAAGAAACCTTCGGATTAAGACAGGTTGAATAGGAATTTATGACGGAAATACCTCTGTTGGGAGGGAATGACAAATTTTATGAGACAACGAATTTATCATTATTTTTGGCGAGCTATTCATACATAGGAAAGTACAAATTAAGGTTTTGATAACGCTAAAATGATTTCATCTCACAGAAGTAAAGGTCATATGCTCAATCAATCTTTATTACACAGACACCGCCAACAGCAGTAAATGAGTCACATGAAGAAACCTTATGTATATTTTTACAGCAACTATGGTTCGATTTTGATAAAGCAAGACATTTTTAATTAGTTTGATACTTTTATAACATATCCTTCTTAAATTGCATTGTAGATTGGACAAAAAAAATCATTAATCAGGTTATAGCCTTAATTCAGCCAGTCATTTAAATTGAACGAAAAACAAAATGAAATTCATATCCGATCTGGTTGGAGTTTCATTGGGTATGCATACTTTCTTTATGGTTCATTATCGTATCGACGTTTCAAAAGGAAAATTAAGTTTAATGTTCTTATACATTTTAAGTCTGTACACATTTTTGTTTAAAAACACATAATGCTAAAAACTTTAATGATGGAATGATAAAAACCTTTGGAAGAAAAGCTTCATTGCACCAAGACTTCCAACATTTATCCATATAATAAAACTTAAAAGACTACATACTTGAGCAAAAACTATACGTAAATACATAACACATCTGGGTAGAGCGAACTTTATTAATTAATTAACTACATACTTACCTCCTGTCAGTCGATCTGAAAGAGTTGATGAAATATAATGTTCCCCTTCTATTGTTAACAAAGATGGGTGTTATCAGGGGCTTATGTTGACAATTAATTAAAACATTCGCAATCAAGTAAAGCTCAATTTGTGTGCCGTAATACCTTTTTGAAATAAATGTGTAGTAATTACCATCATGAATTTAAATAATGATAAGAAAAATATATTTTCTATAAAACTTTTGTTTTAATATGATGATACCAAATTTCTATCTTTCATCATTTCACTCTTATTACAGAGAATACACCTTTTTATGGCCAAGGAATTCTTTAATTTCTTCCAATACAATCAATAGGACACTTTCTAGTTTTAAAAAAGCATTTGAATTCTATAGGTGTTGTAGCTGATCACTAAAATGAATATGCTTTCAATAAAAGACAAAATGTAAAAGCATCTTATTGTGAAAATCATCTAGAAGTTCCTTCCTTACAAAATAGTTTTTTGGTGAGGTATTTTATCTCAAAGCGATATGTACCTCTTCAAAAACGGCTTGTGCTGTAACTTGAACTTTCCCATATCTTCATCTAGTATTATGGTAAGTCCTCTCTTCCAGGCAACCTCCAACAGCAACAGAACCTTCCGTCCTTCTTCATTGTAATGCTGTGCACAGAAACCATATCTCTTAACAATAAGTATGCCAAGGGTAAAGTAAAAACAATCATGTTAAAGGGTGAAAGGTCAAATTCTACTTCAAATTCGATGAATGACATCACTGTTGGTATTCATGTCTGTCACACCTGAGGAACCTAGAAAATAACCTGAGATTTCACAAATGTTGTTTAGACTTTATGTGCACTGTGCAAACACCGTTTCTAATGAATCTGTTGACAGATGATACAGAATTTATTTGGGTGACAACGCCGATGTTTTTGAAGCGAAACATATCAAAAGTGGATAATTGATGAACCCTCTAATTGTAAAGAGTGTCAGACCCTCCAGAGCTCAAAGGAGTAATGGATATATATCAAAAACAATCAAGTGTATTAAGAAATGAAAGATGTTCATCTAACCACCATATGAGCTAAAACTTGATTCAGCACAATGTGCACCAACTTTTTCAAATCTGAATCAAAAAGATATCTTTCCGAACTTCAATAGGTTAAGTATTTTTCGTCAAAAAGTGGCATGCCTTAGATATTGTTAAATTTTGTTCCTGAGGTGTTTTGAACAATATCTCAGATATTTCACACGTGGACGACAAGCATCCAAAAAGAGATGGAACAGATAAGGGAAAAGGGATCGACAGGATTAGGCCTTGGTAAAGACGGAAAGAAAGGCATATTGAGAGATAGACAACAGGCTTTAGAACGACTCATATTTGGTCTGACTTCTACCCGTCGACCTGTCCAGCTTGGGTGACCCTACCAGGAGCATATACACTCCATCTGGTTCAACTCTCGAGGTCTCTGAAGCCTGCAAACCACCACAGCACGATAAGGTATTGAGTCAAGTGGTGGCCAAATTTACAAGGTTTTTCCTTTCCTTGTTTGAATCAATTTTGAATAAAATAATTAAAATAAATTATATCCTGAAACAAAAAAGAATGTGTCCAATACTTACAAGATCCAAATACCTGTGGACTACCAGCAAACAATAAAAGAATTATATTCTTTATTCTTTAAAAAAGAAAAACATGCTGAATTCAGGGGGGACTGACTATATTAACAGGGAGGAGAAGCCTACCTTGGTAATGGTTTCTGCAGGAATGTGATAGTGTATCTCGATGTTTGAGGAGTTTTCATATCCCTCACAACACTCGTCAATGAGTCTTGATGTCATTCTTCCACCATATTTACCACAAACAGACTTCAAAACCTTTGGTTTGTGACCTCCCATTTCGATCTTGAACGTTTTCTTCAAATTTTTCATTAGAACTTAAGTTTTGAGTTAGTATAAGACTGCTGTGTGTAAGACCTAAATATCAACCCTCTCCTAAACCAAGGCAATGATTTTTTTGTACCAGTCTGTTGCACGTCTCTCCCTTTGTAACCAATGTTTGTGTCGATTAAATCTTATCTCATCCCCCCTTTAGAAATGCAAAGCCTCTGTCTGGTTTACCTTCCCCTCTCTTCCATTTTGAACCATAATCCGTCTTTGGTTTGTTTTCCTTTTTTAATACCTTCGGATCAATGTCTCCGTTTGATGTTTCTTCTTCTTTCCCGTAAGAACCAAGTTCTGTGGGATTGTTTTCATCTTCCAAAACGTCCTCCAAAGTAGGTTCAATTTTCCTTCTGCAACCATAGCCTGAATTCTGTTCATTTTCCTCTTTGGCTCACTGGCACTATGGTCGGTGTTTGGTGTAGCTCCGTCCTTTCATTGTAACCTCCCTCTCCCTTCTCCTTAGAACTACAGTCTGTGTTGGTTATGGTGTTTTCATCCTTATTTTCTGCGCAATCAAGGTGTGTGTTTCGTGTCTGTTCCATTACATAGGACCCTGTTGATCTGCCTGTTCAACTCAGCTTTGTCATTTGACTCTAGGCACATTGACAAAAACTGCAGTACAAGTTCATATATAAAATATAGAGGAAATAGTCTATGCAATCTTGTACTCAGTATATATGACCATTTATATATGAAGCATTAAAAATTTGCATACACCCTGCGGCATTTAGATGTTGAAATATTTGTCTTAACAAACAACCCTTTGTTTCGATATTGCATTTATTAAATATTTTTTATTGTTTCACATTAAACTGGTATTTACCTTTCCTTACAACTGGAGAAACATAGTGCACATCTAAACTTGATAGATGATAAGTGCAGGAGTTATATCTGTATGTTTCAAATGTAAGTTTAAAAAAAAAAAATTGCAACCAATTATAGAAAATTTATCAATAGTAAACGTATTGAATACAAAGAAATTGAAGATGTCATTGTTATAAGATCCTTTTAAGTCACCTTTCAGTAAGGTATTAAAAATTATATTTGATGTCAACTTTGCTATGGATATGATAAATCAAACTGTGTATATGTAACGTTAAATCATAATATATCATGGTATATGATTTTCTACTGATACAGAGTGAGAATAGAAGTGTGCCCTTATCTCAATGTATTAATAGTTTTTCATCATGCCCTTTATCATCGAATTTTAGAAATAAAGCATCAAATGTATCGTTTGAGGCATTTTTCAACGAAATATTTTTTTACTAATAGAATAAATGAAAATCTTCACATTCTTACATTAATCATTTTGTATTGGATTTTATAGCCATGTTGTTGGTCATTAGTAAAAATAACAATGGAATGTGTCACCAGTCACCAATGATGGTGTCATAGAACAATGCTCTGTTTTATGACACGTTCAAGACGTTTTACTGTTGCTTGTTGGACGAGGCCATTCTTGAGGCGACTCAGCGTAAATGCAAACCAATGTAAATTTGCTCATATTAAAGATAGGAAATTTGTCTTTTGTTGTCAAATACAATGTTTACCTCATATACTGAGGTTGAAAACGTGACCCAACGCAAATTCAATGCAATATCACTCGTGGTTGGGCCACTTTTGATGATATGCATTTTCTACCTCGCTGGATAAAATAAACCAGGTACTTGTCAAGAAAAAACAAGTATTCAATGAATAACATATTCTCAACATTGTTATCAAAGTTTACGAGTCGTTCCATTTATAATGATAATGATAATAATGTGGATATCAATTAGTTGATATTTGCATCCACTAATACATGCTTACATAAATTCATTGCGTTACTATCGCTGAACTTCAATGATAACAGTCAACTGAGCTAAACACATAACCACATGCCAAATATCCAATTCTTAACATTGTTATCAAAGTTTACAAGTCGTTCTTTTCTAGATATAAGGACCTTTATATTCACTAGATCAATGAAAATAAAAATGAATAAATATTTTTGTATCTATCTTCTTCTATCTTCATATATATAACTTCTGATGGAGTTGTCTCTGGATGGAATGTCCTCTATTGCTTTTGTGAATCTCTTGTAGGATTTCAAGTGCTTTATTTCATTAGATATGAAGTTGCAAGTCGTTTGACCATCAGAGGTAGGACCGTTACGAACAACAATTGGAGTCAGGGGAAGCTTGGAATGGATGGAAGCATTATAAATCTTTGGTATCATGTTAGAGTTCATGCAAATCTGGATTTGCTTTTTTTAAATGATATATTTATGAATCTATTCTTAATAGTTTTAATGGCACCAAAACAACTTTCCTTAAATTAGAGCAGATTTAGGTGATTGATTGGTTCCATCTTAGTTGTGAGGCATTATTTATCTAATTAGCAATAACAGAGTTTTGAAAATATAGGCTACCTTTTCGAGGATACCTTCGTGTTGAACACAGCATCTCTGAGTATGAATTATATACTAACAGATTTTAAATTCTAATTTAAAAATCGGCATTGCCGTTCTAGTGATCAAGAACAAATATTTTGATTAACTGTTGGATGTGGCATACAATTGCGTTAAAGTGGAATGGATATTCTCTTCTGTATTGGAATTTCAAAATTATCCGGTTTTTTTTTTGCAATGCTACGATGTCACATAGATTCGCCAAATTATATAATATTAACGCAGGCATGTGAACAAACTTTTGGTATGCAACTTTTTAGTAAGTTTACACATTTTCATACCTATGAAAATGGAATATAGAGTAATGATATCTTATGTTGTGTTTTCAGTCATTGTTTTTAAGTTATCTAGATAATTCTATTCACTGGTCTGGCCCTTATAATTTCTGTTCATAATTTATTCTAACCTCTTCACAGTCCCACGGTCGTCTCTATCATTGTCAGCTGGCGCTTTGGTACCAGATCCTGCCAATAAGATTGCATTGGAAGTAGACAAACCAATATAACTCTAATCGCTTGAAGTGACATTTAGTTTGTTGTTCAAGATAAATATCTCAATGTTTACAATGATCTGATAAATAGAGAGAACTGACTTTTCCTGATGATCGAACGAAGTTAAAGCACCAGAAGGGCAGCTCTAGCTGGTTCTGTGAAATTCTGTGTTGCTTTAAGTCATCAGTACTGATAATAACGTCTACATGTTCATAATAGTTGTTCATGTTAAATTCATCCAAGTCTAAAAATAAACGCTTAAAAAGCAAGTAGAATATCCAGATATAGAATTTTTTAAACACTACCATTTCTCTGATATCTCTAGTTTCCAATTTATAAATATGAATTCATTATGTTTATTCGATTATTTTGTTGTATGTCACGTCTGCATCCAATTCTAGTGTTCATTGTTTATATTGTTGTATAAAAAGAACATGATTTAAAATCTAATGTTGTAAACCTTGTGAGCCATAATGACTGTTGGTATGAGTCACAGGTTGTAAACACAACAAAGTTTTAAATATTCGGTCACCAAATCTATAAATGGGAATCCTCATAATTTTGTTTTGTTTGTGTTGAAAATAAAAACAAAACTAAGACTGTCAGATTTATTTGATAATGAAATACCATTGCATCATTTCAAGCAAAGGTAAAAGTGTGTATTTTACAGATATATAAAAAAACCCAAATCTTTTGATATATTCAGACTAAATTATTTAATGTTTACACAGTTATTTATGGTAAGATATCATGTGAAAGGGAAATGTGTAATCCACATATGATGCAAAGAATTAGTAACACAATAAAACAAAAATGTATAAGCAAGTGTTTTTCAAATATCAAACAAGTATAATTTTTCTTGAGTTTTTAATTACATCATTTGTTTTCAGTTTCAGATATCTGTTATCCGTTCAGAGGGACCAGTTTAACATTCATTGCACAAAATCTAAAGCATAGCAAGTTATCAAAATGAAGAAAGGAATCCCAATATCACTTATTACATTCAGCTGCGACTCTTGGACTAAGAAATTCTTACCTTAAGAAAAGACGAAGTATGAGACAGAAATTTCAAATATTCGAAAATTCTCGAAATTGTTTCAACTTTTGCACCGGTCCTCTACTAGGTTGTCAGATTACATATCAAATATTTGACATGAATCAGATGAAAACTTTCTAAGCAATCTGTCGGATAAATTCTGTCTTAGGTAATGGCTGAGTATAAAAGATAAAATTCTTTAAAATGATAAGAATCGCTTAAAAATAGCGTAGTGTACCCCTCCTAATATGCAAAACGACACGTGAAAAATTTAAAAGAATCGGTTCCAAAGTCTTTCTGTAAAACGCCGGATAATTCTGACCTTAGTAAATGATTAAGTAGAAAATATAGAAATATGTAAAATATTCGAAAATTCGCGAAAAAGCTTTTTTTAAAAATCAGTTTGAAAGTCTTTCTGCAATCGCATTTAACACGGATGGCAAATTAGAGGAGGACAGAATCGTTTTCTCGACCTGAACTGCTACCAAAATACTTCAATGATATACAAATTCAGAAAATTGTTCCACTTGGCTTTGATATACCAAAATGTGAAGTTCCTCTACTATCAAAGCTCTAAACAGTTATCATATATGTTAACAAGGAGGAAATGATGTTCGAATGTAGGTACAAGAAGGTGTTTTATGTTCATATACTGTTAAAAGCGAACACGTTAATCAATAAAAACTGTTCTGCCGATTTGACTATGTACTTTAATATGAAAATAAGAGTGAAGGCTATAAGAATAATATCTTGAGAAAATGAAATAAGTGACTGATACGCTAAAGGTTATAAGTAGAAATACACAATAATACATAATACACATTAATAGTGCGTGATAGAATAACTACTTCTGCAAATAACAGTTAATACACAAGCAATTAGTGCATCATTTAAGTGAAAGGACGAAGTCAAAGAGTTAATTATGCTAAACATCCACTAACATTTGACATGTACAACTTATGTTGCCTCATTGTTCATTTGATCAAGCGAAGCTCTCTGGAAAATTTGACCTCATTCAAAAGTAACCGAGACATTCAAACATATCAGAATGCGATATGGATAAGATGTATGGAGAAGTCTATCTGTAAGTGATCGGTGGATAACACATTCACATTGTTTTGTGCGTATCAAACTTGGAAATGATAACATATGCACGCATTTTATCGGTTGCTTGTTCAGATGCTGCAATTTTCATCAATGATTATTCTCCACTCCAGTTAACCCACAAATATGAACTTTAAGATTATAAACCACACAATATAAAGTCTTGTCTTAATCATAGACAATAAGAAATGTTCCCAATGCATCTAATTAATAAGGTCCTCTATCATTCCCTATTACTAGACTCATGTACCCCCTAACAGAACAGATCAGGAAAGTAAAGGTTCTTTAAAACCTCCATTTGAGACACTAAACCCGCCTCATTCATCAAGACCTCGTGGTGATGGAGAGGTTCAAATATCTTCTTTTATCGTTCCCGGTTGACGAGGCTATTCCTGATCCTTCTGAAGGAAAATGAGATCGGGATAACATAGGTTCTTGAGAATATCCATTCAAGACATTCCATCCAGATGAGTGACAAGGTTTCACTGTGTTTGGGAGGTTGAGATATCTTCCTCTGTCACTCCCAGATTACGAAGCTCTTCTTGAACCTTTTGGAGGTATTCGTGATCCGGATAGCTGTATAGTTCATGACATAAATTGAGGTAATTTAATATAGATATCCATTTGCAAAACAGTAAAATTCCAAATGCCAACATTGTGTTACATAAATTTATCAATTCATATCAATAAGCATTACTTATATAGTTTACGTAGACATTTTTACCCTGCCTTTGCAATATTGAAAAATCAAATAAATGTTTTGATTTTATGAGAACTCAGTTGCTCAACGTTTGCTACATATATTCATCATTCAATATTATTATTGTTTACATTAGTCCTTTGTGTGAACAAGACTTTCCTTTGTTTTATGACATTGTAAAATATGATATGTATGAGATGTAATTTCATTGATACTTCTTAGATAGTACATATAATTCTTATATCTCTACATACAGGAAATTCGAAGTTAACTGGATACGATCAATGTCGTATATTTGATTCTCAACATTTCATAAGATTAATGGGGTATCTCGATTCTATTATATTGCATCCGATCATGTATTACTATGTATAGGAGAGTATAGATATATATACCTCGATGCTACAACAGTAACACATATCATTAATAACCTTTTAATATTTTTCAACAACGTAATTGTACTATTTATTTGTAATAGTTAAAATGTAATAGTTTCGATAAAATAGGAATAACATGTGAAGATATGATTCAGAAATGAAAATATTACATTTGATCTTATTTCAATAGATTTGGACATCGTATATAGTTTATCTTTTGATAGGACAGCCCAGTTTTAAAATAAAAAGTCTTAAATTAGATGTTGAAAAGAAGCGCACATACATACCATACTCCCCTCCTGGAAACAAAGTAAATAAGTTGAAAGCATGACAGTTCACAACTAAGTTTCAAATAAGATGACAGAGTTTTTAATCTGTAACAATGTTAGACCAAAGTGATATGACATTATGAACCACTAATCAAATGCTTAAATAAAAGAGTAAACTGGAAGTAAAGGACCAACTCCAATAATATAATCAATCACTGCCACAACGGTCAAGTTGTCCAGTTGGGTATTGTAAAATGCAATAAAAGACTAAGAAGATGAGTGACATTTAAATTGCATTAGATCAAGATCAACAAAAGAAATTTCATTTCTTTTTGATACATTTTCTCCAATTCAGGAACGTCAATTGTAAGTTTTTTTGCATTAACCTGAACCAAGTTTAACTTAACACAAATAATCTCATTTCACAGCACTCACTACATATATATTTAGAATGAAGTTTCAGAAACAAGTGAGACACAAGAGAAAGAGTTATTAACGTAGTACAAAGAATGAGATTGAGTGAGTTGTTGTTGTTGACTTTTAAGCTATTTCATCTATTTCTTCAACAGGAGGACACGATCTAAACTTTACTATATATGATGTTGAATATATTTGGGAAAATATAATTATAATAGATTTGAGAAAAAAGATTCAGTGTCAAGAAGAGAGTGACTTATATCTTAATTTTTTCTCGATGATTGAAAGATAACCCAGAACGCAGTTAGTAAAGCAATGCCAACTGGAATTAAATACATATTGGAGTAAATGAATATATAGAAAACAATAAATTCATTCTCTAATGGAAAATTGGTATTGGGTAAAATATGAAATGATAAACTAAGTGTTTTTCCATTATACACGCTTCTTTATAATTTATAACAGCCACAGCTTCATTTACAAGTGAGAGCATATTTTACCGTGAATTGTGATAATCTTGTATTCTCTTCATTAATGAATATTGTCACCTTAAACACTAGTTTACAATTTCATATGATGCTTATAGTTAAATTTTGTATGGAAATTTTACCCAAATCAAATATCTACAATACACAGTTTACAATAATCAGACAATATCTTCCCTTTTTATACCACTGTTCCATCTGCATTCTGTTGAATCAATATTCTACATGTCACTAAAGTACTAAAAAATTACATTTTCTTATCTCTAAACAAAACATAATTTTGCAGGCGAAGTTGTTGTTTTCTCTCTTCCTCAAAAGATATTTGATATTTTACAAATTATATGACGGATGTAGTTTTACAAAGATGTTTTTGCATTTTACATTCTAACTTTGTCCAACCAGATCCGATCACATTTTTTAACTGACAATGAATGATGCTGCTACTCATATGGTATTATATAAACTGACACAGAGTATGTTTCTTAACTCTTGTATGTGACTAAGATAAAAATCAAAATACCACAACTCCTGAGTTAAGGTAAAATCCCCCCTCTTAACTTTTTCTCTAAAATGTCAAACTTATGAACTTCCTTGTTTTCAATGTTAAGTGCAAAACAGCCTTACAAATGTTAGGAAGTCGAAACTCTGGATCCAATATACATATATATTTGTAAAATTACTTAGATGATGAAGCACTAAATTACTGATTTAAAGATACAACAACTACTTTTAGATGAAATAAAACATTTATGAAGTTTGACTTATTTGATACCAACAACATACCATGTGGCCCTTAAAGTAATATACAGTATATGTCATTGATATTGATATTATAAAAATAATAAATATAATGCTAAGAATTATGGTTTATATATCCTGAGTTGATTATAGTATAAATTTCTAGCTTTAGCGAGGAGTTTATCACAATAATTCACTAGGGATAGATAAACCGTAATTCCGAGCTTCGAGTTAGTTATTCTTTTTCTTACCCAAGTCAAATCTAAGAATATTTACGGTACTTTTGGAAAATACCTTTGCTTGAACTCGGTCATTGTATTCATGCGCCATAAACAACGATTATGTCATGGCGCAGTTAAATGTAGTCTCAGCAATTCATAACAAGTTTATGGACATATATTAAGCAAGCCAATCCTTAAAGAAGGAAATAGAACAACACACCACATATCAACCATTTTACGTTTCATATTATTCCAAACGAATTGGAAAAAAGGATGTCTCTTTGCCACGTGTATGCTGGACTCACTGAACGAATAAATAGAAATAATTCTGTCAACCAATCAGATCTCGAGTTATTTTAAGTAAAAACTGTAACTTTCATGACCATTAACTTTAATACCCGATATATTAGTGCCTGTTTGGGTAAGAGAAGATAAACCTATATGCCTTAACTTGTTTATCCATACCAAATGGAAATTACAGGGTAAGTATTTGCTTTCTTCAGGCAACGATGTCGCAATTGTGTTAAATCTGCAAAGATGTATATATCTACCTGTTTCATGACCTTTGCACCACTACAGGCATATATGCATCTTTTTGAATGATGTAGACAACTTTTTAAACATTTACCTTACTGTACGAGGGTAAGTCAATAAGTTTGAGTTTGTCTATGCCCTTGCGGTAGAAGTCTTCTGAACTGTCCCTCAGCCAAATCTCAGTAGCTGCCTTGAGTTCATCATCCTCGAACCACACAATTGTGATTTCATTAAGAAACAGATAGAAGTCATTTGGGGCCAGATATGGACTGCAGGGGGGCTGGTTAAGTTGTTTAAAAACAACATTGTAGGAGCTTAGCCTGTTCAATACGACTGTTGTGTACCTCAGCATTGTCATGAATAAGCATAACTCCAGCAGTTAACATGCCACGCCTCTTCATCTTGATTGATGCTCTCAATTACTTCGACATGTCAGCATAGTAGGCTCCTGTTAGTTTTAGGTGGTTAATAGTCTTTATGTATCACGCCCCTTGATACCAAGAAAATGATCGCCATGATCTTGCCAGCAGTAGGTTGAGTTCTAACCTTCTTGGGTGCAGGAGAGTACTTATGCTTCCATTGCATTGATTCTTGCTTGGTGTCAGGATCCCAGTGTCATGAATCCACGACAGGCATGAAAGTATTCGAGAACAGCCTTGTAGATTGCCAAGAGCTCACAATTGGATTAACACTCTCTGGTGTCGATCATGTGTATTTATGTTTCGTGGCAAGCCTCTTGCAGACACCTTGGTTATGGTGCAAACACTTCCATGAGAAATGCCACAGTCTGAAGATGTTGGTACCTGTATTCAACAGGCATTACATATCAGGTTAATGATTAGGAAGTGTTGTTTATGTCTGTAAACTGTCGTCAGATGGCCTATCTCAATACTGACATCAACAATGATGTCTTCAATGGTGTATCAATACTCACTTCTTTGAACATATTAACTTCCTTGTAATCACGCATACAAGCAGCATTGTCTGGGTTTCTATCATAAAGGGAACTTTTAACTCTTTATTGTCGTTATAACCATCCCGCTAGAATTGAACAGTATCATTACTCTTAATTAACATACATAAGATACTTAACGTCAATATGTCTCTCTCAGGGTACTTTCATCCTGTCCAAAGCTCATCATGGAAACTATTTATTGGTCAAAATTTATTAATGACCATGTTTGTAAGCCCTTAAATGTCAGATGTGGTAGCATTGATATTGAAGTATTTAAAGTTGGAAGTAAATATAATCGTTGTGACAAAGCCAAAAGAACTCAGTTACTGAATACAAGAATTATGAATATTAATCTTTGGGGGGAATTCTTGTAATTTAAGAGGATGATATCAAAGAACATCCTATGACAGTAAAGACCAACTAGTTTGAATGACATTGGAGTAACGAAATATCGAGATAATCGATAATCGATCATGTGTATTTATGTTTCGTGGCACCCGTCTTGCAGACACCTTGGTCATGTGCGAGTGCTCACGAGTTATGGTGCAAACACTTCCATGAGAAATGCCTCACATATTAATCTTCGGGGGAAATTCTTGTAATTTAAGAGGATGATATCAAAGCACATCCTATGACAGTAAAGACCAACATACCTAGCCATTTATGGAGGTACTAATAAGATGTATGTTCTTGATTAAAGTGTATTTTATTGTCTCGTGTACGAATAATTATGCGTTTCCTGTTAAATACCATGTGCGGGCTCAAAGTCGGGAACTCAGACGGGACAATTCACATAGGTGTGTGAACGTGTATGCATAGTAAATACATGATTGAGAAGCACCCAGTTTTGTGTTTTTCATTGATGTTGTGAGAGACCAAATATTCCCCAGTCACCGCAACATCCCAACAGATCCAAGAACACACAACATTATGGTACTATTTTAACAATACACCTGATTATAGGAGACACAGGTTACATACATGGTAGTCAGGTTACCTTGGTACTATCTAAATAGTACACGTCGCTACTTACAGGATAAGGGAAGTAACCTCCATACTACCAATATCATTGATTTGATTGTTATGTCATACATACAGGGGGAATGAGGTACCTTGATGCTTTAACAGTATATTTGATCCTGTATTACTATGTATAGAAAGTAAAGATACCTCAATGTTGGCATAATTAAATATATATCAACACAATTTAAAGTATTGTAATTGTACAAATTATTTGTGATAGTTCAAATGTAAAAGTTTAGATATAATAGAAATGACATGTTGTTACAAAGACAATAAAACTCATAAACATTAAATGACATTTGATAATATTTCAAAAGAAGTAGATAAAGCATAACGATGAAGAGAGAGCCCAGTTTGATATTAGATGTTGAAATGCATATACTTAAATTTCGGGAGGCTTGCAAACAACATATAACACTAAGTTGAAAACTTGTCAGTTCACTACTACATCAAGCATTAGATGAGAGCGTTTAAGATCTGTTACTCAAGGTATTATCTTATTCTACATTATAATGAAAGACCAACACATTAATTATAACTCAAACAAGAGAGACACAAAGGGAGGGTAATACTTTCATTTAATTGCTAAAATGGACGGAATTATCGTGTAACCGCCGAGAGTACCACCTACTTGACGAAGGTCCAATATCATTTCTTATCCAAGGGACCTCATCATTTAAACTAAATATTTGTGAAATCAAATCAAATATGTCGACGCAATTTGCGTATTTACTCGATATTCTTTAAGCACTTTAATCGATTTCTTTAACTGAAGGGCAAGAAATTTTATGCAATATTACGGCCGCATTTCAATATTGGAGGTTATCAAACAAAATTTAAAATATTATCTTTCTAAGTCGCATCCAGTTGACTTCAACATTAGTTTTGCATAGACATACTACGCAAGGTTTCCAAAGGTTACTACTTAATTTTTTTTTATAATCTGTATTGTATTTTATATGATAAGACACGTCTTTGGGTCAATTCTTGAGTTACGGGATAGAGAGTGCCTCTATTTTCTCGCCCAACAGCTAGCATGCAAAATTGGTTTGAATCACTTGAAAGAGACTGTGAAGTTATTCTTTACTTGTGACGTCAGAGTGAGTTTCGGTCCTAATCCGATCTTGATTCGCCTTTTTTTCATGTGAAATGATAAATTTGGTACAGTTAGCTGTTATATCGGAAACTTTGGTTTTTCAGAGCATATCATTGTTCAGGGCATATCAGAAGCTCACAGTCTTTTCTACTGCCCCGCTTCACTTTGGGCTTCTGCAAATGGCAAATACCCAAAAAAAACAGCGGTACTTTACAAATTTATTCATAAAGATTGTATATTTATCCACACCCTTTTTAACATTTTTGACATGAGGCTTATACCATCATTCTGATGAAGTCAGTTCAAATCAAGAAAAAGTTGATAGATTTAGTTTTCTTAGAATTAGGCTTATATTACAGTGGTATATTTGAGCATCGTGATCTAAATACTAAATTATCTGCGCTATATCTTACACTGGTTAATGTAGCAGACTATTGGGTATATTCTTAGTGGATGTCATATACCATATAGGTCAAGAAGATGATTTTATTAACAGACGGAAAGAATTGATAAAAGCATAACACATATTGCAAACAATCAATATAATGACAAAACACTATCCAAGCAATATTATCATCATCAAATGAAAGATTCGTATACATGTCCATTAAAATAATTTATCAAATTACTCTTACCATTTTTATAATGGTGATCTGTATAATGCCATAGCCAGTGAAAATTGATGAAAGACAGAGTTGGTGTATTATAATGGTTCTTTACTTCGAAGAGACATAGAGTATGTTTGTTTTGTTTTATGTTTCTCAACTAAGAACCATACATCATGAATTTACAAGCTTCAATCGCTTAATTGCCAAAAGTTTGTCATTTCTTAATGTCAAGAAGTTGAAAACATTAGTGATATAATACACTTCTGACCAATATTTGACTTTGCGCCAGATGGAAATAAGTTTTCCAAAAAACATTTGAATCAATGTCAGGTTTCCGATTACAAATAGATAAGCATTAAGACGGTAGTTGTCAAGAACAACCACTACTTCTCGATACCATTTCACTATTTATATTCTTTGACATATTTGACATCACCAACATACACTGTGTGTCTTTGTTTTCATGGAAGATCTTGTAAGTAAATTTATCAATAAATCAATCTTACAGAAAATAGAAATGTCACAGAGATGCGATCAGAAGAAATCAAATAACAAAGGTAGTCTAAAGAAGATCCACTAGTGATTACATCACATAGTTACTTTTAGTATCAAATATAACACCACCAACAATTCAAGATTCAAGGAAGTATGCACTGTGCCCAAAAGCAAAGTATTTCATTATTTCCACTGCATGACTAATTTCATTATTGTGAAGTTCTCATTTTTCATTCATTTTCATCTGATCAGGTGGTGGATATACAGGTCCTTATGCAAGAATTGAACAAGACTGCAAAAAATGTAATACTGTTATTTAAACTGGCTTTAGATTCACAATTTTAAAAGTAAAAAATCATGTTGATTAAAGTTAAGTCTACTGAATTCTTAACATTTCAAAACTAAGAAATCATTTGAGATACAGTTGTTAAATCATATATAATGTATTTCATGAGTAAAGGACATCTAAACGAGCCAAATTTTATTATCATCAAACATGAAATTTTCACTAAATGTGACTCTTAGTGATGTGATGTATTATAAATTCGTTACTTTGATCCTTCGAGAAATATCAAGTGACCTTTGAAAGAAGAAACTTTTATACTCACATAAACGCCCTGAAAAGGCAAATGAAATAGCATTCAGTATCATCGTTGATATTAGATAAAAACTAATAGTTAAAACATGAAAACATTTTGATATTTTACACCAAATTAATAAGTGAAGTATTTTCATGATATCGTTTTTCAGATACCAACATTTCACTTGTTGTCTTGCAATTATCAAAAATGTATTAACTTGTATCAACTCTGAGTTGTAAAATAGTAAACGAAAAGACGGCATAACACCGGCGCTGCTCAATTCAGTAATACCAGCAAAAGAAAAAGCAAGTGGAGATCAAAGAAATCTATTATGGACAATTATAATGTATTTCATGAGTAAATGACATCTAAAAGAGCCACATTCTATCATCATTAACCATGAAATTTACACTTGATGTGACTCTTAGTGTAATGTTGTATTGTTACTTTTTCGAGAAAAATCAACTGATCTTTGAAAGAAGAAATTGATATACTCACCAATGCAGTCTGTAAAGGCAAATGAAATAGCATTTAGTATCATTGTTGATAAAAGATATAAACAAATAGTTAAAACATGAAATCATTTTGATATATCACATAAAATTATAAAGTGACATATCCTCATGATACCGAATTTCACATGTTTGTCTCATAATTATCAAAAATGCATTAACTTGTATCAACCCTGAGTTTAAAATGCTAAAAAGAAAAGACTGTTTACATTACCTTCGCAATAACATGTAAACACAGGAGCTACTCAATTCAGTAATACAAGCAAGGAAAAAAGCAAGTGGAAATTTATTAAGGACAACAATTTTTGCTGTTAGTAATCAGTCGGACTATATCTCTAGATAGTGCTTGTATTAGTGAGTATGGAGTAGTTTAGATAGTCTATGATAGTTTATAAATGATAAAATCAAACAGGATAAGTCAAAATTAAGAAATACAAATGGAGTGACATGAGGTAATTTAAAAGGTTGATACTTGTGAATGTTGTGTAAATGGTTGCTTCCGAATTATGTAAGATAGGAAATTTGTTCACTTTTGATTGATATTTATTTATTTGATGCATTTTTACTTGATCAACTTTGACTACATATTTTGAAATGATAAACACAATTGTTGATAATAATTCCTCTATTGAAATGGGCAGAATGCTCCCTTAGTCTTACCATTTTCATTTTAAGATATCTGCTTGTAATACTTTGCTAGTGAAATATATTCGAGGCTTTTCTCAAATTCATATGTATTTTATCTATAAAAGCAATATATAAATATACAAGGACATCATTTCCATTTCATGATTTATTCTGCAGTGTTTTTTTTTTACAGAAAGGATCAGACAGAGGGATGTATTATTAGCGAGTATGGAGTAGTTGGAATAGTCTCTGATAGTTTATACATGATAAAATCTAACGTGAAAGGTGAAAACTAAGAGATGCAAATAGAGTGAGATATGGTTATTTTTAAGGTTGATATTTGTGAATGTGGCGTAAATGGTTGCTCCCGTATTATGTGAGATAGTGAATTTCTTACCTTTTGATTGATATTTATTCATTTGACGCAAAGGCATGGAGATACCGAGGACCTATTCTAACCCGGGAACCCCACAGAGTTTATTCATTTGACTCACATTTTGAATACATATTTTGAAATGGTAAACACAATTGTTTATATCAATTCCTCTATTTAAAAATCCGCTAAACTCCTTCCTAATACCCTGATCCATTTCAAGCCAAAAGTCTCGTATCGCTAGCTTTCTATCCAGCCAATGAGACGACTCGCATCTAGCAACAGCTGCACAACCCGGATGGAAAATCAGTTGAGTTCAAGATGGTAAATTCAAGCTCCTTGCATAACGACAATTCGTTGGTTGAAAAGATAACAGGTGAACTTAGCCAAGAATATCAAACCGTCAGTCAAACGAGGGATTTGACCCGAATGAGATAAGGTTATTAGAAAGGAGCTGAGCGGATTCATATACGCTGAATTAGCAGGATGCCAACAACCCGTTCCTAGCCATTATTCGCGTAATCAGTCAAATCAGCGTTATCACTGGATGGGTTGGATAGCTGGATGGGTTGTTGGCGGCTCATGTTTTATTCAATTAAAAATAAGTTATTATTACCTAGAAATCTTACCTTAGTTATTTTGTAAAGTGATCGTGTGAGTAAACACTTTGACTTAGACTGAAAACCAACAATCTTTAAGAAAAATGTGTGAAGGATGATTTAGAGATAATTGCCATGGGCAGAGGGCATTATCAAGATAATTGCCTGATGTAGAGGGACTTATTATGATAGCCCGGGATAGCGTTTTGAATCAGGTTTAAGAGTAATTACGAAAAATAGTGTCCCACAAGAACAATGGAGTGACGTCACTGGAGGTTCATAAGTTCAGCTATTCAACTGGAAAGACAGATTACTTAGAGTCTATTCTAAATCGCACACGCCTAACATTTAACAGTATTTTTCATCCAGCTATTCTTCAGGAAGCATTCATGATATCAAAAGATGTGACCTATTCAATTGGAAAAATAACTCTTATTCCGATTTCATAATCATCTGAGTTCAAACATATAAGTATTCCAAAAAATATTAAAGCTACTAAATAAGTATCCTGAAACAGCCTTTATAATCTTTTAGAGAAAGATATGTTTATGGGTTTTTTATGTTGTTTCTTACAGAACATTTATGTATGTACTTTAATTTCTTTTTAAATCAAAGTCGAAATACTTGTTAAAACAGTGCAAGTTAGATGTTAGTTAATTTTGGTTGATCTTTCTTATGAATTTATAAATTTATATTTAATTTTTAAATTGATTTATGTTTGTATCTCAAAAGAATCTATAAAACATATATGAAACATTTTTTACCATCCTTCATACTGAAGTGTTTTCTTTTATTATCGTTGGATCATGACAAAAAGTACTGTTGATATTTGAATTACCCAATTTACGGGTACTAAGACCTGATCAGAGCACTACCTACATCAAATTTCTGAATGTTTTGTACTGTCGAATAGGCGACTATTTCAAAGGCGCTGCTAAGAGCAAAGGGCGACAGTTTACGTCGGTGCATCCGGTTCTTTTCAGGTATCCAATAAAAAGCTGCTAGGGCTGAGCGCAGTGTGCATGGAGTGCCATGCCTAGGGACATGACACAGTATAAGCTCATGTCACAAGGTTTAGTATCTTCAGCGCTATTCGAACCTAAGTCTTGGGTGAGAGACAAGTTTGCTAACCAGTGTGCTCCAGGTATTTGGAATAAAGTGCATATGTGAAGAGAGTGATTTTAGCAAAAAGATATACGAAAACGAGCGACTCTTTCACCATTGACATTAAAACTGTGTGAAAGATTAGAAATACAAACAGTAAAAGGGTTCAAGCATGGCACGATGATTTATAAAAGAACAACTGTTTAACTTGTGTGTGTATCAAACACAGTTAAGGTTTTTAAAAAAAAACATTCATTGATTAAGGTTTTTCGATTTTACATTGTCAGAATTTTGGCAATATGGTTGTTTCACATCTTTCCTTCTTAATGTTACTTTGTTTAGCAGTTGGTCTTTAAAGCATAATTATTCAGGACACTTTTAAGAAACAGAGTGATGTTCATATTTGTCACCGAGTTATTTCATGAATTTGATATGATGTGTACAAGCGTTGTAGATGACTATTTAAACCTAATTAGATATACACATGGTATGAGTGTAAATATAATCCTACTCATAATGAAACGCACGCAGGAAGTGAGTGCATGTGGATTCTACACTCCAATCGTGAGGGAATTCTTATCAAAGCAACTTTGTAAATCGAAAATCATTGACAGATGAAAAATCATACGCACCCAAATTGATCCAATCTGTCAAAGCAACAATGAATACAATTAAGTTCTTTGTAACATAAGGATTAAGGTATTAATTTGTAAAAGAAAAACATAACGCCATGTCATTTGAAGAAACATATCTACGCGTCTTCGGGATAGTTTTTTTAAAAATTACCAATTTATCTCAAGGAGATTTTTATGCGCTATATCTGCATAATTACTTTCCTTAGGTGACGAATTGACGATTTGGCGTGTAGGACAAACTAATGGGACTGAGTTTCCATGGTTAATGATCAGTTTGAACCTCTGTGATAGGGTAAAGCATAGAGAGTTAACCATGCACAGAGGTTGAAAGCTAAAGTCTTAACTAAATCATTACTGTGAATGAAATGTTGAATAATTACCTTAAAAAGTGACTATGATACCCACTTGTGTTCTTACTTGATTTCATTTAAATAAATTAATTTCCTTCCTTTGCTGGAATTTACGTGATTCCACAGCGTATCATCATTTGACCTTATTACCCTGGTAGGATCACCTCATTGTCACTTAAATATATATGTAACTTTAAGTTATTGCAAATACCGTAAAAAGGTATTCATTTTAGATGAATGAATATAAACAAAATTGACAAGTGTGATTTATTTTTCAAAGAGTGCCTAACTTTTCATCCAACAGGGTTCCATTGCAGAAAGAAATAAGGTGACCTTAATTCACTAGGCAACCAAAGTGTAAAGTTAAAGGATGGTACTTAGGTTAACCTTAAAATTGTTTATGCACCGACCCCCAAATCTCTTCTAAACTTCCTCTCATACAAATATTATCACAAGTCCAAAGTTAAAACTCGGCAAGGTGGATACAACTCTTCTCAAGAGTAGAAAATAAAATTGAAAGTTCCCAATAGGTCTTTTACATTCATCTGATACATTAACATAGTCCAAAAGGTGATGTACAAATTTGCAACGATAGTGGTTTTTAATCATCAAAGCGCAGCTTGTTCTTTCGAGTTTCAAAAGCATTTGGAGCTTGGAGGAAAAGGCAATTTATTCCTTAACAAATTTTACGATTGCGACAGAGCATCAGGCAGTTAGGTGGGAATCTGTGGTAGTCGTTTAGTAATCCATAATATAAAGCTAAGCTCATAGACTGTTTTCATGACAGGAACACAACACCTTGAATCGATTTTAGTTTTTGCCCAAGTAATGAGCTTCATTTATCATAAAAAATAAAGGACTCCCATTGAAGTGACAAGGTTTCATTATATAAATGTTTTTATCAGGGCATAAATATGATTCGCAATTATTGAAGGTTAACCGAATGTGATTATCTACAACTCTCTCTTCAACATCATCAAAATACAGATGTGTGCTTATCAATCAACTTGTTCATCGAGCGATAGGAGAGCTTCTGTCTTGGTTGTAAATTATTCATCGTGTTTTCCCCATATTTTTAGTTCACTACTTGCTCTGGCAAAGCATATTCTAGAGATGAGTCATATAAAAGCCATAAAAAATCCAGTTCATCTACTATATCGAGTATGCCAAACACGATCATATGTTTTGATACATCACACAATTCCATTGGTTATTTTTTTTTTATCCAACGATTTAAAAATCCAATGAAATATTTCAATTAATTGATGTACACTTGAATGTGCTGACTGAATATTAAACTGGTATTTATGTACAAGCTTGTATCGATGAAAATAATCAAACAAATGTTCAAAACAGCTCTTTCAAGTACTTTACAGACGTAGATTATAAGAGATACATGTCTTTAGTTTGAAGATAAAGTTGGATCACCGTATTTTTATATCAGTTTTACATTGGCAATTTAACACTCAAGTAGATACACACGCGTTTTCAAAAACATGTCGAACAAGAAACGTAACACGGAACCACGTCTAGTCATTTGCTAAAAAGTGACGTCCCAACTTAAGATGTGATGTTTTTTTTAAAACATGATAATAATATTCGTATTCATATATGGAGTTTGTTAATGAATTATGTTTTCGGATCATTTAGGTATATATTTTTAATACCTGTGTCAAAATTCAATTCAATAAAATATTGTCAAGATAAAATTATGTTTTTAAATAAGTGTATTTCAATTAATTCAACGTAATGAGGTTGACATACAACCTTAACAGAAACGTTACATCATTTTTACTACAAATAATCTCTTACATAGAATATACTACTTTATACCTCTTAGTCTTGTGCCAGATCTGTAAGCTCCATCTTCCCCCCTCCAGCTTGTAGGTGAGTCCTCTCTCCCAGGCCACCTTCAGCAGAGACAGAACCCTCTGTCCTTCTCCATTGTTCGGCAGATATGCTGTGAGGTCGACTTTACCATAACGTTGTGCAGGAGAGCCATCACCCTGTAACAAAAAGATATTATAGTTCGTAAACTAACAGAATACATAAATATCTTGTCCTCAACTGATGATAGGTAGGTTTGTCAAAAACCAAAGTGCCATATCGTGCATGATATCAGAAGTTCTTTAAAATAGCATGTTTTACTGAGTTCAATCGCAATAAATTGTGTTATATCTGCTATTCGTATCCCTTTTTCTCTCAGTAAGTGTCTGAATAACACTGTACGAAAGGAGAGCCAAACTTGTTCGAGATCATAAGTATAAAAACAACGCCAATACATTTTCTTGGTGTACCTTGTACTGTTTTCATATCATATCAAAGACTCAAAATAACATATCATGTTACTTATTGAAAATCCGAATATTCTTTACCATGCCTGCATTTATGTCCCTACAGACAAATGTTTAGAAACATCATTAGTAAGCACTTCTCTCTCATATACACCCGCCTTCCATGGGGGTAACAGAAGCTTCAGACACAAAAAATATGAGGTTTAACCCACAGCAGACACATCTCTAGGACCATGATGAGCATGCTGTGTAAAGCTTATATCTGTCAAAATTATCTGGGTGAAATATTTCTTCCTGATTGTTGAAGTCTTGTTTCACACACACAAAAAGAAGTGCAAATTAAGGTTTCTCCCACAGCAGGCACATCTAGGGAAAATGGTTGACGTGTATGCCAATATTAAGGGAATCCAGGTTGTTTATTTTAGACAGTTTGTATTGGACCATGCGTCTGGAATTGGGTGTCATATATTACTTGCATACATTCATTGAAATAAAACAAACTACAACGTCAGAAGGTAAATAAACACATCATATAGATTAATGTGTCATGGTTAGTAACAGCCTAGCAATTAGTGTCCAAGATAAGAGTGGAAAAAATGTGATACAATATAATTTATGGAAATGAGGGAACGAAATATCTATAGGTTGATCACACAAAATAGTGAAAAATGTGTCTTGTTTTGTAACATTTAAACAATTAGTGTTCTAATTATGGGTGGAGAAATCTGGGATACAAATTTCCGAAGCAAAACCATATTTTACACATAGAAAAACATCTATCTTCATGGTGAAAACTGGGTTCACCAATTTGATCCGGAGACAAAAAGTCAAAGTGTCTTCCTCAAGAGGTCAGGTCATTGCATCCGTTTTCTGGCACTCGCAGGGTGTATTAAGGATTGATTATTTCGAGCAGGGTGCTACAATCAACCACGCAAATGAACTACGGAAAATGCAGAAAATATCAAAGAAAAACAAAGGGGTAAACTGCGCAAAGGTGTGTGGATTCTTCAGGACAATGCTACAGTGCACATCGCCCATGTTGCAGTTAGTGCGGCACAGGACAGTGGGTTCAGGAATCTTCCTAATTAACTCTGCCTATTCTTCAGATCAAGCCTTCTTAGACATCTTTCCCTTCTGACGATTGCAAACAGAACTCCATAAGGCCATAAACATGAGACCGAGAACGCGAGAGTTTTTTTAGATCACGTGGCAACGAGTAGTTTTATGATGGTTTGAAGATGTTAGTAAAACGCTGGACCAATGTATTGGGTGTAGGTGATTTCGTAGACACTGTGGTTTCGTAGACAAAAATATCGGTGGATTCGTAGACAGATTGACGGTGGTTTCGTAGACACTTGGAAAAATGGTAATATTATAAATTTTAATCAACATTAAATATCATTAATGATGGGATATTATATTTGTATCTTAGATTTAACAAAATCTGTAACCAAATTAACAGATCGATGCATTTAGGTATATATATATGACTGTTGAAATACGATGTTTTAATAAAGGAAGCCCATATAATTGTTGTTGTTTGTTTAATTCTATTTCTTTGTGAATAAATAAACAAATTAGGTAAGTATGATAACATATAAGATTTACCATCAATCAGCGACGATTAGCAGATTAACAACTCACGGGAAGATGAAAACGGTGAGTCGCCGACAAAGCAATTTACAATCAAAACATCTCACTATACACTAATACATCCTGTACTGAGATGAATAGGTTCATACTTTTTGTACAAACAAATAAGGTACCTAAGATACAAGATTGTAAAACAATGTTACTAACAATAACTACCGACCCATAACATTACTTAGTTGCTTTGGAAAACTATTTACAAGTATTTTAAATGACCGTTTGACGAAATTTACAGACACCAATAACATAATATCCCCATCACAATCAGGTTTTAGAAAAGGATTTTCCACAGTAGACAATCTTTTTGTTATGAACATGCTTATTCAACTTTTTAAAACAGCGAAGAAAAAACTGTATTGTACTTTTATTGACTTCTCTAAAGCGTTTGATAATGTGTGGCGAATTGGAATGTGGCATAAATTACGGAGTTATGGAATTAAAGGTAAATCTCTTTCTGTTGTCGAAAATATATATAAGAATATTAAGTCCTGCATTACAGTTAACAATATACAATCAGAATATTTTCCATGTTACTCCGGTGTCAGACAAGGTGAAAATTTATCACCTCTATTATTTTCATTATTTGTGAATGATCTAGAGTTGCACCTTTTCAAAGCAGGCTCCAAAGGAGCTCAAATTGATTGTAATTATGATGAAATGAGTTTCATGTTACAGGTTCTAGTATTGCTATATGCAGATGACACTGTTTTATTTGGGGATGATCCCGTTTCTATGCAGCACTCATTAGATGCATTTAACGAAAACTGTAAACGCTGGAAGTTGGAAGTAAATATTTAAAAAACCAAGGTAATAGTATTCGGAGGTGGCCCTGTTAATTAGTATAAAACACGCTTTGTATTAGGTGATCAAGAAATTGGTTTCCAAGATTTTTATACTTACCTTGGTATATCCGTACACCGTAACAGAAAATTAAATTTTGCCATTAAACAGTTGACGCATAATGCATCTAAAGCTATGTTTTGTCTCCTACGTAGAGCAAAGAATAATCACTTACCGTTAGACACTCTCTTTAAAGCATTTGATGTAATTTTTGCACCTATATTATTATATGGCTGTGAACTTTGGGGCTACGAAAATTTTGAAATTATTGAAAAACTTCACCTTAAATTTCTAAAACTGTCAACTGGCTTAAGACATTCTACAGCAAATTTCTTTGTTTACGGCGAGCTAGGCAGAGAACCACTGAGTATAAAAATAGCGAAGAGGACTATTACGTTTTGGCACAACACTCTTACCACTGAAACCTGTAAAATATCTAAAACCATCTTGGAACATTTGATGTATGATAAAATTAATAACGGTGAGGAAAATGGTTGGCTTAAAAATGTTGAGCATATACTGAATACATGCGGACTGAGTGATGTGTTTAGAAACCCATACAATTATTCTCCTAAATGGGTCTCATTACAAGTTGAAATAATATTGAGAGATCATTTTCATCAATCCTGGCGAAGTTCTGTTCTCAATAGCTCTAAAGGAATATATTATACCCTATTCAAAGATACCCCTTCTTTCGAAAAATATTTACTATTAAAAAAATCAGTATATATCCCACTTATAAGTTTAAGAACAAGTAATCATACTTTTCCAGTAGAAACCGGCAGATGGCGTGGTCTACCCCGTGAGGATAGAACATGCCCTCTGTGCGATTCTCCAGCTGTTGCAGATGAAATACATTATTTATACAAACGTAAAGCCTTTGAAAGAGAACGACGTCTTTATATTAATGAATTTTATCACAAATGGCCAAATATGTATACGTATAAAAGCTTATTATGCACAAAAAAACTGTCAGAAATGAAAAATCTATCAAAATATTTATGTATTGTCTATGAAAAATTGAAGTAAGCTGTGTTGTTTATATCACCATTCTTGTCTGTTTACATAATATACTGTATGTTTGTATATTCTCTTGTACCACCATGGGTGATTTTTGAGGAAATAAACATTGATTGATTGATTGATTGAAGATTGTAAAACAATGTATTCTGCATCAACTATGGCTCTCTGCGTTGTGTGTACGAAAGAAGTCCGACCTCGCCAACATGCTATCCAGTGCGAAAATTGTAAATAATGTCAGGACCGAATCTGTGACACCGGCATAGATATAGGAACATACAGATAGCTTGTGAAACATGTCATGGTGATTTTACAATATACGTATATTGTAACATAGCTGTTATGGTACGCATTCTATTCTTGTGTAGCAGAGATATATTTGTTTTCAGATGCACTTGATGGTTTCATTTGTTTCACAATTATAATTCAGTACTAGAGAAAAATATGTGTACGTTTGTCTTAGAAAACCAACTATTATCATATGTATATATATATCATCCAAACTGCAGATCCGCCGGATCTTAAGATGGGACGCGTCCCAACTTGGGATTCTAAGTTGGGACGTCCCATCTTGAGATGGGTCGGGGGTAACTAAAACATGTTAATAATATTCATATTTTATAATGAATTGTGTCAGTAAACATGCTTTTAGATAATTTTGTTCTATTCTGTTCACACCTACGAGGAAATTTGATTTGATGTTCATTTACTTCACTTTTTTACTTGGTTTCATCTGTTGTCGAGTACGAACAATTCAACACTACTCAAACAATTATTTAAAGTCCTATTTCATTACTGATTAAATCACATTTGTTAAGCGACATAACAAAATCAGATCAATATATAGATATATATTTCGACAATAGTTTTTAGCATTTTTCAAACGACCAATACATGCGTAGATCTAACAGCTGTAGACAGAGAGAAACCAAACGGCTCCACATTTCACAGAGACATATTTGTATCTTAGTTGCTTTACAAAAAGGTGGTATAAACTTTTAACAATCAAAAATATGAAGTTATTCTAATAAAGTTTTACAACCCTAGTGATAAATTGCTTTTTTAAAAATATATATTTAAAAAACGTACCTGATACAAAGAAATCAATAATCCATGCAAAAACTTTCTATAAGCAGAAATTAAGGTACTCTCCATCGTTTCAATCCAGCACTGAATAGACTGAATATGTTAATGTGACAGCTTGGCATGACAGATCGAGGACGAAAAATTGGGCACCAATTTGCCCACCGTAGTTAGTGTTAGGCTAAAACAACATATGGAGACACCATAAGCCCATGTTGTTTTAACAAATAATTATCTTGTTTCTATACTTGGCGACTTGGTTGATTGTATCAAATGTAAAAAAAATTAAAAGTCCCTAATATCAAAGTCTGGTTCCCAAACATTTAAGATATTTTCCACTAGTGCCAACTTAGGGCTTCAATATTCCCTAGTAAATCATATCATTATACTAGAATCTATCTTCACGGCGACAAATCTTTGTCACAGAGTGCTATCGAATTGAAGGCCTAATTTATGTTTATCATTTCATAAATGATACCAACCGATTTTTAAAGCTCTTTCCTAAAATTTGTATCAAATGTAAGGTAGACAAAGCTAAATATCAATTTGAGTTTAGTAAGAATGATTGCAAATGTATAAATCCATCAATGTACTTGATATCTAAATCGTTTTGTTTGTTTCAGGAAAAGAATTTACATAGGCATTTGCTGACTGTTTGCTCATCCTTTTTCCTTTTTGTATATATATTCTGAATTTTGAGTAACACATGGTTTATGGAAATAAAATACTGTTTAAATCATAATATTATACTTACTAACCATTATATGATTACACATATTGCATATTCTTATACAATGAAATATGATAATATTTTACAATAAGCAATGACAGTTTCAATATCAAATTTGTATAAGAAAAGACAGTTTCTATATCAAATTTGTATAAGCAATAACAATATGAATCATTTACTCCTCTGAAGATAACACATTAGAACATGTACATGTATGTCAGCACAAAATAACTTGATAATTGTTAGTATATCAATAAAACTTCGTTGATGTGTATTTACAACCCTAATGCCTTTTTCGAGGGACATGTTAAGTAGCATATTTAAGATAACAAAACGATTAGTTAAGTAAACTTTCAACTTTCAGCTGTAAAACAACAATATTACACTGAAATGTAATTCTGCCCTCTCAACTACTCATCTTATTTGACTCAGTTGATCAGTTGATTAACTTATTAGCAGTAAGAACACACAACAATTCTCTCAATTCAACGCTTCTAGATAGACGCTTGTACATGTAAAACAACCTTTTCATACTGATCGAAACCATATGTTACCTCGGGTTAAGTAGAAAACAAATATATTTTCTCAACTCTGTAACCTGGTTTGTGTCAAAAAATATTGTGAAGGTAAACAAAGTTTATTAATTGACTCAAAGTCAACAAACTCCGTTTATAATCTTCTTGTAGTATTGATAAAAAATGAGTTGAAATATTGTATTTCTAAATTAGCATGAAGAAATTGTCTTTGCAATATTGAATATTTTAACCGAATTGTGATGCAACTGTACATCGTATTGCTTTGACATAACTTTGTGTTGTATGTTTGATGGTTTCAAAATATAATTTTTGTTGGTGCGGCATTAATAAAGGCTTCCAGCTTGGTTGCAAATCTATTTTCTTTTTTGGAAATGAACAAAATATGTTTAAACCATAATCTTCTTTTGTAAATCTTGGAGGTGAGGTGAGGTGAGTTGGGGTTTAACACCGCTTTCAAGATTATTTCCCTTATATCGCGGCTGCTAGAATTAGTGCAGGGCGAAAGCCGCAACACCACTGTGGCTATGCATTGCGGTGAGTAAATCTTGGAAACTAAGTTCTAACATTTTAAAAATTCTATTAAAAAGCCTGTTATTTCCCCATAAATAATCAATGGATGATGTTAGATTTTATTTTTGTTACTTTACATGATAATCGTTTGGTTTATGAAAAAAATATTTTGAATATATTCAGTTTGGCCAAACAACTTTCATCAAATAACAATACAATAATAATAAACATTTGATCACGTCTGCTTCCTATCAGTGATATTGCCGATAGGGGCCAATGCCTTGATAAATATGAATGATAATCATTGACTAAAACAACAAACGCTCGGCGTGTACCTTTGTAGTGTTTCAAGCATTCTCATGTACAATTGGTACCCATTCTTGTCACTAATTGGAAGGTGACCCACAGGTATTAGTGTCATAACCGAACCGGATGTTTACCAAAATCCCTTCCTCCGGACCCCCTCCACTCATCCCCCTCCCCACACCCTTCTCTGAACTACCAAGCAGGTATGTTTGCCATTTGAACCAGATCAGGTTCAATCGGAAATATGAGGAGGAATAACTGAATTTATTTACTGGGCATCTTATAAGCATTGACGGAACACCACTTATAGGTTCGTGTTTGTGAATTATGTTTAATAAACATAAAGTCTTAGATTCGACTATCAAACACAATGAGTACATTGAAATCTTGCTTAACGGAACGGTTTATATTATGTGTAAGAATTTGAACTGATTACAAGGCATTAGCATTCTTGGTATTCACTAAGAGTAAGTTTTTGAGTGTATGTTTCTTTTTATATTTGCTTAACATGCTGTCACATTTAAAAATATTTAAGAATATAATGAAATAATTTATACTATTTTGTATGAGAATTACTTTTGAAATCGTATTGTACTTTGATGAAAGACTCGTATGCGATGAGAGATAGATATAGCCGATAAGTCATAATAATCAACATAAAATCAAAATATCTTTCAAGGGCATTAAAGCGCTTATCTAAATGATACATGTTATTACTAAATTCAACATTAGAATAATAATATTATGAACATGTTAAAGTATCTTAAGATGGGACGCGATTCCAAGTTGGGATAATACATATACATGTATTATTTAGTATATATCTATTTAACGCTCACTTTCAAGTCTAACGAGTTGACTTGTATTTCAAACAAAAGCTTGTCGACTGTTTTACAGTTAAACTACTACATTAAGTATGAAGGCCTAAGAGTAATTGAGGGGTCCGGATGACGGGGTCTCTAAAACAACTTTAAAATGCAACCTAGTCCTTCAAAAAAGCCCAAATGGGATTTTTCTTATAGCTGAGATAATTTTCTATAAAATGATATATAACATGAAACCTTTTGAGTATGGTTGCAGACCAATTTATGACCTTGAAAACGTCTAATTTTCGAGTTTGGTTGCAGTCCCCTATAGGCAACTGCAACCAAATTCTTGAAACCATAAAAATACACGTTTTCATAGGACAGAAGAGTCTTGACTAAACACAATTTGGTTGCAGAGAGAAACTAAACGATGATATGGAACTTTATCTGGCTGTTTATTTACATTTCAATGAAACATCGGCAACTTGCTAAAAGCTACCGAGTCCGGTTTTCGATCATGTCGTGTCCCGCTTCGCTGTCGTTTCTGACAAAGTGGATGGAAAATTTCTACTAACCTTGTTAAATCTAACATTCTCTATGGTTTATCATGTCTTGGCAAGTATTTATGACATTCCTTGACCAAATTATTCCTAAATTGCCATTTGTTTTTACAACGTGGCCCCGAGACGAATTCGAATTGTTGTCAAATCTCATCACTATTCTCATTGGCTGTAACAGATGCCTCTGATAGCAAACTAATTTTGATAGAAAATAAACATCATTAAGTAACTTTAATGACTAGTTTCTATCTAAAAACCGATCAAAATCAATCATGAATAAGTTAAAAATGAACGTCAAAATTTTATTGAAAATGTTTGATACTGAATTAGCCAATTGAAAGACGTGTTACTTAGCGCATGGTATTACGTCACACGTTGTGTCAGAGGGAACATGTCAAACTGAAACTGTTGATTTGGTCGTTTTCTCGTCAATTTAGGTAAATTTTAAGTCTCCTGCAACCAAATTGATCTGATAACCCTTTCAAACAATAATTGTATTACCTGCAACCAAATTATTATTAGCCAAGACGTGAAAAATTATGTATATTTGACAAAAAATAATTTGGTTGCAGTTGCCTATAAGGGACTGCAACCAAACTCGAAAATTACTCGATTTTATGATGGTTTTTCACTCTGTAACCAAATTCCAGGATTCCTGATAATACAGTATGTTACAGTAAATTAATTCAGGTTTCGGAATATCTTCATCTGAACTATTTTTAAGAACTGGGTAGCATTTTATAGACGTTTTAGATACCCCGTCATTCGGACCCCTCAATTACTCTTAGGCCAGTATGAAATGTAAAAAAATTTGATATAGAAAGTAAACACAATGAATAAAAAAAACTTGCAGTTTTGAATAACGAATAACTAACTTGATGTTCAAATAATGAATAACTCACTGACTGTTTTTGGGGCCGGATAGCGCAGTGGTTAGTGCGTTCGGTTTCGGAAAAAGAGGTCCGTGGTTCGAAAATCGCAAGGGGGTTGGCAACTTTGTCTGCAGTAGAGAGCTGTTTTACACGCAGTAAGGTTTGGTTGCAATGCCGCGCTGAGTTACAGCGCAATGCATAGCCACAATGATGTTGGGGGCTTTCTCCCTGCAATAATACTTGCAGCCGCGATATAAGTGAAATACTCTTGAAGGCTGCTTTAAACGCCAAATCACCTCGACTCCCCTCACCTGACATTTTTGCATAACTAATAAATAACTAGTTAGTTATTCGATATTCAATAATGAATAACTAACTGGCTGTTTTGAATAACGAAAAACCAACTTCAAATATTGAATAACTAGTTATTCGTACTAGCTAGTTATTCGTATTTGGAAGTGGGCACTGATGACTAATTTCATAGTTAATGTGTGCATCTGAAAATGTACAAATGTAGCATTGGTAACTATGGGGGATAAGAGAGGGGTTAAATATGTTTTCTCACTTTCAAAAAGTATTACCAGTTACTTGTAGGGATACAACTTTTGCCTCGACCCATCCAAAACACGCTACCCTGACCAACGTCCACAACACACCAAAATATGGAACCTTTTATCCCAATTCATGCGATGTCTATAATTTACATGAACAGATATAGAAAGTATACGCTATGAATAAATAACTGACAGCTTTGAACAACGAATTACTAACGGAATAGTTATTCGATTTACAAATAATGAATAACTCGCTGACTGTTTTGAATAACTAATAACTTCAATCGAATAGCTTTTCAATGGAGGGTCACTTCAGATATAGATCCCACGTGTCTCACTTACGAAAAATACTGCAACTAACTCGTGATGAAACAACTTCTTCGTTTTCCAGGCATATAAATCACACCAGTCGAAGCCACGACCCCACATCGAAAATCATATATACCTTAAATGTTTGAAATAAGTAAATTTTTATCAACAGGAGGAAATAGTCATTGTAATTAGATTTGGGCAAGCTCAATATCAACCGACTTTGGACTTTTTCGACTGAATTTGAAAAATTATGATAACGATTGTTGTACACTTCAAATGCAAGTAGATATATCTCAATCATTTTTAATTCGCAATGTATAATGGTCTTTAGAAAAAGCAATGTATTCAGTAACACGTTCATTTATATTGAATACTAAGAACTTCTAATAGACAGGTTACTGACGGTTACTATGTATACGGATATTATGTTTTATTGACTAGACCTCCCCCACCCCCTACAAACGCGTGAATAAGTTGATTTCCCTTTTTACCAAGGAAATTCAATATTTTTCTTTACAGGCAATACATGGAATTCTTAAGCGACTTTATCAAATTTGTTCAAGCAAATTGAATTCATTCCCTAATTCAAACAATATAAAGGTGTTTAACAGTAAAATTACCATACTCTCCGAAGTTAGAAAACAAAGGATGAGATATTCTTTCCTGAGGTATATCTAAAACTTCACCGATTTCTTATATGCAGTGCAAGAATTGATGTTGCACTGACCGAATCGGCAGCTGTATAGTCTTCAGATTGTAAATTAGAATACATGTATTGGCGACATCGAAGTTCTTGCGGTTTTAGGGGAACGTTCATTCCTTTCAGAAAATAAACTTTTTAACCTAAAGTCATACATATTTTCAAATTACTGAAACGAAAGCATATCTGAGGGTCTTCAATGTCGGTACTGGAGCACAGTGGTGTAGTGGTTAGCGTGCTGGCCCTTCACGCCGACGACTCGGGTCCACCCAGCTGTTAAAATGGGTACCTGAATATAGGGTTGTACGGACTTAGCGCTTAGTAGCAGCTTTGAAAGTACACTTTCCCTCAGGGTAATGATGTAGGTAGCGCTTTGAGCATGTCTTAGGACGTGGAAAAGGCGCCATATAAATATCCACATTGTTATTATTACTATTAAGAGATATTTATATGGAAAATAAACATAGTGTACATAGTGAGATGGGACAAGCCTTTCAGGGCTTAACCTGTAAAAGTCGCTCTGTGCAACTGGAAATTGCAGTTTATACAACAACAAAAAAAGCGTAACGACATGCTGATCCATGTAGACATTCATGTTTCTCCATCATTTTTAACCACTTACAATTCATCATCTTAACTGTGTTTAACAAATGAATTCCTTTCAAAATTCCTTAGTTTACGTCGCTGTCTTAGTCTAGATGCTGCGATTCCCAACAAAATTAAATGAATTTTAAAAATTATTCCCTTCTCTCAGATTAATAACGTAAGCGGTGGGTGTTGCAAATCAAGTACCACCAAATATCAACACTGTTTTATGTATATCTGAAATTTAGATATAGATATAGATATAGATAGCTTAAAATATCATCATATAGATCACTGTATATGTATGTCTGATATCTGCTACAAGAAGTCATAGTTAGAGATGAGAGACATAGCAAGACGCTATAATGACTCATTTCTTAAAATCGAAATATTTATATATCATAGCAATTTATAAGACAAAATATTATTAAAAACGTTTCTAGGTTATTCCTTGCCTCTTCATGAAAGAAAAGACAAATGTGTCCATACAATAAAAAATGAACTCTTATTCTAAAGTAGAATATAGTAAAAGTAATTACTCAATATTTAAAAACATTAGTGCCCAACATTATCTAGTACATACAAAGAATGCATAGATAACGCATTTCTCCGGATATTACAAACGATAGGCACTCAGGTAATCAGCCTCGTAAGTTATTTAACAATCATGTACGCAGTCAGGTTATAAAGCTTGTTCCATAAGACCGGGAGTATTCATTGCAACGTTGCATGAAATCCGCATGAACAATTATGTTGGAAATGTTCAAACTTTGTTTACAGACAGAAAGGGAAAACGGCAGTGGCTATCCCAATCCATTAAACGCTCAACCCATTTCATTTTTATTCGGTTAAGTTACAAGATAGCTTTACTGAACATAAATATATCCTTTATTTTCAATTCAGAGTTGAAGTAACAGTAAAAGCTGCACACGTGACTATTTCACCCATCCAACTGTCCATATTTATTTTATTTTGTGCACAACTGACTATTTTTGGGGGTTCTTTTTATCTTAGCCGAATTCAGCTGTCCTAACTTTTCCATTTTTGATTAAAAGTCAAATGTAAAGCATAATACGCATTCAATTGCATCAAGATAAAACTAAAACGAGTGTCAATATCCTATTTGAATGACGATTAACTAATAACTAAAAACTAGCCAGCTTTAGTCTGCCCAGTTTTAACTGCCTATCGAATAACTCACAAGTTAGTTATAAATAAGTTATTCAAAACAGTCAGTGAGTTAATCATTATTTGAATATCGAATAACTAACCATGGCCAGTTAGTTATGCATTATTCAAAAGTGCAAGTGAGTTATTCATTATTCAAAAGTGCAAGTGAGTTATTCATTATTTGAATATTCAAAACTGCCAATTACTTATTCATTGCATGTACATCCTATATTTGTTCATAAAAATTGTAGACATTGCATGAAATTTAGATACAAGGTTATTCATTTTTGGGGGGGGTTATTCGCTATTCAAAACAGTCAGTTGGTTATACAAAATCAGATCAATATATAGATTTATATTTCGACAATAGTTTTTAGCATTTTTCAAACGACCAATACATGCGTAGATCTAACAGCTGTAGACAGAGAGAAACCAAACGGCTCCACATTTCACAGAGACATATTTGTATCTTAGTTGCTTTACAAAAAGGTGGTATAAACTTTTAACAATCAAAAATATGAAGTTATTCTAATAAAGTTTTACAACCCTAGTGATAAATTGCTTTTTTAAAAATATATATTTAAAAAACGTACCTGATACAAAGAAATCAATAATCCATGCAAAAACTTTCTATAAGCAGAAATTAAGGTACTCTCCATCGTTTCAATCCAGCACTGAATAGACTGAATATGTTAATGTGACAGCTTGGCATGACAGATCGAGGACGAAAAATTGGGCACCAATTTGCCCACCGTAGTTAGTGTTAGGCTAAAACAACATATGGAGACACCATAAGCCCATGTTGTTTTAACAAATAATTATCTTGTTTCTATACTTGGCGACTTGGTTGATTGTATCAAATGTAAAAAAAATTAAAAGTCCCTAATATCAAAGTCTGGTTCCCAAACATTTAAGATATTTTCCACTAGTGCCAACTTAGGGCTTCAATATTCCCTAGTAAATCATATCATTATACTAGAATCTATCTTCACGGCGACAAATCTTTGTCACAGAGTGCTATCGAATTGAAGGCCTAATTTATGTTTATCATTTCATAAATGATACCAACCGATTTTTAAAGCTCTTTCCTAAAATTTGTATCAAATGTAAGGTAGACAAAGCTAAATATCAATTTGAGTTTAGTAAGAATGATTGCAAATGTATAAATCCATCAATGTACTTGATATCTAAATCGTTTTGTTTGTTTCAGGAAAAGAATTTACATAGGCATTTGCTGACTGTTTGCTCATCCTTTTTCCTTTTTGTATATATATTCTGAATTTTGAGTAACACATGGTTTATGGAAATAAAATACTGTTTAAATCATAATATTATACTTACTAACCATTATATGATTACACATATTGCATATTCTTATACAATGAAATATGATAATATTTTACAATAAGCAATGACAGTTTCAATATCAAATTTGTATAAGAAAAGACAGTTTCTATATCAAATTTGTATAAGCAATAACAATATGAATCATTTACTCCTCTGAAGATAACACATTAGAACATGTACATGTATGTCAGCACAAAATAACTTGATAATTGTTAGTATATCAATAAAACTTCGTTGATGTGTATTTACAACCCTAATGCCTTTTTCGAGGGACATGTTAAGTAGCATATTTAAGATAACAAAACGATTAGTTAAGTAAACTTTCAACTTTCAGCTGTAAAACAACAATATTACACTGAAATGTAATTCTGCCCTCTCAACTACTCATCTTATTTGACTCAGTTGATCAGTTGATTAACTTATTAGCAGTAAGAACACACAACAATTCTCTCAATTCAACGCTTCTAGATAGACGCTTGTACATGTAAAACAACCTTTTCATACTGATCGAAACCATATGTTACCTCGGGTTAAGTAGAAAACAAATATATTTTCTCAACTCTGTAACCTGGTTTGTGTCAAAAAATATTGTGAAGGTAAACAAAGTTTATTAATTGACTCAAAGTCAACAAACTCCGTTTATAATCTTCTTGTAGTATTGATAAAAAATGAGTTGAAATATTGTATTTCTAAATTAGCATGAAGAAATTGTCTTTGCAATATTGAATATTTTAACCGAATTGTGATGCAACTGTACATCGTATTGCTTTGACATAACTTTGTGTTGTATGTTTGATGGTTTCAAAATATAATTTTTGTTGGTGCGGCATTAATAAAGGCTTCCAGCTTGGTTGCAAATCTATTTTCTTTTTTGGAAATGAACAAAATATGTTTAAACCATAATCTTCTTTTGTAAATCTTGGAGGTGAGGTGAGGTGAGTTGGGGTTTAACACCGCTTTCAAGATTATTTCCCTTATATCGCGGCTGCTAGAATTAGTGCAGGGCGAAAGCCGCAACACCACTGTGGCTATGCATTGCGGTGAGTAAATCTTGGAAACTAAGTTCTAACATTTTAAAAATTCTATTAAAAAGCCTGTTATTTCCCCATAAATAATCAATGGATGATGTTAGATTTTATTTTTGTTACTTTACATGATAATCGTTTGGTTTATGAAAAAAATATTTTGAATATATTCAGTTTGGCCAAACAACTTTCATCAAATAACAATACAATAATAATAAACATTTGATCACGTCTGCTTCCTATCAGTGATATTGCCGATAGGGGCCAATGCCTTGATAAATATGAATGATAATCATTGACTAAAACAACAAACGCTCGGCGTGTACCTTTGTAGTGTTTCAAGCATTCTCATGTACAATTGGTACCCATTCTTGTCACTAATTGGAAGGTGACCCACAGGTATTAGTGTCATAACCGAACCGGATGTTTACCAAAATCCCTTCCTCCGGACCCCCTCCACTCATCCCCCTCCCCACACCCTTCTCTGAACTACCAAGCAGGTATGTTTGCCATTTGAACCAGATCAGGTTCAATCGGAAATATGAGGAGGAATAACTGAATTTATTTACTGGGCATCTTATAAGCATTGACGGAACACCACTTATAGGTTCGTGTTTGTGAATTATGTTTAATAAACATAAAGTCTTAGATTCGACTATCAAACACAATGAGTACATTGAAATCTTGCTTAACGGAACGGTTTATATTATGTGTAAGAATTTGAACTGATTACAAGGCATTAGCATTCTTGGTATTCACTAAGAGTAAGTTTTTGAGTGTATGTTTCTTTTTATATTTGCTTAACATGCTGTCACATTTAAAAATATTTAAGAATATAATGAAATAATTTATACTATTTTGTATGAGAATTACTTTTGAAATCGTATTGTACTTTGATGAAAGACTCGTATGCGATGAGAGATAGATATAGCCGATAAGTCATAATAATCAACATAAAATCAAAATATCTTTCAAGGGCATTAAAGCGCTTATCTAAATGATACATGTTATTACTAAATTCAACATTAGAATAATAATATTATGAACATGTTAAAGTATCTTAAGATGGGACGCGATTCCAAGTTGGGATAATACATATACATGTATTATTTAGTATATATCTATTTAACGCTCACTTTCAAGTCTAACGAGTTGACTTGTATTTCAAACAAAAGCTTGTCGACTGTTTTACAGTTAAACTACTACATTAAGTATGAAGGCCTAAGAGTAATTGAGGGGTCCGGATGACGGGGTCTCTAAAACAACTTTAAAATGCAACCTAGTCCTTCAAAAAAGCCCAAATGGGATTTTTCTTATAGCTGAGATAATTTTCTATAAAATGATATATAACATGAAACCTTTTGAGTATGGTTGCAGACCAATTTATGACCTTGAAAACGTCTAATTTTCGAGTTTGGTTGCAGTCCCCTATAGGCAACTGCAACCAAATTCTTGAAACCATAAAAATACACGTTTTCATAGGACAGAAGAGTCTTGACTAAACACAATTTGGTTGCAGAGAGAAACTAAACGATGATATGGAACTTTATCTGGCTGTTTATTTACATTTCAATGAAACATCGGCAACTTGCTAAAAGCTACCGAGTCCGGTTTTCGATCATGTCGTGTCCCGCTTCGCTGTCGTTTCTGACAAAGTGGATGGAAAATTTCTACTAACCTTGTTAAATCTAACATTCTCTATGGTTTATCATGTCTTGGCAAGTATTTATGACATTCCTTGACCAAATTATTCCTAAATTGCCATTTGTTTTTACAACGTGGCCCCGAGACGAATTCGAATTGTTGTCAAATCTCATCACTATTCTCATTGGCTGTAACAGATGCCTCTGATAGCAAACTAATTTTGATAGAAAATAAACATCATTAAGTAACTTTAATGACTAGTTTCTATCTAAAAACCGATCAAAATCAATCATGAATAAGTTAAAAATGAACGTCAAAATTTTATTGAAAATGTTTGATACTGAATTAGCCAATTGAAAGACGTGTTACTTAGCGCATGGTATTACGTCACACGTTGTGTCAGAGGGAACATGTCAAACTGAAACTGTTGATTTGGTCGTTTTCTCGTCAATTTAGGTAAATTTTAAGTCTCCTGCAACCAAATTGATCTGATAACCCTTTCAAACAATAATTGTATTACCTGCAACCAAATTATTTTTAGCCAAGACGTGAAAAATTATGTATATTTGACAAAAAATAATTTGGTTGCAGTTGCCTATAAGGGACTGCAACCAAACTCGAAAATTACTCGATTTTATGATGGTTTTTCACTCTGTAACCAAATTCCAGGATTCCTGATAATACAGTATGTTACAGTAAATTAATTCAGGTTTCGGAATATCTTCATCTGAACTATTTTTAAGAACTGGGTAGCATTTTATAGACGTTTTAGATACCCCGTCATTCGGACCCCTCAATTACTCTTAGGCCAGTATGAAATGTAAAAAAATTTGATATAGAAAGTACACACAATGAATAAAAAAAACTTGCAGTTTTGAATAACGAATAACTAACTTGATGTTCAAATAATGAATAACTCACTGACTGTTTTTGGGGCCGGATAGCGCAGTGGTTAGTGCGTTCGGTTTCGGAAAAAGAGGTCCGTGGTTCGAAAATCGCAAGGGGGTTGGCAACTTTGTCTGCAGTAGAGAGCTGTTTTACACGCAGTAAGGTTTGGTTGCAATGCCGCGCTGAGTTACAGCGCAATGCATAGCCACAATGATGTTGGGGGCTTTCTCCCTGCAATAATACTTGCAGCCGCGATATAAGTGAAATACTCTTGAAGGCTGCTTTAAACGCCAAATCACCTCGACTCCCCTCACCTGACATTTTTGCATAACTAATAAATAACTAGTTAGTTATTCGATATTCAATAATGAATAACTAACTGGCTGTTTTGAATAACGAAAAACCAACTTCAAATATTGAATAACTAGTTATTCGTACTAGCTAGTTATTCGTATTTGGAAGTGGGCACTGATGACTAATTTCATAGTTAATGTGTGCATCTGAAAATGTACAAATGTAGCATTGGTAACTATGGGGGATAAGAGAGGGGTTAAATATGTTTTCTCACTTTCAAAAAGTATTACCAGTTACTTGTAGGGATACAACTTTTGCCTCGACCCATCCAAAACACGCTACCCTGACCAACGTCCACAACACACCAAAATATGGAACCTTTTATCCCAATTCATGCGATGTCTATAATTTACATGAACAGATATAGAAAGTATACGCTATGAATAAATAACTGACAGCTTTGAACAACGAATTACTAACGGAATAGTTATTCGATTTACAAATAATGAATAACTCGCTGACTGTTTTGAATAACTAATAACTTCAATCGAATAGCTTTTCAATGGAGGGTCACTTCAGATATAGATCCCACGTGTCTCACTTACGAAAAATACTGCAACTAACTCGTGATGAAACAACTTCTTCGTTTTCCAGGCATATAAATTACACCAGTCGAAGCCACGACCCCACATCGAAAATCATATATACCTTAAATGTTTGAAATAAGTAAATTTTTATCAACAGGAGGAAATAGTCATTGTAATTAGATTTGGGCAAGCTCAATATCAACCGACTTTGGACTTTTTCGACTGAATTTGAAAAATTATGATAACGATTGTTGTACACTTCAAATGCAAGTAGATATATCTCAATCATTTTTAATTCGCAATGTATAATGGTCTTTAGAAAAAGCAATGTATTCAGTAACACGTTCATTTATATTGAATACTAAGAACTTCTAATAGACAGGTTACTGACGGTTACTATGTATACGGATATTATGTTTTATTGACTAGACCTCCCCCACCCCCTACAAACGCGTGAATAAGTTGATTTCCCTTTTTACCAAGGAAATTCAATATTTTTCTTTACAGGCAATACATGGATTTCTTAAGCGACTTTATCAAATTTGTTCAAGCAAATTGAATTCATTCCCTAATTCAAACAATATAAAGGTGTTTAACAGTAAAATTACCATACTCTCCGAAGTTAGAAAACAAAGGATGAGATATTCTTTCCTGAGGTATATCTAAAACTTCACCGATTTCTTATATGCAGTGCAAGAATTGATGTTGCACTGACCGAATCGGCAGCTGTATAGTCTTCAGATTGTAAATTAGAATACATGTATTGGCGACATCGAAGTTCTTGCGGTTTTAGGGGAACGTTCATTCCTTTCAGAAAATAAACTTTTTAACCTAAAGTCATACATATTTTCAAATTACTGAAACGAAAGCATATCTGAGGGTCTTCAATGTCGGTACTGGAGCACAGTGGTGTAGTGGTTAGCGTGCTGGCCCTTCACGCCGACGACTCGGGTCCACCCAGCTGTTAAAATGGGTACCTGAATATAGGGTTGTACGGACTTAGCGCTTAGTAGCAGCTTTGAAAGTACACTTTCCCTCAGGGTAATGATGTAGGTAGCGCTTTGAGCATGTCTTAGGACGTGGAAAAGGCGCCATATAAATATCCACATTGTTATTATTACTATTAAGAGATATTTATATGGAAAATAAACATAGTGTACATAGTGAGATGGGACAAGCCTTTCAGGGCTTAACCTGTAAAAGTCGCTCTGTGCAACTGGAAATTGCAGTTTATACAACAACAAAAAAAGCGTAACGACATGCTGATCCATGTAGACATTCATGTTTCTCCATCATTTTTAACCACTTACAATTCATCATCTTAACTGTGTTTAACAAATGAATTCCTTTCAAAATTCCTTAGTTTACGTCGCTGTCTTAGTCTAGATGCTGCGATTCCCAACAAAATTAAATGAATTTTAAAAATTATTCCCTTCTCTCAGATTAATAACGTAAGCGGTGGGTGTTGCAAATCAAGTACCACCAAATATCAACACTGTTTTATGTATATCTGAAATTTAGATATAGATATAGATATAGATAGCTTAAAATATCATCATATAGATCACTGTATATGTATGTCTGATATCTGCTACAAGAAGTCATAGTTAGAGATGAGAGACATAGCAAGACGCTATAATGACTCATTTCTTAAAATCGAAATATTTATATATCATAGCAATTTATAAGACAAAATATTATTAAAAACGTTTCTAGGTTATTCCTTGCCTCTTCATGAAAGAAAAGACAAATGTGTCCATACAATAAAAAATGAACTCTTATTCTAAAGTAGAATATAGTAAAAGTAATTACTCAATATTTAAAAACATTAGTGCCCAACATTATCTAGTACATACAAAGAATGCATAGATAACGCATTTCTCTGGATATTACAAACGATAGGCACTCAGGTAATCAGCCTCGTAAGTTATTTAACAATCATGTACGCAGTCAGGTTATAAAGCTTGTTCCATAAGACCGGGAGTATTCATTGCAACGTTGCATGAAATCCGCATGAACAATTATGTTGGAAATGTTCAAACTTTGTTTACAGACAGAAAGGGAAAACGGCAGTGGCTATCCCAATCCATTAAACGCTCAACCCATTTCATTTTTATTCGGTTAAGTTACAAGATAGCTTTACTGAACATAAATATATCCTTTATTTTCAATTCAGAGTTGAAGTAACAGTAAAAGCTGCACACGTGACTATTTCACCCATCCAACTGTCCATATTTATTTTATTTTGTGCACAACTGACTATTTTTGGGGGTTCTTTTTATCTTAGCCGAATTCAGCTGTCCTAACTTTTCCATTTTTGATTAAAAGTCAAATGTAAAGCATAATACGCATTCAATTGCATCAAGATAAAACTAAAACGAGTGTCAATATCCTATTTGAATGACGATTAACTAATAACTAAAAACTAGCCAGCTTTAGTCTGCCCAGTTTTAACTGCCTATCGAATAACTCACAAGTTAGTTATAAATAAGTTATTCAAAACAGTCAGTGAGTTAATCATTATTTGAATATCGAATAACTAACCATGGCCAGTTAGTTATGCATTATTCAAAAGTGCAAGTGAGTTATTCATTATTCAAAAGTGCAAGTGAGTTATTCATTATTTGAATATTCAAAACTGCCAATTACTTATTCATTGCATGTACATCCTATATTTGTTCATAAAAATTGTAGACATTGCATGAAATTTAGATACAAGGTTATTCATTTTTGGGGGGGTTATTCGCTATTCAAAACAGTCAGTTGGTTATTCATTATTTGAAAATGGAATAACTAACCAGCTCATTTGTTCGGGATATGATTTTGAAACATTATTTTTCTTAATGAGACAAAGGGAACACATAAGAAAATACCAAAATATATGTTAGGTTTTCAAGATCTAAAGCTGAGAGATCAAACACCTACCATGGAAATAGAACCTGCAGGGATGTGATAGCGTATCTCGATGCTGTTGACGTCTTTGTATCCTGCACAACTCTTCTCTATAACTCTTGATGTCATTTCACTAGGTAATCTGTCTCCTGTCTTCACAGGTTTTGTTTTGTGACTGGTCTGTGACCTGCTTATAAAAGACCCTTTTATCTAACTAATGAAATAGTAAGTGGCATAGATTTGTTGTTGAACATCACGTGTTACAGGAAGTGCCAATTGGTAAAACAATATCCCCGGGGAATGACAAATTAGTTTAGATAATCTTTGAACTTGAAAATAATGGAAAAATTAAAAAACATTAACCTATTTTCAATTCAAACTCTTAAGGACTATGTTGCAGACAGGATGTTCTTTTCTCAAAATCAAATCCTTTTCTGTCATAAACTAATAAAAGGAAAAAATAACAATCACCAAAAAAGAAATTCTTAATAAAAGAAATTACTCTGCTTGTGGTTTCTCCTGTGTTGAACCAAGCTCCGCCTGCTGCTCCACCTTGCCAAATAGTTGATCGATCCTCCTCTTCAACTCAGTCCCATCTCTCGAGTCAAGACATACTGACATCACCTGCTCTGCACAGTCCCTGTACTCACGGGCACCTGCAGAACATTACAATCATTACAGTTTATAAGAAACAACGGGGTCGAATTAACATAATAATTAAAAGTTCTTGATAATTGCAGCATGAAATATCACTTTGTCAAAGTGGCAAGGCGGTTCTTGAAACACGTATCTAATGAAATGGCATCAAATTAAAATGTTAACGATTAACAATGTTTATGTTGCCAAACTTACAATGATATAAGAATTGCACTGTCTATCATTTTATGATAACAGTTATAAAGCATACACATAAAAAGTATCTTGTCATGCCGACACACTCTGAATGATTGGAAGTCAACACAACAGGCGTAAATAACATATATACGAAGATTCTGGCATAAGCTTCAACTACACTAATATTCATTGCTGTTGAAATAGCAATGCAATAAATAGTAAACACGACATATGACACAGGGCTAGTTTGCACGATAGGATTACAGTTACAGGATCATTATCAGGTGCACACTTTGTGCAAAAGAAGATAAAGAATGATTATAAGCATTATACTGATCTCACAGTAAAATACAGTTGAATGTTTTAATAGCTTAATCATTGTAAGACAAATATGTCTTACTAAGAAACGTATTGATGTTAAAAGGAAATGTGTCATGCTTGTGATCATGTTCAATGTCATGAGACACATAACACACAACGCTTACTCACATAATGCAATATACTAACTTAATTGACTTTCCGGTAAAATAGTTTTTGAAATATATATTAAAAAAAGCCCATCTACAAACCTGATGGTTGATCTGCCCCACTCTGGACTTGCAGCTGACCAATCTGAGGGATCATTTTCTCAGCTGTTGATACAAAGCATGGATCAAACACAACACGGGGTGATTGCTCAACAGCACCAGAACTGGTGTGAGACGATCCAGCCAGACTTTGTTTCAGTGCAGGCAACATCTGCAACATCTCCACTGCGTCTGAATTCTGATTTGCCTGGGCAATGTAACTTTGTGTTGACTCTAGTGTAGCAAGACTTTCTTCTATGGCTTGAATGTTCTTATCACAAAACGCCACATTTCCTTGGCTGTTTTGCTCAACTTCTTTCAGGAGGGATTGCTTTTTTATTTGCATCTGTCTCTCAAGTTTGGAAAATTCCTTTTGAATTTCTGAAGTCATTGCCATCTTATCCTGGAGAATAGCAGCCTTGTTCCTTTCAACCCTCTTGCGTTGATTTTGTAAAGAAAGAGCATAGTTCTTAGTTTCTTGGAGTCTGGTATCAAGGTCTCGTCGCCGTGGTATCAATGCCTCTTCAATCTTCTCAAACTTGTGACCCTGGTGGTCCAGCACTGTACAGGACAAACAGCAAAGGGACTCGTCGGTAGAGCAAAAGAATTCCAGCTTGTGATTTGGGTGCTTGGTACAGAAATGAGGAGTTGAAAGCTGCTTCAGGGGCTGCTCAAGGACCTGCTCCAAGTCCAGGATTGAGTGATTGCTGGTCATCTTGTGTCGCTTGTGGACATATCTGCACTCCTTGCAAAAGAAAAGTGAACATTCTTGGCACCGGGAATCCGCTTCTTGTCCATCTGGACAATCATTGCACATTGCCTTCTTTTCCTTCTTCATCTTTATAAAGTCCAACAACTTGCTACGGACAGGATCTGCAGGAAAAGAAGTGGCCTTCCCTTTGACCTTTGCAACATGTCTACAGATAGGGCAAGTTAGCCATCCCCCTCCTTCCTTCTGTATGAGTTTGTCCAAGCAGCCTGTACAGAAGGCGTGGAGGCATTCGTGTAAAAGACGGGGACGTCTGTCTGTCAGATTGAATGAATCGAAGCAGACTGGACACTCCAAAAAGGCGTCCTTCAAGTTTGTGACCCACTCTTCTGTAGGTTCAGCCATAGTTTATCTGCAAATAGAATTGTAATAGTGACTTCGATAAAGTATTCTTTTTTCATGATTCCAAAAAAAATTACTTATGGGGTTTGCTTAAAGGTTTTGTGTATTATATAATGTCATCATATTTTTTAATTTTGGGTCATGCTAAGACATCAAAAAATATTTTCCTGTCATAGATGGATTGACAGTGATAGGATACATAAATATTCGATATCGATTACCAAAACAATATGACTGTAGATCAAGGGTGTAGAGAACATTGCCTTTGAAGGGTTTTGACTTGGTCTAATCAATAAATCAGAGGTCTCACTCTGTATTTAAAGAACAAAGAGTATGTTGTTCGATTCAAATAATATAACGGTGTTAATTTTTTTGACAAGAAGTCGTTATTTCTATAAAAAAAAACTTGGTACTTTATCATCTCAAAACATTGGCAATAAACAGTTAAAAGTAGTAAATTGTGTTCAAAAGCCCGACACCGGCGTGCGCCAATGTCTCAGACGTGAGTTGGATACTCATTAACAACCTGAAAATATAATTATCTTGGCAATTTAAAGATAAAGATGCAAGTTTAGGTAGGTGATTTGAAGTTAAATCAGAACATTAGGTGTTTTGGCCCTTATTCAAAGTATTGTTTGACCATCATTAGGATTTCCTTAGCTCTGTAAACAACATCGGGAGAACTGGCACAACATTTGGCATGTAAACATTCATCATGTCAAACATTTCTAAATAGAGAACAGTAAACGAATGGTAATGTAATAACATTTTTATGCAACGAGTGAATGGAATTTGGTATCAGACGAACGAAAGTGAGTTGCATGCAAATGTTATCACATTATAATGAGTTTAGTATATTTTTTTTTTACTCATCCCCACGTATCAATATTTTTTATGAATGTATCGTCAAAACAACTATCAACGACAACAAAATCATGTAACAATAATTTTTCATTTTTAAGAAATTCATTGATATAAAAAATGCTAACAAGCAACGAAAAGGCTTTTTACAACTCGTTTTAATTATTTTTAAAAATGAAATGATCCCTTAGAAAATATCGAAAGTGTTAGTGAAAGATGCGGGAAGGTCATTTTGAAATAAACAACTTTAAAAACTTTTGAGAGGGAAAAAGGTCCAGAATATGAGCAAGAGTACTTTATATACTACTACTTATATACTAAAAACTTATGCTTATATAAACAATCACCATTAGCTCTCCGCCTTATTCATTGTCATTTATAGAACAAGAAGTAGAAAAGTAGATCTGCTGGACTGACAGTTTATCAGATTGGTTAACACGTAAAGGGCGTTTGCTACTGTTCACTATATTTAAACAACATAAACCTATTTTGGACATCAAATAGACTCATGCTCATAATATTTGTATGATTTATATTAACCTTTCTCGGTGTTACGATTTAGGAAACTTTAACACTTGATCGAATGGCTTGATTCATGCAAATTGCAAATGCAAATTGATGAATTACAATGTTGATACTTACAAAAAAAGGCATATTCATACCCCGGCTTCTTTACTTCATGTTTTTGTAATTCTCAATACTTTGTGGTTACTAAATGGTTAGTGCGTTCGGCTTCAGATCAAGAGGTCCGTAGTTCGCATCCCGCCATGGGCTCGGCAACTTTGTCTGGAGTAGAGAACTGTTCTACACACAGTAAGGTTTGGGTGCAATGCTTCACTGAATTTCAGCGCAGTACAACCCATGCTTTGCTAGTTCCAGCCGATGCTCGCACGTTTCACTGCAGTGCATGGCCACGATGGTGTTGTGGGCTTTCTCCCTGCCATAATACTAGCAGCCGCGATATAAGTGAAATAATCTTGAAAGCGGCGTTAAACCCCATCTCACCTCACCTCAATACTTTAACACTAACAACATGTAGCAGATATTACAAACGTAATTCTAATACGTAAATACAGAGAAAATAACATCCAGTCGGGAGGTATTTTTTATATACAAAGCTAAGAGAAACACCGCCTGACAACCCACTGGTCCCTAAGGCATTCATTACTACATCCTACTACAGAAAGAAATAAGTGTTTATACAGAATGGAATACAACAAATTTTATCCATGTGATTTTTTTCTAAAAGAGCAAATAAAGTCTAGCACTTATTCTTGGATTTTGATATTGTATGACCATTGAGGACCAAACTAAATGTTAATGGTTAAGGTTGGCTTAGAGAAAAACACAATTAGAATGGATTTTGATGAAGAAATATGCTAATATGTGTTTCTATGATAGAAACAATGCCCCATTTGATTAGATAATGTTGATATTTGAAAAACTATTATTTCAGTATAAAAACTTGTAATACATGTAGCTACTTATAAATGGGTTTACCTGGTGGCATGTTCTATAAATTCAGGTTGCCCGTAAACGTTTTAAATTTTGTACTTCTTTTCTAAAACTGCTGAATCCCATAGCGGAAACTATCTGGAGATTTACCTTGTACTTAGTTGATCCGAATTATCACCCCTTCTCAATAATGGAGTGGTAGGCATTTCCCCCAAATTCTTTTAAAACCTTTTTTCCAAAACCATATGAGGATGAAATTGAAAGAGCACAAACTTTCTGGCATGACGACTTAAATTTGTAACTTTGATGTTTACCAACCTACAGATATGGGCGTGGCAGGGTACCAACCGTCAAATCTTTTGTCGTCTTTTTATCAGACACCAATCATGCCGGGAATTATAAATTTTGAGAATGTCTTTATCGATATTTGTCATTGCCAGAAAATAAGTGTGTAGGTGGAGGTGTACGAATAAAAAAGACTAGACATATTTGAGAGCTTTTTATTTCGGTCTATTACTATTTTACCTCGACTCACGGTTACCATTGACAAAACAGATGAAAACCTGGTACCTTTGCATTATGTTTGTTAATATTTATGTATCCTATGTTGTTATAGGACGATGGCCTAAATATCAACCGAAATAAACAACAAGTTGGTACCTTTGCTATTTCAATTACATATTCGTTGTTTGGTAGATGTTACTTTTGGAGGGAAAAACTAACTAACAAATAAGGGAGTCAGATCGAGGGAAGATTTAAATCCAGTTGTTGTTTTTAAATGGATATAGTATTTACAGGGAGTATTTCCAGAAGATAACGAGAGTTAATATATAAGAATTTATAAATAAATGAAAATGTAGATACTCCCTATACAACTGCTATGTTTCGAAAGAATTGTTTTCTTTTTAGTGTCATGATTTTTAGCATATGGTACGGTTTTACTGACTTCCTTCCACTTTTGTGTTAATTAGAAAATAATGAATAATTTTTCCTTTCTAGAGTGTTTCAGGCTAGCTTCATTTGACTACAGAGTGTTTTGAGGCTAGCCCCATATGATTTTAGATTATTGAACTGATAAAATAGTAGTTAACATTTCCATAATGACAATAAGACTTACAGTGACAATGTTGACATCCACCACTTCCGAACACTCGAATGTTTTCCAATAGCAGAAATGGACGGTTCATTTACTTTTTGTTACTATTATTCTCTCATTGAATGTGCGTGGTCTTCTGCATGGAACAGATTACATTAATCACACTGTATCCAAAAATTTTGGTACAGTGGTTTTAAAATAAAACTAACTTTCTCAAGACAAGCTATATCACTTTAAATCTCCTACTGATCTCAATCTTGTAAGTTATAACTGTATGACTGCTAATTCCAAGTGGTCTTGTGGCTCGCATGCACTTGCTATTTTGGTAAACAATCACGCCCCTAACGGACATAGATTCGTACAATTAACTCTAAATATACAATAGCTGTTAAACTTATCATGCACAGATATTGTAATATTTATGTAAATGATTGTCGCTTACCTTCAACCAATGTGTGACATGCAACCTTCCACAATGCTTTAAATGAAATTACCTGACTTGTATGAGTACATGTCTAAAATAACAATTACCCTTGGTGATCTCAACTCTGATAGTCGCTTTTATCACATAGAGATAAAGGCCTCTAAATTGTGTTATCAAAAGGTTATCTCATAATACTTCAGGCATTTTCATACTTAACTTATCAGGTTATATATATATTTCAAATGACAAGTGTTTTCAAAGCATACTTGACTATAAACTACTTTCTAATGCATGAGCTGTCATATCAATGATGTCATACTAACTGACACTTAATAATAATAATTTATTATTGATAATCTCCTTATAGTTTTCAGACCACTTACGATGTTTGATTTCGTTCGACGTATTCCCTTTTAAACAAATTTCAATACTGCCTGTGTGATACGGTTATCCCTCAGTCTGCATCAACTACAACAGGATGTGTGTTACGACGTAAGATGTAATAAACGCGGTAAGATGTAATAACTGCGGTAAATTGTAATAAAAACACGGTAAGATGTAATACTGCGGTAAATTGTAATAAAAATGCGGTAAAGTGTAATACACATACGTGCGGTAAATTGTAATAGGGGGTGCGGTAAAATGTTAGCACTTGATATGCGGTAAATTGTAATACGATGTGCGGTAAATTGTAATAACATTGGTTTATATAAATGATTGAAATGATTGTGAGTGTGGTTTCTCATAACATGATAGAATCATTACTTTGATTATATATGTACAACGTCCTTTTGTTTAAGTGCAATTCCGCCACCAATGTGTTTCCTACAATCTACACTTATCTTGGTATAGACTAAGGGTATTGAGTTCTTTACTATTTATTCTCTTCCATTCACTTCTCTCTCTCTCTCTTTTGCGACTGCAGTTATGTCACGAAGAGTATATTTTATGACGCCACAATGATACGAAAATACGAGAAGGCTTTGCTAGGCAAAAATTATTTGTGCACATGCTCTCTCCTACTAATATCGCTCTGCGATTTAAGGAGGCTCCATTTTTTTTCAATGAGCTTCACACTCTCTCAGGCCTCAATATAATTTATCAAGTCTGACGAATGATAACTGTAAATATAACCCAAATTGCCAAGATAATAATCACAATTTTACTTGATGTTTCAATTTTATCAAAAGCAGTTTAAATTTTGTCATCCAGGCATAGGAAAAGTCTACTCTTAGTCATTAATATTTCCAAGTTTAATTTAATATACACAAGTGTTTAATATTCACCCAAATGCAAAAAAAAGGACTTAAAAGTGTTTTGTACACAGATTGACAACTATCAAAAATACAAAATTGTCGTTTTTGTTTTGGAATAAACATTTTCATACCATAAGAACAGACCTCATTAAATTGCTAATAGGTTATGTATATTCATTCTTAGTTGTTAAACGATGTAAGAGTCTTATTTCTGTGGCATTTTAAAGGTTTGTTTAATGAAAAAATACAGATATATTCCTTCATCATATCAACTGCTAAAATACCTCTGGTCTTATGTACATGAACATGTATGTATTTTCAATGTTTAGTTGCATCTGTTTGCTTCTTGCATACGCGTACCCATCTTTACACAGACATCGTGCATGATTGAAATGTCTCTTGGTTGACATTTGATGCATGAACTGAAATCGAAATGACCAGAACAGTTTATTTACCATATCGTATACAGAACGATTAAATATGATTCGTGGATCCATACCTAATTTCCCCCAATAAACATAACAAATGTCCTAGCAACAATGATTAGTAATTACACTGTCCCCTGAAAGAGAATTAGTTAGCTAGATTTCACAAAATAACAGATGAAATAAGTTTTAAATGATAGCAAGATTTCGGCTCTCTCTCATATACCAACATCGAAGAAAAACGAAGTTTCAGGTTAAATAATAAATGCCAGGTAACAACGCCGAGTAAAGATATGACGCCGATATATTCGTACGTCACAATAGAAGTGCCTATTTGTCAAATTAAGTTCGTTGAAACATTTTAAAAGAACGTCTTTTCATTAACATATTTTCATCAATTGTAATTTGCATAATGGAAGCAATGAAAACAGAAGTCTTCAAAACTAAATTCTAATGGCGTTTATTCTTGATACAAATTTTGCGTTTTAAATCTACGATCTTAACTGCAGAGGTTATTTTAACTTCATTCCCCAATGAATCCTTTAGTTATAACCATGCAGAGTATATGATAACATATACAATTTATGCTATTTCTGAAAAGTTTTCGTTTGAATGATGAATGATTTAGTTTCAGTAAAATGTACAGAAGTACAGAAGAGATTTGACCATTACACGTCCTCATGTGGTTCAAGATCACTAGCATCAAACTTATATGACGTTAATAACTTTCTTAGCTTCTTTGGGAGGCATTTTAGAAGTTGGAATGACAAAAATGATGAGGAATATATGGATGACAACTTCTTTGTTCATTGTATGCGACGTTTCGACACAGACGTCGCATACAATGAACAAAGAAGTTGTCATCCATATATTCCTTATCATTAATAACTTTCTTAGGTTGTAAAATTGTTTTATTTACAAACAACTTTCCATGGTTTCACTTTGAGGTACATATACAAGTTATCTGCAATAAGCTACTGATGGTTAAACATCACTTGAATCAAATTAAGATGCAATCCACAACTTACGACGATTCGGATTGTTGTAAACTGTTTCGACAGATGACGTTGTTGTCCACGTTTGCGTCGTTAACATGCGTTAGAGACTTACCAATGCAAAATGTTTAAAAAACGACATTTTTCTTTAAGGAAAGAATATGTCCGAATTTCAATACTTCATATAAACAAAAAACGCAACATTGTGCACGTATAACACAAAGATATATCGTCTATTCATTGAATTGGGAATGTTGTAATTCATTGTTTGAATTATTTTCTTGTATCCATATATCGAATGGTACCCTGTAAGGGGCAAAGTGAGCCAGGAGCGCTTTGCCTCGAGTGACAAAATAGGTCTATGGTCAACACATTAGTGTTAGAGTTATCAATTAGTTTTCATAAGCAAATATCGTTTGATAGAATTGTAATTTTCATTCTTTAATTTTGCTGTATTCAAAATATCTATATATTATCATTGAAGTACCAACATTATGTCTTATGATTTTGTTTCATTCAGAAACACGTATATCTTCTTTGATTTTTTAGCATAAGTTTGATATGGATTATATATTTCTTTATTTCTTTTTATATTTTAATTGTTTTCTGATAGTTAATGAGTTGAATTGTTCTTAAAAGTTCGTATATAGTAATAGGTAAGTTTTTGGTTATGAACTTCGAAAATCTAGGTCCTTGACATATAAACAATATGTTGTCTTTGTTTGCATACGGGGACACGTTTTCTGTTAATTGTTTAGCTTTCATAAGGGTACCTGTACACTGTATGGTACTTTAACAAATCTTTGTTGTATTGTAATCGTTGTAAATGTGTTCTACATTTCACATTTGTGTGTCTTTTCGCATGGGGCGCTTTGCCCCAAGCTAAGAGGCAAAGTGACCACCTTTGTCGAAAAAAAACCCCTTCAAAACATTTTCCTGCGAACTGAAAATCCTTGATCTAGTGACGTCATAGCCAATTGTTATTGACGCCATGGAGCATAGTTTTGTGATGTCACTCTAAACGGATTCTAGTATTGTTCCCGTAAAGATCAAAGGCGCCGCCCATCATTTATTCCGCAATAGATTTTGAGTGACGTCACGAAACAATGACCCATGACGTCAATAACAATCAGCCATGACGTCACTAGATATGCCCCTGATCAATTTAAGGCCGGACGTGATTTACATAATATGTTTATATTTGGAGTAGAAATAACTTAAACACGTAAAATTCGACATACTAGAAAAGAAACACAGTAGCCCTAACCATCTTGTGTTTTGCAATAAAGTAAAGTTTTGCCCTGAACTATTATAGTTAAAGCATTAGACACAAGGCCTAATTGTTTGAAGTTTTAATAGTATAGTGGCTAGCGCTACTTTATTTCTTAAAAAAAAAAATAGCCCGTGACGTCAATAACAGTTGGCTATGACGTCACTAGGTATGGCTCTGATCAAGGATTTTAATTGGCGGACGGACGTGACTTACAAAATAATTTTCGATTTGAAGAAGAAATAACTTAAACGAGTAAAAAACCGACATACAAGAAAAGTAATAGAGTAGCCCCAACCATCATGTGTTTTTCAATAAAGTATACTTTTGTCCTGAACTTTAATAATGTCGGCCTCATGCTTACACTATAATAGTTCGGGGCAAAATTATACTTTATTGCACAACACATGATGGTTAGGGCTCCTCTATTTCTTACAAAACTAGAATGACTGATAAAACGATTTAATTTTATTTATAGATCTAGATGTATCTCCCCCAAACATAAAATAAATCCATATATCATCACAGGTACAAGCAGCGTTCTAAGATGGCCAACAATGGTTGAAAAATATTTACCAAGGTTGCGGAAAGGTTATTACATTTTACCGCATATTATATTACAAATTACCGCACCTTTTAGTAACATTTTACCGCACCCCCCTATTACAATTTACCGCACCTGTGTTTATTACATTTTACCGCATTTTTATTACATTTTACCGCAATATTACATCTTACCGCGTTTTTATTACAATTTACCGCAGATATTACATCTTACCGCGTTTATTACATCTTACCGCGTTTATTACATCTTACGTCGTAACAATGTGTCCTTTTAACTTCTAAGTACTTTCTATCAAAAACAATATCAGAAAGCAGAATGTCATTTCCCTCAGATGTGTAGGAATAAATGCCATCCATTTACATGTGTAATGATATGGTTCTAACAACTGCTGTGAAACTTACCGTACTGTTAGAGGTCACCAAGGCGATGCACTTGAACGTACACAAAGATAATTTGCTCATATTGTACAGGGGCTAGATAACAGACCATCAGCAGACTCTATCTAGGACTTTGGTCACTTGTTTGATACATTGATAAATGTAGGCTCATATTCTATGTCTACGTCTATGCAAACTTTCCTGTAATAACTTTGCAAACAAACCCATATGTTTTGAAACAATAACAATAATTACAATAAGCAATATATACAATAATCATACTCACGACTATGATTTTCATACCTCATTGTGAACACTTAAATCCTGACAGAAATGCCTTCAATTGTTTTCATGATGGATGTTCTCAAAGTTGATGCTTATGTGGCCTTTGAGAGAATTGTCAGAGAATTGTTTATTATTATTTTTCAAAGCTCACTATATATATACAATTTGAAACGTAATCTATTATATGTAACCCGGAACAATCAACTGCATGTGCAACATATATCTATAAATAACTACATTGTTCAATAACTGTGTCTTATAATAATGTCCATTAATTTATATAAATCTCTATAGTGTTTACATGATTCATTCATTATGTAATATGACTTGAAGAAAAGCTTCAAGCCACATATTGTCATAATTAATGGAATGATGTTAGTCTGATATAAACACAACACTATCTTTGATAACATAACACAACCCGTACACTGACATATTGTGATGGAAACAATACAGCCCTTTTTTTATAGCAGTGATCTGACATTGGGATCCTATTTACATTATTTTTAGTCCGAATTTTCATTAATCATATTTTTAATTTTCTGTTGGTTGCAAATGTTTTCTAAATAAACAAGATTACTTTACACATCGTGCACTATCATCATGCATCGTTTAACAGACATAAGATAATTCTCAAACAAACAATGCGTTAGTTACCTTGAAACCTCACTGATAACACATTATCATTATCACATGAAGTGGCACAGCAATTGTTTATTCAATATTAGTTAAATAGTAAGTAATAAAGATTAGTGTGAATTAACCTACCTTTACTTGGACAACCATCAAGCAAGTATTAAGCTACGTAAATATCCAAAAAGGGAGATAACCACAGTCAATTTTCCCTTTTAAGAAGCCTTAACATTGACAACCCGCCACACAGGGTGATGCGTTTATCGATGATTGAGAGGTATAAGGAAAGTTTACATAAAATGATCAGATCCCTGGCGTTAAATGGGGATCTCTTAATCAGGACCTCTAATTTTAACACTGTATCAAATCAGCTATTAATTCTATTGCTGTGAGATATTCCAAAAGGTTTGTCATCTCAAGGATCTGTTCCTATGTTTGTTTTTGCAAGTGTAAATAGTTGCAGTATGGACACCGACTCTGTGATCATTCTAATTCCTTATCGATTGGAGATTTTGAGGTTGATAATTTTTTGTGTTGTAGATGGATATCTAGATGTCTATATTCTGTTAGGCCGTGTTCATGAAGCTTTTCTTGGAGTCTCTTTAGGTATGTGCTATCTGGATAGCTCAAACCACAAGCAAAAAAGAGATTAAATGTATGCTTAAGAACTTATTAACACATTGGAGACCATATGAATGAATACAAGTTAACATCAAATTATTTGGACAAAAGATAAAAGATGAATTTCATAAGTTACTTTTACTAATATGTTGGTGAAACACCTTAACAATTAGATATCATGACTATCTCATGTACAGAATGTTTGGCTATCTGATCCTTCCACAAAAGCACATTGTCCAGATGAAAAATTATTAGCATGTCATTTATACACAATCTTACAAAATTTCAATATGAAATCATATTTGAGTCCGGAAATATATCAACTTAGTAGACCTTGAAGAAAAGATAAACCTTTTGAGCCCTCAACTACTTAATCAAGCCAAAATCACCGAATGGTTATTTTGATACATCCACACCAGGCTGAATGACAGGAAAATATCTACGTTGGCATTTCTTGATCTCATCACATGTCTCCAATCTGATGTCCAAAAAAACACTTTACTGGTATTCCACAATTTTTGAAAATAAAATGTGTTATGGGCCCTCAGTAACTTGTGTGTCACCACTTCAAAAAACGCCATGGGTAACCTATCAGCCTATCAGCTGTTTCAGTCTTTGAGAAAAATCGGCATCAAAGCTTGGTCTTTAAAGGGGAGGTAATTTTAAAGTCTAACATGTCATTTTGAAACGTAACCGGAAATAATTTAGGCGATTTAAATGATAACGTTTGAAACGGCGTCGCTAATTGCACAACTAACTTTGATTGCATCCAATCAGCATTTTACATTACAGGACCAAGAAACCTTTGAATTAAGACAGGTTGAATTGGAATTTATGATGGAAATACCTCTGCTGGGAGAGAATGACAAATTTTATGAGACAACGAATTTATCTTTTTTTTTGCTCATATTTTTGGAGAGCTATTCATATAGGAAAGTACAAATTAAGGTTTTGATAACGCTAAAATGATTTCTTCTCACAGAAGTAGAGGTCATATGCTCAATCAATATTTATTTCACAGACACCGCCAGAAGCAGTAAATGAGTCACATGAAGAAACCTTATGTATATTTTTACAGCAACTATGGTTCGATTTTGATAAAGCAAGATATTTTTAATTACTTTGATACTTTTATAACACATTCATTTTAAATTGCACTGTAGAATGGACAAAAAACATTCATCAAGTTAAAGCCTTAATTCAGCCAGTCATTTCAATTGAACGAAAAATAAAAAGAAATTCATCTCCGATCTGGTTGGAGTTTCATTGGGTACGCATACTTTCTTTATGGTTCATTATCATGTTTCAAACGGAAAATTAAGTTTAATGTTCTTATACATTTTAAGTTTGTACACATTTTTGTTAAAAAAACATATTGCTTAAAACTTAGGATAATTTGTAATAATGTGGCCTTTGAATTTCAAGATAAATTGAAATGTCTGAGAATTGTTTATTATTATTTTTCAAAGCTCACTATATGTATACAATTTGAAACGTTATCTATTACAATGTCACCCGGAACAATAAACTGCATGTGCAACATGTAACTATAAATAACTACATTGTTTAATATTATTCACTGATAACACATCATTATCACAAGAAGTGGCACAGCAATTGTTTATTCAATATTAGTTAAATCGTAAGTAATAAAGTTTAGCGTGAATTAACCTACCTTTACTTGGACACCAGTCAAGCAAGTAAGTAAATATCCCCAAAGGGAAGATAACCACAGTTAATTATTTTCCCTTTAAAGAAGCCTTAACAGTGACAACCCGCCACACAGGGCTTTTAAGACACAATTTTCTTTACACAATAATATACATATATAAAATTGATAACAATATTATACAAAAATATATAAAACCATAGAATTCAATTTGTCGAATGGAGGCTTCACGTAATGTTATTTACAACACTAATTCTGTAAACACTTTAATTTGTTCGGATCTCAATGGTTAGCATTAATGATAATGATAATACGGATATCATATACTGCACATATCCACAGCCTTTGCACACCTCAGCAAACATTACAGCGCTTAACGGTCAACTACAACACTATCTAGATATTGCTGAACTTCACTGACAGCGGTCAACTGAGCTACGCACAGGACCACGTGCTGCCATTTATTCTCTCAGTAAAAGTTCCCATACTGTTTGGCGGATATCTCATTAGTTGATGAGTATATACTGAATGCATTAATAATCAGTTCCAAGTGTGGTACAATATGTGAATCATTGAAGTGTCAATGCTGTACCCATGATGCGTTTATCGATGATTGAGAGGTATAAGGAAAGTTTACATAAAATGATCAGATCCCTGGCGTTAAATGGGGATCTCTCTTAATCAGGACCTCTAATGTTAACACTGTATCAAATCAGGTATTAATTCTATTGCTGTAAGATATTCCAAAAGGTTTGTAATCTCAAGGATCTGTTCCTATGTTTGTTTGAGCAAGTCTAAATAGTTGCAGTATGGACACCGACTCTGTGATCATTCTAATTCCTTATTGATTGGAAATTTTGAGGCTGATAATTCCTTGTGTTGTAGATGGATATCTAGATGTCATATTCTGTTAGGCCGAGTTCATGAAGCTTTCCTTGGAGTCTCTTCAGGTATGTGCTATCTGGAGAGCTCGAACTACAAGCATAAAAGAGATTAAATGTATGCTTAAGGTCTTATTAACACATTGGTGACCCTATCAATAAATACAAGTTAACATCAATTTTTTTTGACAAAAGATAAAAGATGAATTTCATAATTTACTTTTACTAATATGTTGATGAACACCTTACCGTTTAAATATCATGACTATCTCACGTACAGAATGTTTGGCTATCTGATCCTTCCACAAAAGCACACTGTCCGGATGAAATATTATAAAGAAGTCATTCATACACAATCTTACAAAAGTTCAATATGAAATCATACTTTAGTCCAGAAATATATCAACTTAGCAGAGCTTGAAGAAAAGATAAACATTTTGAGCCCTCAACTACTTAATCAAGCCAAAACCACCGAATGGTTAATTCAATACATCCACACCAGGCTTCTAGACAGGAAAATATCTACGTTGGCATTTCTTGACCTAATCACATGTCTGCAATCTGATTTTTAAAAAACCCACTTTACTGATTTTCCAGAATTTTTTTCATAAAATGTGTTATGTGTTCTAAGTTGCTTGTGTGTCACCACTTTAAAAAACGCCATGTGTAACCAAACATATTTAAACATCAAATCATGTCGCGTATCGGCATCGAAGCTTGGTCATTTAAGGAAAGTTGATTTTAAAGTCTAACATGTCATATTGAAACCTGACCAGAAATAATTTAGGTGATTTGCATGATAACTTTTGAAACGGCGTCGCTGATTGCACAACTAACTTTGATTGCACCCAATCAGCATTTTATATTACTCGACCAAGAAACCTTCGGATTAAGACAGGTTGAATAGGAATTTATGACGGAAATACCTCTGTTGGGAGGGAATGACAAATTTTATGAGACAACGAATTTATCATTATTTTTGGCGAGCTATTCATACATAGGAAAGTACAAATTAAGGTTTTGATAACGCTAAAATGATTTCATCTCACAGAAGTAGAGGTCATATGCTCAATCAATCTTTATTACACAGACACCGCCAACAGCAGTAAATGAGTCACATGAAGAAACCTTATGTATATTTTTACAGCAACTATGGTTCGATTTTGATAAAGCAAGACATTTTTAATTAGTTTGATACTTTTATAACATATCCTTCTTAAATTGCATTGTAGATTGGACAAAAAAAATCATTAATCAGGTTATAGCCTTAATTCAGCCAGTCATTTAATTGAACGAAAAACAAAATGAAATTCATATCCGATCTGGTTGGAGTTTCATTGGGTATGCATACTTTCTTTATGGTTCATTATCGTATCGACGTTTCAAAAGGAAAATTAAGTTTAATGTTCTTATACATTTTAAGTTTGTACACATTTTTGTTTAAAAACACATAATGCTAAAAACTTTAATGATGGAATGATAAGAACCTTTGGAAGAAAAGTGTAAATCATTGCACCAAGACCTCCAACATTTATCCATAAAATAAAACTTAAAAGACTATATACTTGAGCACAAATGGAGACAAACGTTAAAAACATGCCTCATTTGTTTCAATCTTTGTATCTTAAGGCTTCATGAAAGGTGAAGGATAGATTGTTATCGAGTTGCTATTGTGTAAATTTTCAAAGCTGATTTCAATTTGTGTAAATACCATTTAAACAATGAATTTTTTATAACATTAAAGCACACGGACTTCCACTCGCGTGGTTTGATTATATTAGATCAGTGGAAAACTATACGTTATTACATAACACATTTGGGTAGAGCGAACTTTATTAATTAATTAATTAATCAATTAATTAATTACATACTTACCTCCTGTCAGACGATCTGAAAGAGTGGATGAAATATAATGTTCCCCTACTATTGTTAAAAAAAATGGGTGTTATCAGGTTATGTTGACAATTAATTAAAACATTTGCAATCAGGTAAAGCTCAATTTGTGTACTGCATTACATTTTGGAAAGAAATGTATAATAACTACCATCATGAATTTAAATAATGACAAGAAAAATATGTTTTCTATAAAACTTTTGTTTTAAAATGATGATAAAAAATTTCTATCTTTCATCATTTCACTCTTGTTACAGAGAATACACCTTTTTATGGCCAAGGAATTCTTTTCTTTCTTCCTATACAATCAATAGGACAATTTCTAGTTTAAAAAAGCATTTGAATTCTATAGGTGTTGTAGCTGATCAATAAAATGAATATGCTTTCAATAAAAGACAAAATTTAAAAGCATCTTAATGTGAACATCATTTAGAAGTTCCTTCCTTACAAAATAGTTTTTTGGTGAGGTATTTTATCTCAAAGCGATATGTACCTCTTCAAAAACGGCTTGTGCATAATCTGTAACTTGAACTTCCCCATATCTTCATCTAGTATTAAGGTAAGTCCTCTCTTCCAGGCAACCTCCAACAGCAACAGAAGCTTCCGTCCTTCTTCATTGTTTGCCAGGTAGGCTATATAATCCACTCCTATGTAACGCTGTGCACAGAAACCATATCTCTTCACAATATGTATACCAAGGGTCAAATTGTACTTTAAAGTCGACGAATGACATCACTGTTTGTATTTATGTTTGTCACACCTGAGGAACCTAGAAAATCACCTGAGCTTTCACAAATGTTGTTTAGACTTTATGCACTGTGAAAACACCATTTCAAATGAATCTGTTGACAGATGATACAGAATTTATTTGGGTGGTAACGAGAATGTTGTTGAAGCGAAACATGTCAAAAGTGGATAACTGATTAACCCTCTAATTGGATAGAGCGTCAGACCCTCCAGAGCTCAAAGGAGTAATGGACATATCAACAAAAACAATCAATTGTATTTAGAAATGAAAGATGTTCATCTGACCTTCATATGAGCTAAAACTTGATTCAGCACAATGTGCACCAACTTGTTCAGATATGAATCAAAAAGATATGTTTCCCGAATTTCAATAGGTTACATATTTTTCAAAGTCTTCAGAAAGTAGCATGCCTTTGATATTGCTAAATTTTGTTCCCCAGGTAAAGACTGTGTGACGGGTAATAATCCTAATTCTCTGTGTTACATATGACCTGATTTTTTAGGGTTATTTAGTTTCAAATGTACAATGCGTAAGTGAGTTGGGGTTTAACGTGTTTTGAACAATATTTCACGTGGACGATAAGCATCCAAATGAGAGTGAACAGATAAGGGAGAAAGGGATCGACAGGATGAGGCCTAGGTAACAGACGGAAAGAAAGTCATAGTGAGAGATAGACAACAGAACGTTTTAGAACGACTCATATTTGGTCTGACTTCTACCCGTCGACCTGTCCAGCTTGGGTGACCCTACCAGGAGCATGAATACGCTCCATCTGGCTCAACTCTCGAGGTCTCTGAAGCCCGCAAACCACCACAGCACGATAGGTATTGAGTCAAGTGGTGGCAATATTTACAAGGATTCTCCTTTCCTTGTTTAAATCAATTTTGAACAAAATAAGTTTTCCTTGACCTCATCTGTATCATTAAGTATACTTTTCAGTTTTCAGGTTCTTGAATGTCTCACGTTTTCTGAAATAGTTATGTTTCAAGGATTTTTCAAATCATGTGTACATTTTACATAAAATATCACTAAATTATATCCTGAAAAAAAAAATGTGTCCAATACTTACAAGATCCAAATATCTGTGGACTACCAGCAAACAATAAAATAATTCTATTCGTTATTCTTTAAAAAAGAAAAGCATGCTGAATTCAGGGAGGACTGACTATATTAACAGGGAGGAGAAGCCTACTTTGATAATAGTCTCTGCAGGAATGTGATAGCGTATCTCGATGCTTGAGGAGTTTTCATATCCCTCACAACACTCGTCAACGACGAGTCTTGATGTCATTCTTCCACCATATTTACCGCATTATTTTGAGTTAGTATAAGACTGCTGTGTGTAAGACCTAAACATCTTCCCTGGACTTCCTCTGCTAAAACAAGGCAAGGGTTTGTTTTTGTACCAGTCTGTTTCACGTCTCTCCCTTTGTAACCAATGTTTGTGCTGATTAAATCTTGTCTCATCCCCCCTTTAGAAATACAAAGCCTCTGTCCGGTTTACCTTCCCCTCTCTTCAGTTCAGAACCATAATCCGTCTTTGGTTTGTTTCCTCTTGTCCTACATTTGCATCTTTGAAGTCTCTGTTTCATATTTCTTCTTTTTTGTTCCCTTCAGAACCAAGGTCTGTGTTGTGTTTTTCTTTCTCCAAAATCTCCCTCGATACATATTCTTTCTCAATTGTGTCATCCTCTATTTTCTTCTACAACCACAGCCTGAATTCTGTTTATTTTCCTCTTTTGCCTCACTGGCACTATGGTCAGTGTTTGGTGTTGCTCCATCCATCCCTTTGTAACCACCTTCTTCCTTCTCCTTATATTAGAACTACAGCCTGTGTTGGTTATGGTGTTTTCATCCTTATTTTCTGCGCAATCAAAATGTGTGTTTGGTTTCTGTTTCATCACATCCAGTTCCCTGTTGATCTGCCTATTTAACTCAGCTTCGTCTCTTGATTCGAGGCACATTGACGAACACTGTAGTACATGGTCTTTGTATTCAAGTGCACCTGCAGCAGATAGATAGGAAAGTGTTATTTGACAGATTGAAAATTGGTAAAAACATTGTTTAAAATTTTATGTGTATCATCCAAACTGCGGTTCCTCATTATCTAACGATGGTATGCGTCCCAACTTGGAATCTTAAGATGGGACGGGGGTTATCAAATCAAACGAATAATATTCTTATTCATGTATGACTTGTGATAATGAAATGTGTTTTTTAATGTAATAGATATATACATTGCATAATTGCTGATTATTATTCATCTCAAATCTGATTTAAACGTACATTTGAGGAATAATTGAAGTAACTTTTACCACACATTGCCACAAAAAGACAATATGTAAAGATATTTGTTGTCTGAATTTTGTTATACAACCATAAACATTGAATTTACATAAACAGAGTGAAAACACTAATCGACATATTGTGAGCTTACAACATGTTTATGACCAATGTTTAAACGCACTAGTGCACACCAATATTTCGTTAACACAACGAATGCACAGATTCTGCATATCTCTCGATATTATTCAAGATCCTCACTCAAATAATCTACTTCGTAAGTTATTTAACGAATATTTACGTATTCAGGTAGTAAAGTTGATTTTTAAAGACCGGAAGTATTTAATGTTACACTACAATAAATCCGCGTGAACTACGATATCGGAAAATATTAAGATTTTGCTCATAACCAAAAAAGCGGAAACGGCAGCCGCTTTGGTCAAACTAATAGCAATGCTAATGCTGTGTTATTAAATCGGTTTATTTACAACATTGTAACATAAAACATAATTTATTCTTTGGTCTCAGTTCAGAGTTTTGGAAAATTCAATAGCTGCACAAAATAATAGTTCAGCTGCGTTTAACTGTCTTTGAGATATCCGTTTTGTGCACAGCTAAACTTAGATTTTGTATATGTCCAAGCCGACAGCGGCTGTCTAAATTTTTTCATTGTTGACAGCAGGTCAATTGTAAAGAATTTTAAGTATTTCATTGCATCGATAGAAAGGTTAAGTGAATGCATAAGTTCTCTTAAACCTTAAAATAGCCAATTTAAACCGTAAAATCGTGCACTAGTGCCTTTAAACAATACTAAGTGTACTTATATAGATTGGTAATATCTCTTTTTACCAAAAAATGGAAGAATAATGACATAAACACCATTTTGTAACCACCTACTCAGATCATTGCATTCTAACAGGATGCTTACATCCATTTTAACACTATCCTTCTCTTGGCACATGAAGATGTTACAGAATTTATCCTGGAGAGTCATTTCTGATTTCACTCTTATTCCGGCTAAGGGCATAAAGGCAGGATGTTCGATTTCCCAGTTTTGAATACTAACTACTGGCCATTGCACATGGACAAGATCTTATAGCATAATATAAACACTTCACTATTGCTCAGTTATAAGAAAAAGACTTCCTCTTTGCACTCTTACACATTTATTCGGCTTTAGGCATGTGGACAAGTTATTTATCTTATACTTATCTTTATCTTTGCACATGTCATTTTGCTAATTTTATATGAAAAGGCTCACTAAGCCTCACTTTTGACACAACAATAGTGTCCATAATATATTAATTAATTAAATTTCCATGGTTGAATTTGAGCTTTTGTACCTTTCAAAATCCCACATGTCAATCAAAACGTGATTACATTTACATTTACATTTATATACTTATGTTGTAACACTGAATCTCTGACACATTTGCTGCCCTGGACACATATACTTCACTCACCTCCTTGTTTTTGCACACGAATGGTGGTCAGTGCAAACACCTCATCGTTTATGACCGAGCACCTCTGAGGTCCAGTGGTACTGACACTGACTCTCCCCCGTCTCGGGTACACTGTAGAACACGCACCTGCTGTCCAACTGGCTGTAATGGATCCAGGCGTTGGTATTATTTACTCTCCACAATTTTCTCAGAATAAAAACGGTTACAATTTTACTCTCAAATAATCTATAAAAAAAAATCTTCAGCATCAATTGAATCGTTTTAAAATGAATGTGTATACCATATGTACATATACTATGAAAGGTGACTAGGGCTGAAACGGTTACCCGGGTGCTCGAGTACGAGGCTGGTAGGAGCATTACTCGAGTAGTAAACTGCTACTCGAGTACTCGGCAAAGAAGAGTTATCTCCCCTCTCAACATGGCGGAGCAATCCCGTTCAAACGTTTGGTCCTTTTTCAAACTAACTGACGACAAACTTAAAACTGAATGTATGATTTGTGGAATAAAACTGTCCTTCAAGGGTGGGATGACCTCAACTATGAGGAACCATCTGAAGATGAAACATAAGTCAACGATTCATAACACATTTTTAAAACTTTAACTTTAACATCTTTGGGTTCATGTTAACGTTTACTTAATTTTTTACCACTGCAAACATTGAACATATATATTTTAACAAAACATTAACCAGACACCACTTTATTCATGAATTGAAAATAACTTACCTGATACAGAGAAAGTAATATTCCATGCAAAATCCTTGTAAAGCCGAATTATCAATGTATCCTACGACGTTATTAATCAAGGATTGATCTCAGTGGATAAGATACTCTGACATCATGCCATGTTAGAGGACCAGCATTCAGGACTTAGTCATTCATGTAAACCACCAATCATCCATAAATGGGCAGCAACTACACCATTGTTGGTCTAAAACAACACATAGTGACGCCAGATAAGTTGATGTTATATAAGCAGATTGTTATCTTATCAATATATCAATTTGATTTATGCAGTTATCTTGTTGTACATGTAACACCCAACTTAGAATTTATTTCAGTTTTAAAAAATCATTAAACTTATCATTTTGAAACTAAGATATGGTTTTCCTACTCTATAAGCCGTTACTACCAGCTTTTGAAAAACGATGTATCAATAGTATTTATTAACTCGAAGATCTCGATAAGATTCTTGCTTGTATCAAAACTTTCAAAAAGGTTCCTACCTAATTATATAATATGCCAAATTCTTTTGTTCTTGATTATTCATGGTATTTTTTACTTTTGTAACAACCAAATAAATCAGGCTTGAATTTTTGTGTTACCTTGTCTTATAATAGGATTGTATTCATATATTACCAAACCATAAATCAGTATTGACTGCCTCAATTACATTTCCGTATTGACTCATGCAACAGAGAAACCCTCTTCAATGATGAAAATTTCAAAATGCTGAATGACATTTATATCTACATGTCTCTCTTTCAGAGAGCGTGTCCTCCCCGAGTGTATGTGTCATTGTTGGACTCTCCATCGGTCTCTTTGAGTTGCTCATCATCCTTGTTCTCACTGTGTGTTTGTACATCAAGTGCAGAAGTTAGGAGGAAAAAACCTAACCTACTAAGAAAGGATAGGTTTTACATGGTGCAGTCAAACCATGCAAACAGGACTAAACAAGACAGCAAAATATTAATTATGAGAGTCCATTGTTTATTCATATGATGGAGTCAAATTGAAATAGTTTCCTGTATCTATTCTGTACATAAGACATGTAAATAAAATGTGAAGAAATATTAATGTCTCGTCCCTCTTATCTTAGCAACATATATTTTTCTCTCCTAATATGTTTTCTTTTATCTTTTCAATGTCTTGAGCTCGTTCAGCTTGACAATTGTGCACTGATCCAGCAGCGGGGTCCTCAGAAATCGTGGATAATCAATGAAGGCATAATGATGTGAGTTTATGGAGGCCTCATTGTACTTATGATTTACTTTCGTGTTTCAAACTATTTGAACTTAGTGCAATGGAGGTTAGGAAACTTATGCTATTGTTTTCGCTCCAATTCTCAAAACTACTTCAATTTTTTAAATAGAAACTTGGTATGCGGTTAGACCTTGTAGTGGAGAGGTGCTGATAATAATAAAAGTAATTCTGAGGTTTTGAAAAAATTACTCGTTTCCCATGATTTTTTAGACTAAATACATGTGAAGGTAGGCGCCTTTATGCCTCTATCGCAAATTGTTATCAAGTATCATTCCATGAGACTTGGTTAGAGTTGGTGGAGGGTGCCTTTTGTGCCTTAGGAAAAATCTGATTGTTTTCATATTTCCATGGAAACTATTTGAACTTAGCGTGCCTAGGTAGGGTAGGTACGCTATGCTATGGTATGGTTGCCGTCTTTTTCTCAAGACCGTCTGAATATTTAAAAAGAAACTTGTTATGTGGTTAGACCTAATAGTGGAGTGGTGCCTTTTCCAACTAAGGTTACTCTGATCACTTTTAGTACAGGTTTCCATGGACACAATTTGAGCTTGATTGAAGTATTGAATGTAGGTTGTGACAAGTCACAAATTGTTAAGTAAATTTTTAAAAAATGAAGAATAAAGCAAAGACAGACGCATTTATTGCGAATTTCATGTTTGTTTATTTGTAGTTTACATCTCGCCCTAATTGAATTTTTTTTAGCATGACTCACTAATACCACCGACCAACTGTACCCGACCAACTGAAGTACTGAATACTTCCATCACCTAGACGTCCATTAACACAGACTACCAGCTAGCAGATGTCTAGCAGATGTCATGGATGGACCAGTTAAACTTTCCTTGCACAACGAAGTCTAAAGCATTGGAATTTACCAACAATAATAATCAAGAAATCACAATAGCACCTGTGACTGGTGACACCGCAGCACTACTGATTGGATAGAAGGCCCGAAAAATACCTTAAAAGAATCAGATAAATAGTCTTTCTGCAATTGGTTGGACAAAACATCTCGTTGGGCGGACGGCTAGAAACAGTAGGACGTAATACGTGGGCTTCAAATGTTAAAAAGATACTATTCATGTACGGTTTGGTTATGTATGGGAAGCTCAGGGTGTTGGCAAAAAAAATGAATGTTTACGTAACTTTGTATTAACAATAAATGATTGTTGTGTACAAAGCATTTTTGCTGACCTAAATGACTTTTCGTCTTTAGAACTATATTCTACCATCAAACAGTCCTTTTGTACAGAACCTTACCTAACAAATATTAAATTGAAAGAATCACGCCGTAGAATTTCTTTGATAAGAATAGGTGCCCTATCAATACGTAAAAATACTGGAAGAAGAGAAGGAACACCTTAATTTTTTTTAAGATTTTGTAAGCTTTGTACATATGATGTTGATAAAATGAACTACACTTTTTATTCAAATGTCCTTGTTTTATTGAATTAAGAAGAAAGTATATTCCAAACTTACCTGACAATGTTAATATTTCTTACTTCCAAAATGTTTTACAGCGACAAAATACAGAAACTCTTTTATCATACTCATGTTTTATAAGAGATGCTCTCACTCTGCGTTCAATGACTCTATCACCATATTAACTTACATTGTATATTTCAATGTTCTCTCAAATATAATATTGTCTTGTTTTGTATATATGTTTTGTACGTGGGCCTAAGGCCTTTTACTGAAATAAAGAAATAAAGTCTTGTGTATATCTTAGTTAATGAGAAATTTTCCCAATGTAACTTAGCATAAAGGTCTTCTATCACTCCTTGTAACTAGATTCTGAAGGCAGTAAAGATCGGGATAGCAAGGTATCTTTAAAAGATCCATTAAAGACAATTAATACGCCTCGGTCATCAGGACATCATGGTGATGGAGAGGTTAAAATATCTGTATCACCTTTATCACTTCCTGTTTATCAGGCTATTCAATCAATCTTTATTCTGGTACTTAAGAGGCCATAAGCCAATAGTACATGAAATACATTGCATACATTCAAGTAACAACATGCGTTCTATGTACAAATGTATAATATATATACATAACGATGATCCCAAATTTTACATTAATCTGTTTGAAAACATATGTAAATTTGATAATGATTCATTAGTTATAGTTACTTAGCTGCTTAACCCTGAATATGGTGACTTAGTGAGAACTGTCTTAATGGATACTATATGTAATATTCAACAGAAATTATTGAGGACTCTAAAATTATTGAAAATATTGATTTTGCAATTTCTGATTCATTATTCCTAGAAGTGTTATTAATGAACATCAGAGGAAAGACTATATCATATTCATCCTACACTAAAAAGGAAAAAGCCAAAAATACCGAAGAACTTGAACAAAAAATAAAACAGGTTGAAGATAATATTAGAAGAAACTTTCAAAACATAGATGAAGAATTGCTTAGTGAACTATCAACTTATAAGAAAGAAATGGAAGAAATTAAAAGTAATGAAATGAAAGGGATTCAAATCCGAAACCGCATTCTTTGGTATGAAGAAGGGGAAAAACCCACAAAATATTTTTGTCATTTAGAAAATAGAAGTTTCTCAAATAAATCAATCAATAAGCTGAAAAATAATGAGAACAAAGAAATTACAGACAGTAAATCAATACTTAATGAAGTGAAGCTTTCTATAAAAATCTTTATGCTTCTCATGAGCACTGTAGGGAAGAAGATTGCTTGAAAGATATTAAAACTCCAACGTTAAATAAAGCATTAAGAGAAAATCTTGAAAAAGAAATCAGTATGGAGAAAGTGAGCACTTGTGTCTTTAAGATGAAGAATAACAAAAGCCCAGGGAATGATGGTTTCCCTATTGATTTCTTCAAGGTTTTTTTGGAAAGAATTAAAGCTATACATTTATATTAAAGATTTATTAAAGATGTGTCAAAGAAGAATGAAATGTCTTTTAGTATTGAGAGAGGTGTTATCACCTGTATTCAAAAATCTAACAAAGACAGAACATTACTAAAAAAAACTGGAGGCCTATCACTTTACTAAATGCTGTTTATAAGATTATCAGCTCCTGTATTTCACATAGATTAAAAACTACTTAAGATGAACTCATTCACTCTAATCAAACTGGTTTTATACCAGGTAGGACAATAAGTGAAAACACAAGATTACTGTATGACATATTATTTGAAACAAAGAAACAAAACATTCCTGGACTGCTGATTTTAATTGATTTTGAAAAAGCATTTGACACAGTCTCTAAAGATTTTATTAACCTAGTGTTACACAAATTTGGTTTTGGTCCTGAAATCATAAGATGGATAAATATATTAACCTATGATACAACCTCTTGTGTCATCCAACATGGTAATTTTTCAGACTTCTTCGCTAATGAAAGAGGATGTAGACAGGGAGACCCTCTATCACCATATCTGTTTCTTTTGGTAGCTGAGATTCTTGGTTGTATGATAAGAAATAACGAAGACATTAAAGGTATTGTCATTGATGATATTGAATATACATTGGATCAATATGCTGATGATACTGAATTATTTCTTGATGGACCTGAGGAGACTTTATATGCTGCTATTGATACAATTAATAAATTCTATAAAATGTCAGGTTTAAAAATAAAGTTAGATAAATCAAAAGCAATCTGGATTGGATCAAAGGCTAAATCTTCTGATAAAATTTGTGATGAACTGAACATTGAATTGGTGAATTTGATGTACTTGGTATAAAGTTTACACCAGATCTTGAAGACTTATGGGTAATCAACACCAGAAAGAGACTGGAAGAAATTAATAGACTTGGCATCATGGAGAAAAAGACACTTAACTCTTCTTGGTAAAATAACTGTAATTAAGACATTAGCAATCTCAAAATTAGTACATATTTTTAATTCTTTGCCCAAACCACCAACAGAATTCATTGTTTTACTAGACAAAATATTTTTCCAATTCATATGGAATGATAAAAATGATAAAATAAAGAGAAGTGTAATTTTAAAAAAATATGAAGAAGGAGGATTAAGAATGATTGACACAAATCTTTTTATTGATGCCTTGAAATTGTCTACATTCAGACTTTATTTTTAAAAAGTTAATAAGAACAACCCATGCAAAATACCTCTTGAAGACTTCTTTAATTTCGGAGCAAATTCTCAAATTTTTATAAAAATTGAAAATCCTTTTTGGCATGATGTATTAAAGGAATGGACATTATTTCACAAAAAACATGATGTGGACCCAGAAAACATTGACGAAATTTTATCACAACCGTTATGGTTCAACCACAATTTCAAAAACTCTAAACATTTCATAAAAAACTGGGCAGAGAAAGGGATTATAAATATTAGACATATATGTGATGAAACTGGTTTTCTATCAATAGAAATTTTAAAAGAAAAATATTGTATCAAAGGTACCATCTTAGATCTGAGATTCTTAGTGAATCTAATTCCTGAATCTTGGAAACATACTATTAAAAGCTGCCATTCTATTCCAGTCATGAATTTAAATATAAACAATTGCCAGATAAATCTCTTGAAAAGATCAAAAGGTTGCAGGAGTTTTTATGATAAACTTATTTCAAGTGGTAAACAACCAAACATTTGTACTAAATGGCAGAATTTATTTCCTGAAATTTACTTCATTTGGGAAAACATATTCACAGTATAAAAAAAGGGATTACAAGATATGACGCTTATAGATTTTCAATACAAATTTTTGCATGGTACAATCGATACAAAGAATGAATTGCTCAAAATGAAAAAGGTTGATAATAGTTTATGCTGTTTTTGTCATGATGAAAATGAGAACCTTTGTCATGTGTACTGGGAATGTCAGGTGACCCGAACCTTTTGGAATAACTTACAAATTTGGCTTAACAACTTTTTATATCCTCACCCAAAATTATCCAAATTTCTGGTCTGGTTTGGTACACTGCATCAAGAAAGACTACTGAATCATATCATCATTGCTGCAAAAAGACATATTTACATATGCAGTATCAAGAATAAACTGCCAAATGTAAACTTTTATATTGAAATTCTGAAACAAATATTTTTTGTTGAACAATATATAGCAAAAAGGAGTAATAGAAATGAAAGTTTTATTCATAAATGGAACCCTCTCATACCAGTACTTGAATGACCTCAGCAAATTCTTTACCATATTTACTTAATCTAACTATACTTCTATAGGTATTAATATATAGCTTATTTACATGTACTTGCATGTTTTATTATGAATGACATCACTTCTGTACATATTTTCTCTGTTTAATGGAAAATACATCAACCATGTATCTGACTCAGGATTTTGACATGTAAAAACCTATACTTGTAATCTTTGGAGCCAATAAAGAAAAAGAAAAATATATATATATATATATATATATATATATATATATATATATATATATATATATATATATATATATACATGGACAGAGTTCTCGAGTGTTCGTGCTGTTTAATAATTCCTTAAATTTACATTTATTAGGATTGACATGATATTTGTTTTTTGTATATTCGTTTCGAATATTAAAGTAACTTGGACAAACAAGTAGGAAATGATACTCATCTTCAATAGCATTCAAATTACATAGTTAGCAAATTCTATTTTCCCTACTTATATTTACATATCTGCCTTTTTCAATGAATAGGTCATGCGATGAACATCTAAAACGTGCTAAATTTATCCTATACTTTTTCACATTTAGACAAGATAGATATAATTAGGTATTCATACAGTATGAATCAGGCTATTCCTGACCCCTTCAAACGAAACTGAGATCGGGATAACATAGGTTCTTTAGAATATCCATTCAAGATATTCCATCCAGATGAGTGACAAGGTTTCATTGTGTTGGATGGGTTGAGATATATTCTTTGTCACTCCCAGTTTATGAAGATCTCCTTGGACCTCCCAAAGGTAGCAGATATCCGGATAGCTGTATAGTTCAGGACATAAATCGAGGTCATTTTATATAGTTATCTATTTGCAAAACAGTATAATGCCAAATGCAAACATTTTGATACATGAATTGATCAATCCATATTGATAAGCATTATTTATATCGTTTACATAGACCTTTTACCCTACAACTTAGTTGCTCAACTTTTGCTACATATATTCATTATTTATCATGGTTTATATTAGTCCTTTGTGTGAAAAAGTATTTCCTTTGAATAAGGATATGGTGAAATATGATATTTATAATTTTTTTGCCAAAAGTTATTTTACGTATATTTAATCATCCATTATTGATATTTTATACATTAGACATGCAAGTGAATTAGGCCATCGTGATGGCTTTAGTTTCATATCGGACATCTCACATCCTTGAAATATTCAGATAATTCGTAAATAATCCGAGTGGGACATGATTTGTAATTATTCTTATATGACAATTTATCCTGAAAACATTTGTATAATGCTTACATCAACTCATGTGCTCAATGTTTGTGACGTATATTGAATATTTCATTATTTATTTACTTTTCATTTATATGCATGAGAGACACCCTCTATTTGTCTTTAGAAAAAAAAACATGTTAATAATTTGGAAAATAGGATTCAATGTCCGGTATTGAATGACAGATATTTTTATTTTGTGTCTAGGTCATTGAAAGTGTATCAATGCCACAATAACTGAAATCGGTTCAATATTGAACTGAGTATATAGAAATGTAAAAACAAATAATTCTCCATTGTAACAATGGCACTGCAAGTGACATGGTTTAGATTAGTCATTTGTGTGAAAAAAGTATTTCCTTTGAAATATGGCATTGTAAAATATAATATATATTATATAAAATTTCATTGATACTTCTCAATACATATAATTCTTATATCTCTACATACAGGAAATGCGAATTTAACTGGATACGATCAATGTAGTAAATTTGATTCTAACGTCACAACATTTCATAAGATTAATGGATTATCTCGATTCTAAAATATTGCATCTGATCCTGTATTACTATGTCAAGGAAAGTATATATATCTCGATGCTACAGCAGTAACATATTGCATTAATAACTTTAATATTTTTCAACAATGTAATTGTACTATTTATTTGTAATAGCTAAAATGAAAATGTTATGATAAAATAGGAATGACCTGTTGTAACAAACACAATATCATTCAGAAACAATCATATTTCAATAGATGTTGACATAATGACACAACATATATATGTACTTTTGATGGACTGCACAGTTTTAAAATAAAAACTCTAGTAGGTTTTGAAAAACAAGTGCACATACATACCTTTCTCTCAACCTGGAAACAGAGGAAAACACTGTGTTACATACTTGCCAGTTCCTTCCTAAGGTAAAAACTAAATGATAGCGTTTGAAATCTGTTATATTGTTAGACCAAAGCAAAATGACACTGTGAACCACTCATCAAATGGTTAAGTAAAAGTGTAAAATGAAAGTAAAAGACCAACTCCCATAATACAATGAATCACTGCACGTTCTTCAGTGGTGTATTGTAAAATGCAATAGAAGACTGGTGTGAGTGCAATTATGTAATGTTAAGATCAACAAAAGAAATGTTCTTTTCTTTGTGATAAATTTTCTACAATACAGAAACGTCAATTGTAAGTTTTTTCCATCAACCTGAACCTAAACTTAACACAAAAAATCTTATTTCACAGCACTCACTACACATATATTTAGAATGTTTCAGAAAAAAGTGAGACAATCAATATTACTTGAGCTAAAAATACGCAAGAGGAAGGTTATTTACGTATTTAAAGAGTGAGATTGAGTGATATGATGCTTAGCATAGTTGAAAAATATTATTCAAATAGATTTGGGAAAAAAGATTCTATGTCCGGAAGAGAGTGACACATATCTTAATTTTTTCTCATTGATTGAAAGATGACACAGAACACAGTTAGTAAAGCGATACCAACTGGAATTAATTGAATATTGGAGAATATGTAGAAAACAATAAATTCATTCTGTATTGGAAAATTTGTATTGGGTAAAATATGATTTGATAAACTTATTGTTTTTCCACTCTTCTAATTTATATAGAACAGTCACAGCCATGTTTACAAATGAGATCATATTTGACCAATGGAATTGTGACAATCTTGTATTCTCTTCATAAATGAATATATTCACCTTTAACACAAGTCTGCAATTGTATATGATGCTTATAGTTAACTTTTGTATGGAAATTTACCCAAATTACCTATCTACAACACACAGTTTAACAGTTTATCATAATCAAACAATATTTCCCCTTTTTATACCCCTGTTCCATCTGCATTCTGTTACATCAATAATTTACATGCTACTAAGATCTAAAATTGTTTACTTTTTTCTTATCTCTTAACATAAAATAATTTTGCAGGGGAGGTTGTTATATTTTCCCCTCCTAAAAAAATGATGTTTTAGAAATTAAATGCCGGAGGAAGTGTTATAAAGATGTTCATTCATTTAATATAATATATGTTCCATATTACATTGTTTTACCTGATCCGATCACATTTTTTCTGATGAATGATGTTGCTACTCATTTTATATTGTTTAAACTTACAAAGTTTCCTAACTTGCATGTGGCTTAGATAATAAAAATACAACATGTCCCCATCTTAACTTGTATCTCTTACTCTAAAATGTCAAACTTATGAACTTTCTTGTTTTCAATGTTAAATGCAAAACAGCCTAATAAATGTTAGGAAATCGAAACTCTGTATCCAATATATATATATATATATATATATATATATATATATATATATATATATATATATATAAGAAAAATAATTTTTTTAGATCTTAGTAGCTATATATATATATATATATATATATATATATATATATATATATATATTTGAAAATAAAATACTTCAGACGACACTTGCTGTAGATATCATTTTAATGATGACTGGATGCGTCGCATTTCGACTTGATAACAAGTCTTTTCAACAGTGTGGAGTTTTCACAACATGGCAAATATATAGGTACACATGCTTAACAATGTAACAATATACAAAAGACTTTGATTGATTGGCAAGTGACAAGTGGTTAGCTTGATTAGCTTACAATGCGCTATTTATGAGGGATTAAGAATTGAGTTATTATGGTAGCTTCTTCCCGGTCTGTCCCAGTCCATCAATTGATCTTTTGTTTCAATCGCACTTGTGACAAGACCTGTATACATGTAATTTCTAGGAGTATATGTTTCAGCGTTTTTTGAGGAAATTCTTTTGATAAAATTTACTCCAGAAGCTTTTTGAAAGGGTGTTCATGGATGATGTTGATAAATTGTCATTACTTCTCCCTTCCGATTGCGATACAGTTGAGTCCCCCCCCCCCCCCCCCCCCCCCGCACTTGATAAAATTGTGTTGGATTGGTGAAAGTCCTCGGATGATGATAAGTCCTCAGATTGACTCAAGTCCTCTACAGTTAAGGACCCCTCTGATTGTAGGTTTATATTTGGGAATTGTTCCAAATTTTCCTCTCCATCAAATGGTGGGGGCGTTGTTCTGTCGTGTTTCGTCCCATCCTTTTGGACCCTGTTTTTACGAAGTTGATTGTGTCCTTTCTTTGAGGGTCTTTTCTTTTTATTTTTCTGCACATTAGAAGATGAAGTTGATGGTTGCTTTATCAGCCAGTTTTCCTTTTTCATCCATAGTTTCACACTTTTATTTTCCTCCCTATTGTGTCATTATTCCATATTTCCAAAAGTTTATCTTGGATGTCTGTTTCACTGTCACTGCAGATACCTGAAATCAGGTCCGACATGAACTCATCAATCTCTTTGTATTTTTGAACACACGTAGCATGTTCGTTAAACAGATGTTCTGTCTCTGCTTTAACTAAACATGCTGAAAATTGTATCCTACATTCCTCTGAGGCAAATTGATTTCCCTTTTCCACAAATTTATTTGGTATGTAAGGGGTCGGCATGTCTAAAAAGTCACTTTATATTTCAGCAGTCCGTTTTGTTCGGACTGCGTTATAATAAGCCTGCTTTCTTTCATTAAGCCCAACTCACACTACGTACGATTGACTACGATAGCTGTACGAAAGTATTGTGTAGTCATCGTGTTGTTCTTGTGAGGTTATTGTGTTATTATTGTGTGGTTATCGTGCAGTGATTGGGCTGATCGTGCCTTGTTTCGAACACGATTCGTTCAAATCGCAAACATGTTCCTGATTTCGGAAAATCGTGTTGTTGACGTGTCGTGACGTGATTGTATGCTGATTGTGCACTGATTGTGTAGTGATTGTGTTGATCGGGCTTCAGCCTCTGGACACGATAGCAGCCCAATAACAACACAATTGTTAAATCCACCGTGTAGTAATCGTACTGCTATCGTACCCTGTTAAATTAACCCTTATAGTGCTAAACTTTAGGACAACGATGAGAACTCGAATGGTACACGGCGTCAACACGATTACCATACAATCGGGATACAATCATTACCCGATATTTGACTTAAGCTGCACCAATCAGAGCGTTTCCCACCAAAAACGTTCCTGACTCGTGCGCCACGCAAGTCATACATTCAGTTTACCGCCTAGCGTTCAACATGCCAGCAAAAAGGAAGATGGCTTTTAAAAAAGGGAAAAAAGCAAAACCTCACGTTACTACAGACACTTCTCCACCTGAGCACACAGAGAATATTGATACTTCTCAAGTTCACCCGCTAATTGATGAACCGAGAAGTCCTACTCCGCCACCCGCTGTTGACGTCACATCAGCGGCACCCCGCGTTAGTTTGGGCAGTTCACGCCCACCTGCAGACCGGAAGAGGAGATCCCAGCTTCCAGAACATTCTCCTATACAGGTAAAGTACTTGTAACTATGAAATAGAAAATCATCTAATCTATAAACAACGATTACATTGGTTAAATTGTACGCAGTAATTTATTAGCAGGCACTTAGTTGTATGTTGGTTATTTGCAGCCAAAATGGTTTATTCTGTAGTTTTATCACTCCTTTTGCAGGGAACCGAGTCCACTGAGTCAGAAGAGGAGGAACAGAGAATTGTATACCCGCATTCTAAAAAGCGCCTTGTTTCTACCATGAGGCAGCCTCTTGCCAAAAACTCTACACTGGAAAAAGACAAGCCAAAGAAACCCTTATCTAAGAAAGCTACTACTAAGAAAGCAGCACCGAGGAAAGCAAAACCGAAGAAAGCAACACCGAGAAAACCAACGCCAAAGAAAGCCGCCAGGTACTACAATACTCTGAAGAAACTCACAGAAGAGGAGGAGGACAGACTGAGAGAGATGATTGGAGACGCCGAGTTTGTGTACAACAAAGAAGGGGAGGGCTATGCAAATAGAGATAGAAAAAAAGATTTTTGGGACAACTGTGACAATGAATTCTTCGATGGTGTGTTTGGCAGTTCGTTAAAATGGTATAGAAACAAGCGTACTGTTTTCGGGAAGTTGAAGACGAGGGAGAGGTATAAGAAGAGCGGTAGCGGTGCAAGGATCAACCATGAACAGCAAAAACTAATGGAAGAATGGCGGTTTCTCAGTCGACATATGGACCCTATAGAGTACAGGTGTGGTGTGAATCTGCGCAAGGCACGCGACGCTCGATACGGCGTGTCTTATTCTACCGATAACGAGGAAGAATTGAATGAAGAAATATCTGAAGATGAGAGCCAGGAATTTGTTGATCTAAGTGCCAGGAAGACGACTCTGATTGAGAGGAAAAGAAAGATTTCTCACTTCCTGAATACGCATACAGATGATTGTCAGTTGCATGGAGATTATCTGGCATCTATGATGCGGAACATGATCCCTGAATTACGTACTGATTTTGTGCACGAGTCGCTGCAGCTTGCATTGGACTATCAGAAGAGAGGTCTAAAGATGCCACCTACATCAAAGTTAGATACGCAGCCTAGCGGTTTCGGATTGCTGTCTCAACAAAGCAGCTCAGGATCGCTGTCTCAACCAAGTAGCTCAGGATCGCTGTCTCAGCCAAGCAACTCGGGACCGCTGTCTCATACTTCAAGCTCTTTTGGATCTCAGATGCAACAAGACAGATTTCTGGCCCAGCAAATTGCCGATTCCAACCCACCTATTCCCTGTATACCACCAGATCAGATGTGGATGCAAAACTATAATGCTTCTGCTGTACAGCAGCCCCAGCACTTTCAACAGCAGCAGTTTCAAAGGTCACAACAACTGCAGTTTCCTCAGGCAAGGACTGGAACACCTTTGCCAGCTGTAACGAGTGAACTTGATCAAAATCTGTAAAGAACATAACGTACTTCTGACGGGAAATCCAATTTCACGATACTGTTATTTCTTGATTTTTTACCACCATTTGTTCAAAAAGAATTGATTGAAATGGTATTTATGTTCATTAAAAAGGTGCTTTTAGCTATTGTTTTGAATAACTTGCTTTATGTAAAGTAAAATATTTCTATAATATATTGTGTTATTACTTTATTGCGAATGCTTATAATTTATTTGACATAAAACCGAAACGACGAAGTTGTCTTGACTGTAAGTTTATATCTGTTTTAGAACCTTTCAAGCAATGAGACATGACATGAGAACAATTTGTGGTGTAAATGCAACCTCTGTCAAGTGATTCTGTTCTATATAGCCTTTATCCAATCTCATTAAAAGAAGACCACTATTTTTCTACACTACAGAACACAGATTACAGTCCTTATAAGGCCAGGTAACTCATGGCGTAGGTTAAGCTCATGTTTGACCTCTTATTTGAACTTTGTAAAATATAAAACTAACAGCTTTAGTAAGTTTACCTTGTAAGAGCTTCAATTTGCGTAGCGTTGAATAATATTTTAATATATCTAGTTAGATGTTCACCTACAACAAATTGGGTACGAAGTTTGATGACATTTTTATAAACATTATTACCTGTTCTTAAGTACAAATTAGATGGGATGAAAAAGACTCGACATTGCTGACCGTTGCAAATGATTTACGATGACTATAACTATCTCTGCAGGGTTCATGATGATTATCTTTAACATGCATTTGTGGTAGGTGCTGGGCTGGATACAAATAATAACGTGGATATTTCATATGATAAAAATTGACGGTGTTCCGAGAAATAAAAGTTAGGAAAAAATTGCACTACCTAGATTCGAACTTGTTCAATATATGAGTTTTCCCTTTTACAACGGTCTGAAAACAGCCCTATTATTCGCATATTCTGACACAAGTTAACATAATTCTCAACTCGTGTCTCAGCTTGGTGCAGGGAATCGCCCTTCAAACTCTCATGCAGTTTATTCAGCAATGATTATATATGGTTAACCAACCAATCTTGCGAGCAGCGCCTGTAATTGCTGAACTTCACTATTGAGCTATGTACAGACAAACATGCATAAAGTAATGGAAGTAAGATAATGAACAGAATCGACAATCCAAGACTGAAGAGGTGACTTTATTTGAAGAAAGTGTAGTCCAAAATACGGCAAGGTGCATTTTTGTGTTTTTGTGAGTTCAGAGTTCAGAGTTTAGCTTAGGGCTTGCAGCTGCCACGGTACCGACCCAGCTCTAGTTTGAAAGTACTTTGCAAGGGTGTCTCGGACTCTGTTGCCCGCTTGACTGCTGTTGTTGTTGCAAGTCTCTCTACCAGTGTCATCCAGCTGGCGACACTGCCTCCAGTCGCCGGGGACAACGTTGTGCTGTCCATCTTCGTGGTCTGCAGCTGAACAGAAATTTCACTTTACTATAAGAATAGATAAAACAAACACGTTGAGTATTATTACATACATGCACGAGATCAGAACAAAATTCTTAAAGAGACATTCCAATTATAAATGTTTATGTTCGAGTTTTTATCATTTATTTAAATAGGCATATTACTCATTTTGACATTTACCTTGGGGATGGCATGGATAGCGAATCCGGAGAAGGTTGTGAAGCATCACGCAGCAAAGAATGATGGAATCCATGTTCGTCGTCTTCACTTGACACAACGTCCCTAGCAGACACTGAAACTTACAGGACAATATGCCGAAGGCGTTCTCCACGATTCTTCGTGCCCGTGAGAGTCTATAATTGAAGACTCGTTCTTGTCTGATCATCTGACGTCTGCAGTATGGTTTCATCAGCCACGTTCGCAATGGGAAGGCATCGTCACTGATGATAAAATATGGCACTTCTTTCTGACTTCCGGGAAGTTTTTCTGACTCAGGGAGACCAAGGTCTCCATCTTCCAACAAACGTCTGAGTTCCGAATGCTTGAAGAGCTGGCCATCCGAGCAGGCACCATTTGCTCCGACTTCTACATATATAAATTTGTAGTCATGGTCCACCAAAGCGAATAGTACTTTTGAGAAATAGTGCTTGTAATTATAATAAAGTGATCCTGACTTCCTCGGGCACCTGATCCGCACGTGTTTCCCATCTAGAGCTCCACACGCGTGCGGCATGTTCCACCTGTCCAGAAAACCATTGGCAATTTTTTTCCATTGCTCTGGAGTTATGCATGGAGGCATGACTTCCGATGAATATTCTTCTATAATCGCCTCGCAGACTTCTGGTATGAAGCGCCCAATTGTGTTGCTGGGGACTCTGAAGGAGTACTGAAGGTCCAAGTAGCTGTTCCCCGTAGCAAGGTAACGAAGCGTGACCGCAATCTTCAAGCCCGGGCTTAGTGCCTTCCTGAAAGATGTATCTTTCTTCTTGATGCGAGAACCGACTCGAGTGACTAATTCCTGAAAGAGAGCATTGTCCACCCTTAGGAAGGTCTTGTAACTGACCCGGTCCTCACTGTTCAACTCCGCTAGCAACATCTCGTACTGCCCATAGGAGGGTCTCTGCAGCAGCCAACCTCGGGTCCAAACGGTTCTTTGAAGTGTCGCTCTTTTCTTCTTTGGTGGTCCTTCAATCTCCAACAATCTCTTCCTTTTCTGTATTCTTTCATTCAAATCTATCATATCTAATTCGATATTAGTTAGCTCCAGTTGAAGCTGCAAACTTCTTCTAGTTGTCATTTTGACACTGTCGCGGCTTAACTCAAGGCAACTGGCTTTTATACCCATCGTTTTGAATCGAGATATTGGAGGGAAACATTTTGATTGGGTACAATTCTTTTAAAATCGTGCATTAGTCGAACACCACTCGTGGTATCATCTTGTTAGCATCGTGTCTAGTTCGTGTTGATTGTGTTCTGATCGTGTAAAAATTGTGTTTCTTTCGAACAGTGATTGTACACTCATTGTGCACTTCCCGTATTCATACATAAGATCGTAAAAAACTGAGTACGACGCCAGTACGATGAAATCGTAATGTTATCGTAGTGCAATCGTGCGTAGTGTGAGTTGGGCTTTAAGCTTCCGGCGCCATGTTTTTATCACTGCTTTTCGTAGTTGATAAGCTTCATTCTCCACTTCTTTGGCTTGCTGTGTAGCGAGGTGTGAACCATAATGCTTCTGGGTGTAATCTTCTAGATCAGGTTGAGTGATCTCTATGTCTTTTTCGGATTCAACTGACCGATTGTCGTCGGCCAATCCAATAAAGCGGCACATCTCTTGCTGTTGTTTCAATAAACACAGTTCTCGAGAAATCTTTTTCTTCACTTTTTGACTGCTCCTCTTCAGCTGGTTAATTGCCTTCATGATATCCTTAGCTTGTGCCATCTTCAGTCTTTATAAATATATATATATATATATATATATATATATATATATATATATATTTGTGAAATGAATAAGCACTAAATTACTGATTCTAAGTTACAACCACTACTTTTAGATGAAATTAAAACATTTGTGAAGTTCGACTTATTTGATAACAACAACATACTCTGTGGCCCTTTAAGTAATATACAGTATATGTCATACACTTGTATTTGGCTTTGATACGGAACAAACTATCCTTGATATTGATGTTATAATAATAATCAACATAATGCTAATAATTATGGTTATCTGTCCTGAGTGGATTATTGTTAGAAATTCCTCGCTTTATCACAGAATGTCACGAGGGACAAATAAAACGTACTTCCGAGCTTTGAGTTAAGTCTTCTCTTTAATACAAAGCCAAATCTAAAAATATTTACTGTTCTTTTGGAAAATACCTTTGCGAAGGTGAGTTTTGAGTAAAATCTCTTTGACACGTGTATGCTAGACTCACTGCACGAAATAGAAATAATTCTCTCAGCCAATTAGATCTCGAGTTATTTTTAGTAAAAACTGTAATTACCCTGGGCATTATTAAAACATTAATACCCTGTATATTTGTGCCTGCTTGGGTAAGAAAAGATAAACCTATATGCCTCAACTTGCTTATTCAAGCCAAATGGAAATTACAGGATAAGTATTTGCTTTCATCAATGAAAATCAGGCGACGATGTCACAATTGTGTTAAAGCTACAAAGGTGTATATGTTCCGTGCAATCTGGGAATGATCACAATCTGCAGATTGTTCGCTCACAATCGCAGATTGTTCGAACAATCTAGGAATTTTTTCATTCCTAGATTGTTTAAACAATCTGCAGATTGTGAGACCGTAACAATCTGGGAATGATCACAATCTTGGAATTTGCTTGTTTGTAGTATATCTTGCATTTAAAAATGAGAAATGTCTAGTTTATTTAGGTTTTTCTTTGTGTATGCATCCAAATTATGGCGAATAGTTGTTAAGTCATAGATTGTGACAGGTTCAAAGCTCGCCTAAATATCAACCAGACAGAGTATTGGGATCGATTCCTACATTGTGAAGGGCTTACAGATCGACATTATATCAATCTGAGAGGGAATTGGGGTCAATTCTCAGATTGTGAAGAGCTCATATCTCGCCTATATGTCAAACTGAGGGAGTATATGGGTCGATTCCTAGATTGTGAGGGGCTCAAACTGACAGAATATTGGGATCTATTCTCAGATTGTGAAGGGCTTACAGCTCACCTTTATTTAAACTGAGAAGAAATAGAAGTGGATTCCCGGATTGTGAAGGGCTCAGATATCGTCATTATGTGAAACTAAGGGAGTATAGGGGCCGATTCCTAGATTATAAAGGGCTCACAGTGCGCCTATATGTCAAACTGAGGGAGTATAGGGATCTATTCTCAGATTGTGAAGGGCTCACAGCTCGCCTATATGTCAAACTTAGGGAGTATAGGGATCTATTCTCAGATTGTGAAGGCTCCTAGCTCGCCTTTAAGTCAAATTTAAGTTTAAGTTCAAATGTAAAACTTTAGATATAATGAAAATGACATGTTGTTAAAAAGACATTATCACTCAGAGACAGTAAATGACATTTGATAATATTTCAATAGAATAGATATAGCATAAAGATGAAGAGAGAGTCCAGTTTTAAATCAGATGTTGAAATGCATATACTTACCTTTGGGGACACCTGCAAAGAGCATAAAACACTGAGTTGAAAACTTGTCAGTTCACTACTACGTCAAGCATTATATGAGAGTGTTTAAGATCTGTTACTCAAGGTATCATCTTATTCTACATAATAATGAAAGACCAAATTAAAATGACAATGTGAGCTGCTCATCTAATGTTTAAATATAGGAGTAAAATTTACGACCAAGTCCCATAATACAAGCAAATAGAGCCACACCAGTCAGGTATTGTATATTTCATTGGGATACTAGTTTGAATGACATTGGAGTAACGAAATATAGAGATAATCGATAATCGATCATTTGTATTTATGTTTCGTGGCACCCGTCTTTCAGACACCTTGGTCGTGTGAGAGTTTTCATAAGTTATGGTGCAAACACTTCCATGAGAAATGCCTCAAATATTAATCTTCATGGGAAATTCTTGTAATTTAAGAGGATGATATCAAAGAACATCCTATAACAGTAAAGACCTACATACGTAGCCATTTATGGAGGTACTAATAAACTGTATATTCTTAAATAAAAAATATTTCATTGTCACGTGTACGAACAATTATAAGTTTCCTGTTTAGTACCCTGTGCGGGCTCCAAGTCGGGGACTCAGACGGGACGCTTCACACAGGTGTGTGAACGTGTATGCATAGTACAAAAATGATTGAGAGGCACCCAGTGTTGTGTTTTTCTTTGATGTTGTGAAAGACGAAATATTCCCCAGTCATCGCTACATCCCAACCGATCCAAGAACACACAACATTATGGTACTATTTTAATGGTACACCTGATTATAGGAGACACAGATTACAAACAGGGTAGTCGGGTGACCTTTGTACTATCTAAATAGTACAAGTCTCTACTTACAGGATAAAGGAAGTAACCTCCACACTACCGATATCGTTGATTTGATTCTTATATCATACTTACAGGGGGATTGAGGTACCTTGATGACATAATAGTAAATCAGATCCTGTATTACTATGTATAGAAAGTACAGATACCTCGAAGTTGGCATAATTAAAAAATATCAACAAAATCGAACGTATTGTAATTGTACCATTTGTTTTTGTTCAAATGTAAAAGTTTAGATATAATGGAAATGACATGTTGTTAAAAAGACATTAACACTCAGAGACAGTAAATGACATTTGATAATATTTCAATAGAAGTAGACATAGCATAAAGATGAAGAGAGAGTCCAGTTTTAAGTCAGATGTTGAAATGCATATATCTACCTTAAGGGATACCTGCAAAGAGCATAAAACACTGAGTTGAAAACTTGTCAGTTCACTACTACGTCAAGCATTAGATGAGAGTGTTTAAGATCTGTTTCTCAAGGTATCATCTTATTCTACATAATACTGAAAGACCAAATTAAAATGACAATGTGAGCTGCTCATCTAATGTTTGAATATAGGAGTTAAATCTACGACCAAGTCCCATAATATCGAGATAATCGAGATTATTGTGTCTTCTTTCGATAGAGTCGAAACAATATACTTCCGAAAAAAACGAAAAACATGATCAATTCTTGTTGATGCATCTGCTATCAGGATTCTCTATTGTTCAACACTCCATACACATATATTTAGAATGAAGTTTCAGAAACAAGCGAGACATTGATTATAACTCAAATAACTCATAAGAGAGACACAAAATGAGGGTAATATTTTCATTTTATTGCTAAAATGGACGGAATTCACAGGAACAGCATTTAAACTAAATATTTGTGAAATAAAATCAAACATGTCGACGCTATTTGCATACCAAAGAATTAGGGACATTCGCAGGGGAGGTAATTTCAAAGTACTTGAAGAGTAAAAGCATTTAAAATCTCTTGGTATCACACACTTCAAGGGAACATAACTCTACTTGGTATCTCGCGCCGCCCTAAGATTTTAATTACAAAGACGTTTCACACACATTGCATAAAAACTATTAATGATCGTAATTGTTAACTTTTTTAAATTTAAAAACATAAATCTTTGATTATAATCCCTTTTAAGTATTGTGTTTTAAATATTTCGATTCTATTTGATTTAGAAAATTCTTTTATGTAGTAGGTCTGTGACATTTATAACTCACATTCTAGTTGTTATGTAATATCGTTTATCTGCAACAACTAAAATCTCATTTCAATCTATTGATTAACCCTTTGAATTTATTTTTTAAGATATATAACCAATTTGATCGTGTACACATTTTTGGCTTTAATCAATTAAGATAATATTTATCTATAATAGGGATTTATACTGGCCTGTATATTCGATTTACTTTGTTATATTTCGAATTCTTATATACGCATTTTATATGACATCGGAACAACTGTAATACTCGTCTATTAGATTCGCTTGAAACGTCAACTTTGGGAAAAACTACTGTCGCATTTATATAGAGATTACAAAACGAGTGGGTGTTGAATATGGAAAATATCCCCACGAGATATTTTTAAACCTTTTGATTTATTCACGAGCGATCTATTTATTACAAACAGGAAAATATGAAACGTGTTCTTCGAAGACCTCAAAATGTTCACTGTAAGACGTTGGTGCGCATGAATACATTGTGCTCAATAATTCACTGCGGGCACCCGCACCTCTTTTGTTTGAAACGTTATATAATCAAAAAGCCATACCTGACGGAAATATGAGTTTTTATTTTTTAATATGGTTTAATGTACTAAGATTAGATAAACAGTGACAGGCAAACAACTTGACAGATCAAAACGCAATTACAAGATCCTCCGTCCCTGAACACTTGACACGCTTCAGTGACCACCGGCCAGTTCATTTCTGTTCACTGGTGCTAATTAGCTGGTGATTCTATACTTGCAAATTAGAATACATTTTGATGAATCACGAAAGTTGTCATGGATCATTATAGTCGATCTTTAATACCTTTTCACACAAATGACTAATTAAACCATGTCAATAATTAGTGATGATAAAAAGCAAAAAAAGGTTGTGGAACTGAGTTGCTATTTTGAAATTCGAACGATGATTTGTCAATATTACAAAGGCAGTGTAAACGGTCATTTTAAACCATATGAATAATGCATAGTGATATGAATTCATCAATACATCTTACAAATTTATAACAAAGCATTTTTGGCATTTTACTGTCTTGCAAATAGATTGTTTACAATGACCTTAATTTATGTCTTGAACTATACAGTTATCCGGATGACGACTACCTCACTGTGGTCCAAGAACAGCTTCGTAATCTGTGAGTGACAGAGGAAGATATCTGAACACCAAACATATCTCAAACACCATGAAGTCGTATCACTCAGTAGGATTGAATGTTTTAAATGGATGTACAACCATTGCTATCCGGATCTTTGATACCGTCAGAAGGATCAGGAATAGCCAAGTGAACTTGATGAAGGAAGATAATCGAACCTATCCAACACCAGGACTGATGCTGTTTGATTGTCATAAATTGATGTTTTAGAGAAGTTCTTCTTTGGGAGGCATTTAGAAGTTGGTGAGATGAATAGAGAACAAGTTATATGGATTTACAACTTCTTTATTGCAGGATGGCGACGTTTCGGTGTAGATACACCGTTATCAAGCAAGTTTACCACTTGCTTGATAACGGTGTAAGTTTCTACACCGAAACGTCGCCATCCTGCAATAAAGAAGTTGTAAATCCATATGAATTGCTGTTTGTTTGTTTTGGAGAAGCTTCTTAACCTTATCTTGCTACCTTTAGGGGTATGAGGAGTCTCGTAACAGCGAATGATAGAGGACCAGATTGATAACTTACATGGGTAAAATATTTTAATATCTATGATATTCACAATACTTCATATAGTATGGTTGGTTTTCTTAAAGTTCCTGTTTGTGGTGGAGAATAATCATTGATGAAAATTGTAACGATGGAACAAGCAAAACAAGAAGCGTTCTGTATTGTTTTTGAATATTAAGATCTCAAAGTTTGAAACACACACAACTAAAAACAGATTGTTAACAAATTTAACGATAATGCGCTCCTGTTAGCAATCAATGTAATATTCATTGATCACTTACATACATATAATTCTCAATTCTCCATATCCATATCGTATTCTGATGTTTTGAATGCGTGAGTGAGGTCAAATTTACCAGGTGAGCTTGATGATATAAACAAAGGGGTAATATAATTACATAAGTTGTACATGTCAAATGTTAGTGGATATTTAGTGTAACAAACTCTTTAACTTTGCCATTTTGCTAAAATAATGCACAATTTGCTAATTGTATTAACTTTTATATATGCAGAAGTAGTTTCTCTTACACGTATTATCATCTTCTGTATTAGGTATTATTGTGTATTACTTTGTACCCTTTTGCACATTAGTCAACTATTTCCTTTTCTCAAAATATGATTGCTATTGTCTTCATTCTTATTTTCATATTGATCGTACATTATAGTTCTTCCTGCTTGATAAAATGTATAATACCTTTGTATGTATAACCAGGTTGGACATTCACTTTGTTTCTTACAATCTACGTATAATATATAGCCCCGACCAACCATACTGTCCATCCTCCCGCTTTGTACGTCTGTCCGAGGACATGTTTTGTCCGACCGATTGCAGAAAAATTATTTCAATGAGTCTTTTAAAATTTTGCTCATACCTTCTATCTTATTAGAAGGAGTCAGTGTAAGCAGTCACAAGTGTTATTTCGATTTTCTTCTTATTTTTGGTAAATTCCAATACTTGAGATTTTGTGGTGCAATGAAAGTTAACTGTCCCAGCTGAGCGGATGACAGACAGTAGTCCAGTGGTAGGGACGTCCAGATGATGGAAGTTTTCAGTACTTCAGTTGGTCAGGGATACTTGGTCGGGGGTATTAGTGAACCATGCTAATTTTCTTCTAGCTCATTTGCTCAGAGATGTAAACTACAAATAAACATATATATTTATTATATAATCTATCTTAGTTATCTTTTTAATTTCCAAAATATTTACTAAACAATTTGAGAATTGTCACAATGCTGAACTCAACAAGTCAAATGGGAATGAAATTGTTTTAATGGACACCAGAAAAAAGAGATCCGAATAACATTAGTTGCATATTGCATTACTCCACTAATAAGTCTCAACACATACCAAGTTTCTTTTTAAATATTGAGCTGCTTTTGAGAAATATTTTCATGGAAACCATAGCATAAGATACTTATCCTCCCTATGCATTAAGTTAAAATAGTTTCCATGGAAACTTGAAAAATATCAGATTTTCCTGAGTCGCAAACGGCACCACTCCACCAATAGGTCTAACTACAAACCAAGTCTCATGAAATCATACTGGATAGAATTTGATATAGAGGCTGGAAACGGTGCCTACTTTTACATGTATTTAGTCAAAATTATTTTTAGGGAAACCAGAATTTCTTTTAAAAATTCACTCTACTATAAGGTCCAACCACAAGTCTCATTTTAGAAATATTGAACTGCTTTTGAGAAGTGAAGCGGAAAAAATAGCATAAGGTCCCTAACCCCCATATGCAAATAGTAAGGCATCACTTTTCCACTAGGCCTAACCACATACAAAGTTTCGTAAAGATTACTTGAAAAATTTGATATGGCTCGGAAACGAAAGCATTCTGAATAACGGAACTAAAGAACGGATTCGAAATATGTGTCCAGCAATGCTTTGCAGGGGACATAACAAGCGACAAAGCCAGATCCTTTTCCGGACACAAAAAGCTTATTTGACATCAACGCACACACATGGATGGTAGTGTCTCATATGAACAATGGGGCCAATAAAACAACTTTCTTACCTCAACAAAAATACATACTGATGCCTGTACTTATCATCCGTATTATTTTATGAACCCGCTGCTCGATCAGTTCACAGTTGTCAAGCTGAACCAGCTCAAGGAATTGATAAGATAAAAGGGACGAGACATAATAAGAAAAAGATTTTTTCACATTTTATACGGTACAGAATAGATACAGAACACTATTTGTGTTGGACTGCATCATTTAAAACAAATATGGATAATATTTTTCTATCTTATTTTTAAGGGTGCGCGGTATTATCGGTTTATCGGTTTATCGGTATATTGCAATATGTATTGCAATACGCTTTTCTGTATCGCAATACATTTCAATACGGAAATAAGGAGCGATACCCATCGTTCCTTATTTTAATCATGACTACATGGTTTGACTGCACAATGTGAAACCTATCACTTCTCAGTAGTTTAGTTTTTCTCCTAACTTCTGCACTTGATGTACAAACACACAGTGAGAACGAGGATGATGAGCAACTCAAAGAGACCGATGGACAGTCCAACCACAACACACACACACTCGGGGAGGACACGCTCTCTGAAAGATAAATATAAAAATATTAACTGTTATTCGGCATTTTGAAAATTGGAAGAGTGGACTTTGCGACTATTCTATTTCTGTAAGAGGTGTGTTAAGGCATAATTTACATTACAAACATCGTATGAATAATACCAAATAGTGGCATTCGTATTAGGGAAATTATACAAGATACCTGTTTAATTTGAGATCGAAATCAACAATAATAAAGCTCATAGAAAATTATCGTAAAACCCGGAAAACAAATGTTTTAATTCGCCCACAACCATTGTGGCAGCGACGCAAACATTGTTACGTCAAAACGGTTGACTTTTTGTGACGTCATACCATAAACAGCATTCGAAAGAAGGCGGCGGCACGAAACAAAGCGGTAAACTTGGACTGAGTAAGCCAGTTGAAAATATTTTCGTTCTAAATTTATTTGTAATGTCTACCGGTAGATACAATCTAAAAAGTGACAAAAACAACTGTCAATCGGAGTACGGTACGAATTTTCTAAGAAACTGAAAAATTAAATTTTGATTTGGCCGGAACTAGTGAACATGTTGTATCAATTCCAGGTGATTCGCCTTAGCTAATTTGCGGGTATTCATTGTCATTCATCATAGGGTAAGTCATGTTACAATTGGTTTTTGATAAATAAATTCCTACAATGAAAACACTTTAATTATGTACAGAGATATGCCTTTATGTCGACAGTCCCACCAAAATAGAAAAGTAAAAAATACAATAATCAAGAACAAAAGAATTGGGCATAATTTATAGGCAGGTAAAAAACCTTAAAAAAGATTTACAAGCAAGAATCGTATCAACTCTCTTAGAGGATAAAAAAATTGGTGAGCACTTAAAGAACTGATTATTGTCCTTAATAAACCATTTTTGTAACCACCCACACAGCTCATAGCATTTTTTATGCTTACATTCACTTAAACACTATGCTTCTCTTGGCACAAGAAGATATTATAAAATGCATCCTGCACAGCACTTGAATATGTTGCCGTCCATGATCACACTTATTCTGGTGAGGGCATATAGGCAGGATGTTCGATTTCCCAGTTTTGAATACTAACCACTGGTCATTACACATGGACAAGATCTTATAGCATAATGTTAACACTTCACTATTGCTCAAGGTATAAGAAAAAGACTTCTTTGCACTCTTACACATTCATTCGGCCTTAGGCATTTGGGCAAGTTATTTATCTTAAAGTGTTCACACATAATGAACAAAATACTTATCATCATGTTTGCACATATTATTTCACTAATTTTATATGAAAAGGCTCACAAAGCCTCACTTTTGACACAATAATACTGTTCACGTGATTTCCATGGTGTTAATTTGAGCTTTCATACATTTTAAAATCCCACGTATCATTCAAAACGTGTCACTTTAACATTTACATTTCTATTCTTATGTTGTAACACTGAATCTTTGACACATTGCTGCTCTGGACACATATACTATACTCACCTTCTTGTTTCTGCACACGAATGGTGGTCAGTGCAAACACCTCGTCGTCGATGACCGAGCACCTGAAGATCCGTCCATCATCGTGGTCAGTGACTGAGTGGACGAGTATGGAGGTCCAGTGGTACTGACACCGACTCTCCCCCGTCTCGGGTACACTGTAGAACACGCACCTGCTGTCCAACTGACTGTAGTGGATCCAGGCCTTGTCAGTTGGGAGCTACAACACATCACTTTAGTATTATTTACTCTCCACAATTTTCTCAGAATAGAAACGGTTACAATTTTATTCTCAAATAATCTATAAAAAAATCTTCAGCACCAATTGAATCGTTTTTAAATGAATGTGTATTCCATATGTCCATTCCATGTACATATGCTTTGAAAGGTGACACGAATTGTTATAATCTTTCATCTTCTTTACTCTATATCGTTAACTCACGTGATCATTGGTTCATTATCAAATGGTTTGGTAGTTATCAAACTTCTTAGAGCTCATACAAAGCATTTATCACACACGTGCATGCAAGATATATCAATGATTGTATGCAAAGCTCAACAAAAACAATATTAATGTATTAATGCTCAGACATTTCTTTCTTAATACTTTTCGCGGAATGTGACACTCAATGTTGTACGGTATTGTGTATTAGCACACAAGTATTTAAAAACATAAAGTTTAAAAAGTTTAAAATAAAGTAGAAACCAGAGATTGTTTCGATTCATTCAATAACTAAAAGACTGGTGTTGCATTTGATAATGACGATTACAGTGAAACACATTTGTAGTAACTTGAATGAATAAAGTTTAACATGAACCCTAACATGTTTAAAGTTTTAAAGATGTGTTACGAATCAGGCACATTAATTTATTTTCACATTGCATATATCAAACATGTCAATAACTATTTATGCATCATCAAAATTAATTTGAGGAATCATTTATTAATTTGCAATTCATAATTGTTTTAAAAAACCATCCAAAAATATATTTAGCATTCCTTAGATTAGAGTAAGACGTCAAAAACATGAACTATTTGTAATTGAAAACCCAACATATAATAAACCAACTGAGGTATGTTCTTTCTTTTGTACCTCGCTTTGTAACATCAGCCTAACCTTGCAATGATTTAGATTTATACTTAAGTAACCCTTTACTCTTACAACGATTTCCCACAACAATCCTGACATCTGAACAATATGTACGTTTCAAGTTAGTTACCTTCTCCAAACCTTCCTTTCATAACCTGTGTTACAATAAACCTATTTCATTTCCGACTCAAGGAAACTAAGGTTGCTATAATAACTTATCCTTCAATCGTTGACGCAACATTTGTTAACCATCAGGAAGATAAAGGTTCCTTCAGTTTTGCAGAGCACACACATTCATACAGGAGACAAGTCATTCATTTTGTTACAGGATTTGATAGGATGTTAATATCGACAGATATACAAAGTGCAACGTTTCACAGATGGATGTATTTTTAGAACCAATGAGAGCAGAGTTCATAACAATTGATAATTTGTTGGGCATGACATTTCTGGATTGAATTTGAGCTTTATGACTGTCCTTCACCTTTGTCTCCCAGAGAAATACAGAGGAGGGGTCGGTGATGTCGAACCTGTTGCCCACGTCTCCTGAGCAATGTAGATACACTCGGCTCTGCTTTCTGTATTCGGTTGCATTGGGCCAGCGCTCAATGTTCAGGTACTCAGCATGGGCTGTGAAAACATTTAAAGTTAAGCACAAAGGAAATCATTTTGCCTTCTAAAGATGAGAGAAATCATAGAGAAATAAACATAAAGTATATCTAAGAATTCAAGATCATACTGGAAATGTTTTAAGTTGGCTTTCTTCAGTATTGCACAGAACAGTTTAATGTCCGAGTTTGTATCCGGGCATTATACTTACCCCTTGCTTGCACTGTGACGTTGACCTCATCCACGTTGGACGTGTTGGAGCTGTAGGCAGACAGACAGTAGTAGGTTCCCCCGTCACTACACTGTAGATCTGACACCCGGACTTCCAGACCCCCCTCACCGTCTTTAATCACCCCTGATGCAGTGGACCGACCCTTCAAGGACGCATCCACTATGTAGGGTGGTCGTCCCTCAGGGTGACCAGGGCTATCTTCGATCGATTGGACCCGTCCAGCTTACCGATCTCCATGAAGGAGATAGAAGAAATGGACTCGTCAGAAATCTTGCATTTCACCCTCAGAGCCTCGTGGATGTTGGCACCAAGTACGAATGTTGATGGTTTTACTTCAATTTCTGTGACCTGTCCTAAGATAACCATCGGAATAACGTGTTAAATGTTATAAAACGATATAACAAGTCTGTTTTTGAAGGTTTTGTGACTTATGTACATTGATTATAGTTTTCTTGTTTGCTTGTGATAAGATAAGTCTGCTTTATGACTGTCTGAAAATGGAGACTTTTACAAGTCTGGATCCTCATTCACCATATGTAGACTTGAGCAGTTTGAAGTTGCGAGACCAAGAAATTAACGTTGGAAAAGGTATTTCATTATTTCCTTAAACTAAATCTTAATCTGATATGATTATGTCAAGCAATCCGCGCCTCCCTCTGCCTGCACAATTATTCCTTTCTCCTTTTAGATAGATGATTTTGTGAGGGAGAAAATATTTTATTTCACAACAAGGAAATACACGCACAAACATATAATTGCATTCAGAGTTAAAATGGATGGGATCTGGGAAAAGAGGTTCAAAATGGGATATCTTTGATGTACTCAGGTCATTGCATTCAAATGTAAAATACGCCACTTCAAACCCCTTATGGGGTATGTTGGTTAGGTTCAGCTTCCATGCTTTCATATTGATTGACTAATTCAAGCCTTTCGTAGATTAACGTTTTTGTACAAGATTTGTAATGTCTGTGTGTATATCCAAAGTAATATGGTGGATGTTACTGATGGGACGTTAAAGAATAAATTGGCCTGAACATCATCTGTCCAAAAAAAGACTTAAACATATTAAATTTTTCATTTCGATACATGTACAACAGCACCAGGAGTTCTACAGGCAACAAGTTCAATTAAATGCAACATTTTGCTGTTGGAGGAGGTGTACATATACACTGTACATATAAAATGCAGAACACAATTTAGAAAGAATTTATGTTGCCATGTCAGTGTTATGGGTTACCTTTAAAGGTTTCAGTTAGCTCTATAAAATCATATTTTATGAACGCTTCTGTCGTATTCATCCGTAAATTGTATATTTCAAGTACTCAAAAATATTGTGACCTTTGTTTAATCAAAAAGTGCACTTAAAACGTGTAGATATAGATTTAAAAACTAATCTTAGTTGAATCAATTTTATAAATCATGCAATTTAAACAAATAGTTTCAAGAATGTTGATTTGAGTTATATTATCATTTCTACGGACTGACTGCGAAATTATATAAGTATATGCCTCTTTAAACATGTATCAATCTATTCATAAGTTCGTTAGGGATTTTGTTCAATTTTAATCATGATTATACAAAGTTGTGTGATAAAAATGTTATTTTCTGTATGGAACTTAATCTTTTCCCAAATGAGTCACTTTTCACCACATGTTAATACTTTTGTATACAAAAACGTTAATTTTCAACAAAAACTGGGAATTATTACGCTTACATTTAAGCAAATTCACAAAAAAATTTAAAAAATTAAAATTGAAATGTTTAAGAAGACTATGCTCATGAAACCATACATTTCTAAATCATCAACAAACCTTTGAGTTTAATTTGTAACCTAAACAACCACAGGTATATATAAAACATGCCTACCTGTGATGGTCCACGCAAGCACTGGTAATAAACACACTATGATAATGAAATGACGTTGAGATGGTGGCATCATTTATAAATCCATGATCGTGCAAACTGAATGTCTTCGTGTCCTTTTCCTAGGTCATTGTGTCACAAGTGACTGTTCTGCTTCAGTGCCCGCTTAACGCGAAGAAACTAAAACGAGGTGACACAGTTTATCCTCTGCTGTCTACAGTATATTCTGCTCCTAGACATACAGGTTTTCAATCGACTTAGCTTGCATGCTTTTTGTTTGGCTGTCTAATTGCCCTACCACCTGAAATGATTAAGTCTTCAAGGTAAATGGTAGAGGTTTTGATGATATAATGATGATATAATGCAATTTCATTCTATAAAAACAAAGGACATTTATTTGTGCTAACAACGACGAAACTATATTTAAAAAATGATTGTGTCTGAGGGTAAAGGGGATTTTGTTTCTTGAATGCAGTTTCCAGGCATTGGCACAATAATATAATTTAGTTTTATACCTAAAAGGGCAGCTGTTACTTATCGAATTCCATTATTTATTGAAACCAATTGTTGTGTTTGGAAACCTTTTCAACCCTCTATTCACGATAATACCAACAGTCCCTGACTTTTTTTCAAGAAAAGCTGTAACCAATCCAAATCGTTTTCCTGTGTATCTTGTAAAAGACGACTGGGTGTAATTCAACATTAATCTTTTTCCTTTTCCCCTTTTTTTTCCACATTCGTTTCGTTTTGCACTGATAACACAACATTAATCATACTAATCTTGTTATTTTACTACATGTCATGATCCAGAAAAAGAATAAATGGTTTTGAAAGGAATATCATTGTGAAATATCCTTATCGTACAAACAAATGACTTGACTGGCCGTGTAAAGAAGTAAAGTTTAATTATTAACATAATTGTCAGGTAAAGGTAAAATATAATTTTAATATAGAACCCCAAGTTTTAAGAAAATGTTGCAGGCACATTCTAAAACTATATGTACAAATTTAATGTCAAAAGATACATTAAATATAAACAGAAATACATTTCGGGGGTTTTTTTTCACATAAATTGTTGCAATCCTGACTACATGTGTATAGAATAAAGGTTACATATTGTATTACTTGAAAGTAAAATTAAAAGCAAATTCAAATAAAATCCAATGTATGCATATCAATTAAAGGAAGTTTGATCCCCAAGCTCCACCATATTTCAGGCCTAGGCCACACATTATAGATGTCACATACAAGATAAAATAAATATATTAAAGACGCGAAGCAATTTAACCACAAGTTATAAAAAAATCGACACCAACGTTTCATAATCAAGCAGAAGTAAAAAGAGTGGTATAAAAAGATACACGATGCCTCTCAGATCTATTATCTGCCCTCAAGATCATTTCACTCAGTGAATCAGTTCTTATTGTCTTATCAACAATTAATCAACCAATTCAGACATACAACTAGGAGCGCAAACAGAAGGACATTGTTAACTTTTCACAGTGTCAGGACTATCAAACTTTGAGATGGAAAGTCTTGTAATCAAAATACTGTTGCTTCAAATTGGAAGTTTAACACACAAAATAAATTGCTACGGCAATTGCATCGACGTTATCTTCACTACATGTTCAACCACAGCATGATAAAAATGACGTTGTATAAATCTCACTTGTGCAGTTGTTATTGAGTGAGTGAGTTATTGCTTAACGCCGATTGGGCAATATTTCAGCCATTAGCGGCGAGTACAGATGTTATCGAAGGATGTACAAACGGAGACAAGATAATAACAAAATATATCAAATAGGTTTTGCATTTGTATCAACTATTATTTTCTACTCTATTTAAACACAAAGGGGCAACTTTCATTAACACTAAACACTCCCCTTGATCCTCCTAAATGTATGCTGAGATCCATTCTAGATCTGTTTGTGTTGTAGGAATCCATTCAAGACATTCAACCCTCCTGAGTGACAAAACTGTTGGAGATTCAAATATCTGCCTCTGTCACTCCCAGTAAACGAAGCTCATCTTGGACCCGTTGTAGGTAGTCGGGATCCGGATAGCGACTGAAATATGAAATTGGAAAAAGGCCATATATTAATTCATTGGCAACAATGCATTTGGTATTAATTATTTCCGATAACAGCTCAAAATTGATAATAAGTTTTAACCTATATTGAATCATGTATTATTATTATTATTATTATTATTATTATTCATAATGGCATGTTTACTTTATTCTAAACGGTGAAAGATCATGTGGGGGTTAACGAACGATTGAAAAAGTTATCGGCAATATTACTAACAAAGACTTTGTACGAGATTTCTTACATTTGTTTATATACTCCAGTCAAGCCTGTGTTTTCATATTTATCTAAAACTATCATCAAATACAGTCAGATCAAGTACAGGAATTTAATGTGATTTTTTTCACATATTGACAATGAAAGGTGAGATATTTATATAGACTTGAGTTAGACTATACAACCAAAGAAGAAGACGGTAATACAATAGAAGTTTAATCTGAGGAACTCTCATCCCACTGGATTGAGCAATTCGTTTATTTTCTATAATCCATAAAAGACATCTGCTGATAATGCAGAGGTTTTCAGAATTTGACACTATAATCACATGTGTCATTAGATCACAAGCAGCGTTCTCGATTTCGTTATTCTTGAATAATGATGCAGAAAGATTGTCAGGTGTTTATTCGATCTTAAGAAGCATAACGTTTTACGATTTTAACTAGTTCAATACCAGATCATTTCATTTACTATTTTTTCGTGGCCTGTCCGTTGTATCATACAGTGGATAATGTAGCAGATTTTTGGGTAGATGATCATAAGTTATCATCAACAAAAGCGTCGCATATAACAAATTGTATTCCTTATATATGATATTAATGATATTGAAACACTCATGGTTAATAACCTTTTAAAATCATATTTGCAAAACAATTAATATCATTCCTAAAGTGTGATATATACAAGCTACACGTTATATATCACATGATAGATACGTGCACATGTCAAGTATTAATCAACAATGTTTTTATAGTAAATAGTAAATAGGATAACCACAAACCCAGAACTGGATACAGATAGTGTATGTATTCTTAACTTCAATCTTAAATGCACTTTTTGTTGAAAATACAAATATGAAGAGAAATTGAAATGCAATTTTTTTAAATAATCTTTTACAGATGAAAATTCATACTCACGTTGAACCATCCCTGTAAAGACAACCATTGAATTATAAATATATATAACTAAGGTTACATCAGAACGTTTGTTGAAGGAAAGATATTCAATATTGTAAACAAGTAGAAAAAAGTTGTAATGCTTACAATATTATGAGAAAAAAAATATTTTAGTTTTCATAGTTTGAAAATCTTATCGATAATTTGTACGCATACAATCATTGCATCACTATACACCACATCATGAGGTTAAATGTTTTCATAATTCAAATATTCATCTTTGCACTGATAGTAAAGGTTAATATTATTTAGTTTTGCATAAAATGTCTTTACTTTTTATTTTCACTTGGCAGTGAAAAAATCTCTTTTTTAATACATTATCATTACATACATACATTATATACATACCATTAGTATTTATGTCAAGTAACTACCTTACAAGTATTCATACATTTCATTGTTAAATGCACATATGATATATGTTTCTGATATATTCATAGTGAAAGTATTTTAATGAGTCAATGTGCATAAAAAGAACGTAATATTAACAAATTAGATATCAATCGTCTTAAATCCTTTATAAGTACATCCTGTGTGATACTAGAAGTCCTTTTTGTTTTGTCAAGGGTCTTTGATAGTATTGACCGATAATAATTTTTTCAAATATTTTTATTGCCAACCGGTCAGCGCAAGCACACACGCACGCATGCGCACGTGCACAGGAACAATTTTGATATTTGAAATAAAAATTTGGGTATAGGGAAATGTCCCTACTCAGAAATTTCCGCTTTTTTAATTTTAAAAACTAGATACGATACAAATAAATAGTCTGTAACAATTAATTATTAAAAATGTTATGATGTGACGTTCATTAAACCTTAAACTTCAGATTCCGCTCGCGAAAAACATGTTATTTGATAAAAAAAGAGTTATCATGCGATATCTGATTGACATTTCAAAACAGATTGAGGATGAAATATGAATTGCCAAGTTACAAAAGAGTATCGTGAAAGAATCGTCAATATCAGTACCTAAAAAAGCTTGACAAAAAGCGGCCACGTGCCGTAGTCATGTTTTTCTATGTTAAAGTGTTATTTTAAGGTTTAAAATATATTTTAACCTATTGTCATTAACTTGTTTGTTGTCTCCCTGTGACGTTGCATCCCTTTACGCGGGAGTTATCTCCCTTCAACCGCACGTCAGAAGCCCGCCCGCATGGCGTTAGTATAGCTCACGCAATTCTAATTGTAGTAACATAGGAAGATGGAAGATCCGAAAGATTCGGTTGATGTCAAACCGAAAAGGAAAATGGCAGGATCTCGGATGCCTGAAATCATGGAGGCGCTGATTAAACACCCTCCTTCGAGTGCGGACGGTAAATTGCCACATCAATCTCCGTTGACCCGTTGGAAAAGGAATGTGATATTCTTGAATCAGAAGTAAGACGACTGCAATTGGAGACTAGGCGTAATAAATTGAGAGCCGAAATAAACGGGTCACGTGCAACCCGAGTAACGAGAGACGATGTACTGCAAAGAGTTATCTCCCTTGTCCCACTGATAGGTTAACAAAAGCTACCTTACGCTGGTTTGTTGAGTGTCTTTTCAAACTAATGAAACTCATTTTATTTATCACACTACTGAAAAAAGTAAGCTGTTATACAAAGGAAATGTTGGTGCCTCGAAAACACCTGACAAGTTACAAGACGTGCTAACGGCCATCAGCGAGCTGGAGATTGGAATGGTTAGAATTCAAACCAACCTGTTCATTCTGCTTTGTTGCCTGTATGCTCTGTGCCTTCGACACTTTCAAACTCGCTCGCTCTTTTCATGACGGTTCGCAAGGTCAGTTAAAATTGTACTTGGATTTAAGCTCAGTTTCAAATCGCGAATACACGATGATACGTGACCAAGCAATAAAAACTAAAACCGTCCCGCAATACTCAATACTCGTTATGTATATAATTTCGCCTATCCGTAATTTCCGTCTCGTGCCGATGCTTGAAACAGTGATATGAAAATCAAATTTGTTAGTAATTAATAAAAGAATAACACTGACAAGATTAGTCGCCATTTTGACCCATACAATCTTTGTTATATAGCATTGTTATACAGCATATCGTCGAGATATACGTTACCATGTGTCCGCGAGTTTAATATGAAGATAAATTATGTGTCCGAGTAAAATATCAATCCCGAACTTCGTTCTCGTTTGATACTTAACTCGAACGTATGATACCTTTCCATTTCAAACTCGCGGACACACGGTAACTTATTATATCTATATATTTTTAAGAATATACCTGATGTTCAATCAATAAATTTTCATAATCGAGTCAAAATTTATGTCAACTCATACCTGAAATCTTCTATATTAATTTTGATAATTTTGATAGACTCATGTCGATAACTAACATTACTATAAATTCTCAATTTTTAAACTAAGATACATATTCCGACAAATTTGTTAAAATCATATTTCGAAGAAATGTATTTCATGAGTATTTAATTATCTAATCAAGGCACATATGAAACCTTAAAAATATTTCACATGATGTGACTCTTAGTAAGTGCTTTATGAATTTTGAAGGGATAATAATGATGTCTATGAAAAAGCAACAGAAGTGCAATCAGAAGATAACTAGCTATTATTGAAATAATGAAATATATACTCACTTCCGACGACTGAAAGGAAACAATATCATAATAAATACAGGATGAAATATGATGTTGAGATGTAAAATCAAAAATCAACATTATACATCAAATTCTAAAGTGATGTATTCTCATGACACTTTCCTTCAATACACTAATTGAACACACGATAATTTAGACGTTGAAATTAATGATCTACGGTGTAACATGTAAATAGTGAATGATTATTAAGTTGAAAAAGCCATGATCATTTAAAAACATGTTTACAGAGACTACTCAATACAAAAAAGGAAAAAGACGAGGATTTCATATAAAGCTGCATACCGAAAATTGGTCATTCCCACTAATTCGCTGTACAAATATCATTTAATTTTGGTTTAATTTGGACGTAAATAAAAAAAAAGCTTCAGCAAATTTGACAAAGGGTCACCCATTGTTCATACGTGAAATTGTTGAACTTTTTTAGGGATTGTCTGGTCTTTTGTTCAAAAATTTGCCTTTTGAAATAGACAGATGTGGTCATATTTTCGAAATGTCGACTCACTGTGAATGAAATCAGCACAATCACATTGATTTAGTGCGAAGGAAAAAACATGATTAATTTTTTTTTTAAATTTATAACTTAAAAAGGATTTTGTTGAGAATTATGAATTTAGTGTTTTCGAAATTTTACATCTTAGTCACTTTACTGACCTGATACAACTGTTATGGTTAATTGTGGTTGAATTTGTGAGTTCTGGTAAGTTTGAAATAGTGTGTCTGATAAATTTGCTTGTTAATAATAAAATCGTATATAAAATAGGATGAAACAAAGCATTTAGCTGTTCAACAATTATACAAATATAAGGCTAAAACTCCCCTATGCCCCATGCCCTACGTGTTAATCATTATTTTGAAACATGAATGTATCAAATATTCTTTTTTTCATATATAATTAGTAAACGAAAATAATCTAATAAAAAGGTGATCGTGTTGTAAGTTTTCCATAATCGCCCCAAAGTTAAATTGATAAACAATAAAGGCGAGTAGTATTAGATGTATTTGACGGCCCAGACACATCATACTCCGATTGTGCACTAACGGACAGTTATCACATACTACTAATGTTTTCTTAAAGAAATAAACTGGCGATTTCTGCGTATTTAGTCTGACACCAATGTTTACGGTTACCTGTCACTGAACCTTCATTCATTAGCCAATTTGATCATCACATCAACAAAAGTTGGTCAAACTCGTGCCTCTTACTTATGTTTTTTTTTAACAGTGCAGAACAGAACAGGATCTATTCTAAAAAACCCGAAGTGATATAGAGAACATACAGGTTTAAACAATTATTAATTTGAATTGAAGAGTGTAAAAACATTATGATCTGTGTCGTAATAACACTCAAATAAAATACTTGTCCGCACAAGTACATGAAGTATAACGAGAAAATGCGATATCCTGTGACAGAATGTTGAAAAAATTATTTATTTTCAAGACATCTTATGTTTAGTTAAAACATATTTCTTGAAAGATTAAGTATCGAGGTTGAGATGTCTTTATATTATTTTCGGCAATCTGTAACACCTTTGATTATGTGTTTTTTAACGTTTCAGATCATATTAAAAATTAATATCATATTAAATCATCAAGATTTATATTGAGTGTTATATTAAAAAGTAAATCAAATAGATACTGAAAAATAAATTGATTCATTAACTTTCTTTTTGAAAAAAATGGGTCCATATTTAGTGGGATTAGGTCATTTCATTTTATTCCGAATAAAAAAAGGGAAAGACCCTACTTGATGTATCTTCCACTAAAAAGAAACAAAGTTTTGTAAAACGTTCATCCAAAAACTCTTACTTTATATACCCCTACATAAGGAAATATTGAACTTTTTTTCTATTTTAATTCATAACCTACAACACCTATATGTGACTGAAAATTTAACCTGTTAGCTAGCCATGATTGAGTTGAGCAATTCTAAATATAGACCCTAGATGCACAAACATCAAGCATGACGTCACAATTTTAGCGGCGTGGCAGCAATGGTAATTTCGGCTATTTGTGTGTCTTTTCTTTGATATAATTCAGCGAGTGATAAATTAAATACTAAATTCAGTGCCATTTAATTAAATTTTTATGAAACTCATGATAGGTATCGCTTTCGCTCGTTAAATACGAAACTCGTTTCATACAATAGTATTAAACGGGACGTCGTTTAATATTTTCTATATCTCAAAGCCTATTTGATGATCATGAAATGTTATATATGAACACATGTTCTAATTATTGTATCCTAATGAATTAATGTTTCATAATGAACTGAATAGCCTGAGTGAGTGCATTATTAGATCTTTACTCCAATCATGAGGGATGGTATTATTGTAAGAAAATTTACCATTAATCTTAAAATGAAAAAAATAAAGAGAGATTCAATCTGATACGAAAAAATAACTACCAGATGCCAATTCATACTTACTTAGCAATGGTGCTCCTGAAAAGGCAAAAATAATAACACTGAATTCAATGTAACTGTTTCCCCAAACATTTCACACATTATTGACAGCTGTCAATTATTGACTTCAGGGTAAAAGATTAAGACTGCAATTAATTTCAAAAGTAATTGGTTTAGCATGAAGGTCTGAATGTGATTGAGTTCCCTCGAAAATGATCGGACTATGAAATTAAAGAGAGTAAAAAGCAGCGACTGAGTGCTGGGTACGATAGGAATGGTAATTTTGAAAGTGATGTTGAATAATTTCAAATACAAATCAGTCTTTGTTCATCTTTTGCTTTATTTGATTAAAGCTCATTAGTTTTTACATACATGTCGTAATAATGACTAATGAAAGCATATGATACTTTTCTTACGCTGAATGATCCTGAGAGGATTTTTTAATTTCACTCTTGTATATATCATACAATAGCAACTGGTAAGGTTAATTTTTACGGGACAATGAAAAGTCATTACTTATCTAACATGTTCAATGTTGTTAAATAAATTCTGTTACCAAGGTAATGACGGTACTTGAATCAACATTATTTATCCAGGTGTTTTCTTATCGAGTTCTTAATAAACGAGTTGAAGCTGTACTATATGTTTTGAAGGATATTCACTTTTGATGAAGTAGATTCTAAATATGTAATAAGTCTATTATGATATTTTCTCATATAATTTTCATTTTTACATCCACATACAACGGGGGTAGTTCACCACTACAATACCCCCCACCCCACCCCCCAATCAAACAGCACAAATAATCTGCACAAGATTTTAACATGTAGTTTTCGCACTCAATGTTCACAGGTTTTATGTTTGGCCATTGTATGCACCTATATGGTCAACTTTCACTGTCTACTGTCTCGTCTATTCACAGGGTAAAGCTGACATTTTGAGATATTTTCAGATTAACTCATGAGGTTATAGAGACTGTCTTATCGGCAATCGGTTCACAATTTTGTTTTTTTGGGGTATTACTTGAATACAGGCGCTATTCTTTCACTTAAATTACAACATTATGAAGATAAACTATAAGTAGGAAGAGGATATACAGAAATTTATTGATGATTTATGATAAGACTTATCAACAATGAGTGGCTTTACTTCTCCGAGTTTGCGCTGGAGATATGGAGATTGTGAAATCTAAATACGTCAAAATGTTACCCTCAGTTACGTGTTTCAACTGTGTTGTGTTATATATAAGTACTAATAACATACAATTTCCCCTTGAATTTCGTTTCTAAACCTTCGATAGGGCTGTCCTTTTAAGTAACAAATTTTTCAAAAAAGGAGAGTTATTAATTATAATCTTCACTTTTATAAATCAAATGTTTATGTTTAGATTTTTTTATCGACGTTTAGATGAAAAATAAAGCATTGACTTGAACAGCGAAGTGTTGCAATAATAAAAAAAATAATAAGAAGTGTTGAATAATTTCACATCGTTTTATAAAACAAATGATCTCTTTGATCATATTGAAATTATCATTTCCAAAGTCTGGATGAAATGAGTGACATTACTTAGCATTAAATACCATTCCATTTACTTGAACATAGTATAAAAAGCAGTATAGAATCTGTTGACTTTTCATTAGTCTAATAGCCTGTCATACAACTCTATGTTATTGACAATACTAATAAATGCATTTGATTAGATCAACAAACGATAAAATACTTCTCTCTCATAATGAATGTTCGAAAAAGACATTTTCATTGATCAACTCAGTCTACTGCTATCGGGAGGTGTTACTTCTTAATGAATTTAACATGATATGTAAGTGATTCAGTGAAATGGAACAATGCTGATAATATTATTCATGCCTATTTAATTATAAATTTCCTTCTCCTCAGATGAATAGATTACCATTCTTTAAAAAATATGCGATAAAAATAAAATGTTAATCTCTTTATTACTTTAAACATGCATACAGGAAATGTTTTAATAAACATCCTCATTTCAATACCACAATTTATATTCTTTTGTGGGATGCCTCTTTCCTTAAAATAATTATACGTAAATACAACAAAGGCAATAAATTTATAAACAAATTTTGAAAGGGTCAATAATAATTTAAACTTTCCGATTAGTACAGTATTCTCAGAATAGGATATGTAATAATAGTAGTTAATGAAAAGACAACTCAAATGGACATGTTCCTGACTGCCTTATTTATTCAGAAACTTAGCTCTCATACTATCGTTCGTTTTCTCGTATTAAAGATGGAAAGTTGTTTGTTTCAAACGCAAGCTTTCAAATCCTAGGACGAATTGTTCAGTTCAGTTTCTTTGAGGTTTTCCTTTCCAGGGTGAGGGATTCACTTTGCATTACCAGTTCAACAGCTCTTTTCCCTTTGTAAGGATTTATTGCGATCAGTGATGATCTTAATATTAATCATTCAATGTTTTAATTCTAAACAATTATTCGGTGAGATTATATGGGGTTTTTTTAAAATTAATAGATACATATACAAAATGCTATAAATATGAAATATATAAAATATCTCAATGGTCTGTCCAATTATTTTTTAAATTCAGAATCTTGGTATTTAAGAAACAAACACAACTTGTTCTTATAAAAGTCCAAAACTCAACAGAGAACACTGAACGTTAATCTGTAAAGAGAAATTTAACCTAAAAATAGAATTAAAAAACTGCTCCGTAGAATTAAATATCACTGTTTACCTCATGTATTCCTTATGCGAGATCTTGATCCTCCACCTTCCCTCCTCGAACTTGTAGGTGAATCCTCTCCTCCAGGCCACCTTCAGCAGAGACAGGACCTTCTGTCCTTCTCTATTATTAGGTAGGTAGGCAGTGTAATTGACTTTATCATAATGTTGTGCAGGAGAACCAGGACTCTTTATAAAAGAAATATTACAGTTACTAAAGTGACAGATAAAATATGAAGATGTCGTCCACTTGCACTGCAAGGTAAGCAGACAGACCATATTGTCAGGTGGTGAGACGAAAACCAGTTTTCTTTGAAAGGAACAGCGTCTACTTAATGATGTAACACATTGCATGTTGATATTGTAAATATCCGTTTTTCCTCAGGTGGATTATGACCAATAATCTTGTATTATGAGAGCAAGGCCTCTCCATAACAAATAAAGAGTAACAAATTTCCGCTAATTTAATCTTGAACACATACTGTTTATTAATCAACAGGCATAGATATCAAAGTAAAACTTCAGTGAACATAATTTTTCTTCATGATAAATTTTCCCTGTCTTGATTTTAAACATCTTCAACGAAATGCCTCTACAGTCCAATAATGTAAGTAAGACTTTATTAGTTTTCATTGCTAAAGGTTTTTTCATATCATACCTACTTTCATTCAAATATCAAATAATGGCAGTGACTATGCAGATATAAAAACTTAAACAATTTCAGTTGAACCTTCTCTAACATGAAAGAGTTTTGATATTGGAACTGTGTCATAAGGACACACATGACAGCAAAAATACGGTACGTTTTTCTATTACTGTCGTGGTACAAATTGGTTTAATCATGAAATTAGCAAGGCAACATTCATGACTTTATGTTGTTGATTGAATGTTGATGAAACATTCATTTAATATGAGATTATGATATTATTACTTATTGTTACAAACAAAACAATAATAAATATTGCATTACTGCATTAGGCTTGAGATTATAAAAAAAACTATTTAATAAAGGAACCGCCACTAAAATTTGGGGAAGTCAATCTTATTCTGTATAACACCATCACATTAGAAATGCAAGCAATAGTCATAGTTTGTTCAACCTAAAACTTCAATGGGATAACTTGCTAAAAGGGAATACTTAAAGATACCTTTTAAAAATTATTTCCCCATCGATTATTGCAAGAGGGTGTGTATTAACAATGCAACCAAAGGTACATTTTTAAGGAATTCAAATGATCGAACACCTACCACAGTTGAACCTGAAGGAATGTGATAGCGTATCTCGATAGTGTTGAAGTTTTCATATCCTTCACATTTCTTCTCAATATCTTTGTTTGTCATTTCCCCAGGAATTCTGTCCCCAATCTTCACGAGCTTTGGTTTGAGATTTGCCTGTGACCTGCTTATAGATGATCTTTAATCTTATTATTGGAGTGATTCGGCCAATTGACCAATAAAAATGATACAGGGGCTTTACAATTCAGACCAGAATCTTCAAACAGTGTTAAATGTCAACGATTCCTTAAACACAAATTGTTCATTAGTTGTCTTAATGAAAGAATCCATTCGAAACTTTTATAGTTATTTTTTTATATTACCACAAAAAAAAAACACAAATTATGATTGCGCTCAGTGAAGTTACTTTTTGTAAGTAGTTTGGTATTAGTCATACCTCGGTGGTTTCTTCCATGTTGAACCCTCCCCTTTGTCCAGTAACTGGTTGATCCTCTTCCTCAGCTCCGTGCTATCCCTCGAGTCAAGACACACTGACATCACCTTCTGGACACAGTCCCTGTACTCACGGGCACCTGCAGAACACAAGTCATTACAGCTTATAAGGAACAACGGTGTCAAATTAACAATATCCTACTGGCAAAAGCTTCAACGTGTGCATTATGTAAGTACTTTGAAAATGTATGAACAGGATTTAATATTTATATATATTTATAAGTGTCTTAATCAAAATAGTGGAAGCATTGCACTGTTTATCATTAATGACAAATGATATCAACGCGAAATATTAATTATAACCTAAGTCACTATATAAAAAACACAAATAATGATAACTTCTCTTTCATGAGATGTCTACAAACCTGATGGTTGATCTGCTCCACTCTGGACTTCCAGCTGACCAATCTGAAGAATCATTTTCTCAGCTGTTGAAACAAAGCATGGATCAAACACAACACGAGGTGTCTGCTCAGAAGCATCAGGACTTGAAGAGGATGAGGACGGATCAGACGTTGCTACCAAGCTGTCTTTAAGTACAGGCAGCATCTGCATCATCTCAACTTCGTCTAATTTCTTACATGCTTGTTTGATGTAACTTTCTTTTGACTCTATTACAGCAAGGCTTTCGTCTATTGCTTGCATGTTCTTGTCACATACCGCTAATTTTCCTTGGCTGTTTTCTTCAACTTCTTTCAGGACATCTTCTTGTCTTTTTTTGATCTTACTCTCAAGTTTGGAAAATTCCTTATTGATTTCTTCTTGCATTGCCTTTTTTTCCTTGAGTAAGACAGATTTATTATTTTCAACCCCATGACGTTGATTCTTAAGAGTGAAAACATGTGTCTGTATATCATGGAGCCTGGACTGCAGGTCTCGTTTCCCTTGAATCCATGCTTCTTCAATACTGTCGAATTTGTGACCCTTGTGGTCCAGTTCTCCCGCACACGACGCACAACAAAGGGACCCGTCATTGGAGCAAACTAATTCCAGCTTTTTGTTTGGGTGCTTGGTACAGAAGTGAGGAGTTGAAAGCCTCTCACGTTCCAACAACTTGCTACGTAAAATATCTGCAGGAAAAGAAGTGGCCTTCCCATTGACCGTTGCAATATGTCTGCAGATAGGGCAGGTAAGTCGCCGCCCTCCTTCGGTCTGAATGAGTTTGTCCAAACAGCCAGTACAGTAAGCGTGGAGGCATTCGTGTAAAAGATGGGGGCGTCTGTCTGTCTGGTTAAATCCATCCAAGCAGAATGGACACTTTAGGTAGGTTTCCTCCAAGTCCTTGACCCATTTTACTTCGGGTTCAAACATTGTTTATCTGCAAATTTAAGTGTAGTAGACACATCAATTAGATGTCCATTTTTCATGATTGAGGTTTCATGAAAGGTAATCAAATGTATGGAAATTTCTTAAAATTAACTTTTTTAATGTTTTGATATTTAATCACGTTATTATATGGTTTAATTGGTCAATATAGACAGTAAATTGGAGGAATTCGTCCTCCATGTAAGTGTCTAATTTCACTGTTGGTACAGACACAATTAACCTGGAAATTAGAGCAGTAATTACAACATAAAGGCCGATAGTGTACATTTACGAAGCATTACAGTCAGTAAGGTTGTCAAGAATTGAAATTGAATCTTAAACCTTTTAGAAACATAACCTTATTCATAACTTTTACTGTCGGCATACTGCATCAAATTCCAAAATCAATATACACAGGCGATCGGTCCTCAGAAAATGGAAGGTTTCATGTCCATTTAGTAGCTAAACCAATTTAATTATGTTTAAATGAACTTTGAACATGGACTAGCTTGCCAGGTGTATTTAATTGCCTTGTATGCCAACACTCCAGGAGTCTATTCATTATGAGAGACTCTAGCCCTAATCCTAAGGCATGGATCGTCGTCCAGGTGTTGTTCATAGGCTGACATTTCTTGTAACCTACCATGCATTAAGGGAAAAGTGTTTTACAAACTGAACCTCTTTCCTCATATAAGTGCACAGAACACCGTTACCCTGAAAAACACCCTTGTAATGTAGAGAATGTGACACATATATAGGCTTTATTAGCATTATCCCTCAAACCTTTTCAGAATGAAATATATGTAACAAAGGGCTGACGTTTGAAGATTCGATTTTGACGCCCATTTACGTTGTATTAAACTTTATATCCGTGAGTCAAATAATAATCAAGTTACATTTGTTTGCTAATTCATAAGTAACCGTAACATTTTACATATGAATATCAAAGCTGATGATTTTCTATAACCTGAATGGGCACGTGTAACTTTTGAGGAAAATGCATATAGTGTGTGGCTATAAAAAGGGATATGGCATTCAGATTTGACACTAGTTTGGAGCTTGATTTTAAGACAATCCACAATGCCACGTCTTGGCGCTGCAACAAGAAGCAAGGCCATCGGAAGCTGGAGTGTCCCAATCTTTGGTGGCAAGACGTCTCCATGTTAGCAGAGCACAATTTCAAGACTTTTTGCCAGGTTCGTCCAGACATACACGACATATGAACGTCCTCGTTCAGGCAGGCCACGTGTCACCACACCAGCTCAAGATCGCTACATCCGGAGCATCCATTAGCATGATCGCATAACTACTGCCGAGAGTACTGCAGGCAACATACCAGGACTGACTACAATTTCAAGCAAGACTGTACGGAACAGGTTGAGGGAGCATGGATTGAGAGCCAGGAGACCCTACATTAGCAACGTTCTACGTCGTCAACACCGTGTCAATCGACTTCGTTAATGTAAAACAGTGATTATTGGGAATCTTCGCAACTAGCGCCGAGTTTGGATCAGTGATGATTCCAGGTTTCTATTGCGGAGGAAAGATGGCATAAACCGTGTTTCCTGACGTCGGAACGAACGTTTTGCCCTTAACTGTGTTCTTGAGGTGGACAGATTTGGTGAAGGCAGCACTATGATGTGTGTGGCGATATTGTACACTGGTCGCACCAATTTAATCCACGTTCAGGGAAATTTGACGGCCATACGCTTCAGACACAACATCCTGCAGCAACACCTACTTCCTGTTATTGAACTGTTCCAGCAGGACAACGCCATGCCACTTACTTGACGAGTCACCAGAGATTTCCTCGCCAGAAACAACATTAATGTATTCCAATGGCCTTCTCGTTACTAAGATTTGAACCGAATTGAGCATCTTTGGGATAAACTTGATCAACGTCTTTGTCAGCGTCAACCACAGCCACACCCTCTACAAGAACTGGCTTAATTTGTGCAGCAGGAGTGGCAGATTATTTCCAAACCAACCAAGGCGGGTGAGAAATGTTATCAACTTTGTGAAAAATTGTGAAAGACATTTCTAATGTTTTTTCGTAATTATGTTAATTGATGTGTCCTTAAATCACACTTATAACTTCATTCCCTTAGAATTATGAAAATACAACAATTTCTCTTAACAAATCTGTCTATGCATTTCCTTTTTGGATATTATATTTGAACTCAGAGCATATATATACATTGACATCTATATAGTTGATAATACAAAAGAGAAATATAAATGATTATCAAAAATAGCAAGGTGCATGGAAAGCCCTACAGATTAACCCCAAACAATATTTTGATGACAATGATTTATTATTGTTCCCTTATAAATACAATACACGGGTTCACACTCTAAAACCAAATGCAATTTAAGCAGGCTACATGGCTAATATTCATGAACCACTTGTCAGTGATAGCCAAATGACCAGATCCTGCCTGTTACACTTTTGGGATGCATCATGGAAAGGCCACACAACGAAATAAACCCGCAAAAAAGTGTATGGTGTTGGTCCTGGTGTTTTGTCTATGTAATAGGTTCAAAATAGTTACATCGTTTAAGTGATGATGATTCTGCATGAATAATACTATACATAGCAATAAAATTGGTCGTCCCCCCCCCCCCCAAATAAAAGTTTAGTTATTTCAGCACATGCCAAATTCCCGTTGATGTTGTTTCCATCCAAATGAAATTTGCAGCATGGGTTTGTGATCAATTTTTAATGTAAAACCGTTGATACAAGCCGTTTAAGCCATTGTAACCAAGAATGCCAGAATGTCAGCGGCTCTCAAGTGGCAGAATATTGGTCTTCTCAGGGCCCTTTCTTTCTAGGAAATTGCATGAAGAACTGGACGTCATTACTTTACCAGAAGTTTATAAGCCAGAAAACATTCACGAATCAATGACAAGAAGATTCGCATGTCCTCAGACAGACCACGTATCACCTCCATGACAGAGGAGAGATCATTGCCAAGGCTCGTAAGAAGGTATCATTTCGCTTCCAGTACAACCCTAACACGCTCAGTCACTTCAGTCACTTGTCAACTGGTCAAAACTCGACCCATGGCCGCTGGATTGAAGTAAACAAATGACAGAATCAGGGTTTGGAGCTGTCGAAAAACAGCGTGTGCACCACGAAAAATCATGCCAAAGTACCTTATGTGATGGTATGGGTGTGCTTGACCTTGTGACAAAATGAGGTAACTTGACAGGTGATCGCTACATCTGGAAAGCCCTTGAACCTGTTGCCATGCCCAATTTCGACAACCATGTACTTGCAACATGACCTGAATTCATGGTCGATAATGCTCGACTTCATTGTTCACGAGCTGTAAGGCAGGTAATCCAGAACAATGCCCTGACACACCTCCTATGGACTGCAATGACTCGGGATTAAAATCCGCTTAAACATGTTTTAAACAATTTGGGCCAACTGGTACAACGCAGGGATCCCCTTCCTCAGAACTTGCATGAAATGGAAGCGGCATTACACGAGGACTGGCAGCGATTGTCAAAAGAACGATTTCGAAGTCTTGTGATGGATATGCGGCGAAGACTTCAAACTGTCATTGAAGTGCATGGTAGAAGTTAACGGATGCTGACTGTTTTTGTTCCTCAAGTCTATGAATGATCATTTAAACCAATACCAGTCATTGTTTCGTTGTTAAAATTTGTTTTATAACAATACTTAAATTGTCTTTTTGCACCAATTTGAACCTCGCAAATTTTTTTTATAGTATTCGGTCAGAGAGTGGCCATTTACAGGGTAATTCATAGGGAATAGAATGCTTTTCAATCTCTCCATCTTTCCGGGGGAAAAGGAAAGTTAGAAAAACTTTTTTGACAATGTATGTAACTCAAATAGCTATGGTAACAAAACATAAGTCTTTTATACATCGTTGCTGAAACCAGTGTCTTATCAACGGTTCAAATAATGTATTACTAGCAATTCATTAAATGTGACAGAAAATAAAGTTTATTCACTCACATTTCTCAAAGAAGGCTGGAGCCGACCTGACTGTTCAAGAAGATAAATTCACACCTGTTGTACGCTGAGAGAAAATCAATTCGTTCAAAATACACAATTGGCCTGTTCAAACAAAATCAATCGCGAGACAGTGTGTATGTCAGTTCTCTCCTTGCCAACCAGTAATTTGAGACTACTTGTTATTGAGCCTTACTACTCAACATTCATTGTTATACCCCTACAGCTGGTTCCTCTTGGTCGTTTCTGTGTCAACTTGCCATGTTAGATATGTAACGTAATTTCTGTTGTGAATGTTTACAAAGTATAATAAATTGAATTATTGTTAGGAAAATGGTAAATAATACGGTCAGTGAAGCTGCAATACCTATAACAGCATCTTGTTTTACTAGGTTTATCAAGAAAGAATTAAATGTCATATAACAAATAAACAAACAATAAATGAACTTTATAAGGCGTTTAAATATCTAAAAAATGTTAACACTGAAAAATTCGAACAGTTAGTTTCCAAAAGCATCAAAACTTCTTTTCTCAATGGTGTATAATCATAACTTTCTAATATGACTTTTGACTAATTTGGATACAATTGTGTACCATTCTATATATATCATTTCTATGTAGGTAATAACAGTTATTGTTTAATTGTGGTATTAAAGTTTGTATTGAATCAATGATAAAAAAAATTATATCAAATTTTGTAAACCAGACAAGTTAAAAACTTGACGGCTTGCTTTTTTTCTTGTATCTTCATACAAGACAAATCACGTACTTAGTTCGATACATAGCAAGATTACTGAAACACAGTGTTTAATTCGCAAGTGATATTGCTTTTGGTTCTCTCCTTTCCATTTAGCTTTAGATTTAAGAAATATGCCATCTATTTTCTTTTTATTCAACGTGTCTAACTTATACTTAATTGTATGTCCTCAAATCATTAGCAAAATCGTTTCCATTGTTTATTTCAAGATATATTTACCTTCTTTATCTACGTAGGACTTTTATTGTTCCTTTGTTTCTTTTATCAATCATTTGTTTAATTGTAAGGTGAGCTAATATTGAATTTCTAATAGGTTTATCCTTTTTCGATTTCGCTCAGTGATCTGATCTATATGTTGTAAAAATACTGGTTTCATGAATTGAACTTTCGAGATTTTTTTATATGACAAACTAGTCAAATTAAGGTTGGTATTCGATCCAAGCTATTATGTATTGAATGTTGTTATAAAGTTGGGAGGTGAGAGTTGTTATGTTCTTAACATGGCAGAACAACTTGGATAGCAATAACAGACAAATGGCGTCTGCTAAAAGCATGTGCTTAACTTGAGTACTTTTGGCAATATCCTACTCTTGCACAATGAATCTAATAATATCCATTAACAATTAAAGTCTTTCTTCAAAAAGCAATTCTGGAACCTTCAAAATACAATTAAAAGAACATAGTCCAAATTCGTGGCCTTAGTTGAAACTTGTTTAACCTTTAACACTGAACATTAGGAACGAGAACATAATTCATAATCTAGAATTTAGTGTCACAAATCCAATTTAGTGGGTGCTCGTCTTTCACGAACTGGATAGCGGCGTTTCGGTGCTGGAACTGGATTGCCACTGTCAGTGTGTGTCCCATATGGTGTTACAGGATTTGTACAATCCGGTAACTCAGCTCATTTAAACCAATACCAGTCATTGTTTCGTTGTTAAAATTTGTTTTATAACAATACTTAAATTAACTCAGCTTTTTGCTCTGAACTTATAGGACTAGCAGTGTTGGAACTAGGCATGACGTCAGCGGACGTCACTGGATTTGAACGTGATAACAGTTGGTCGGTATTGCGTCGCCAAACCGTCTCTTGGTCAACTTTCACCTTGTAGGACACTGGACCAGATTTATCAACTACGGTACCAGGTACCCATTTTGCACCTTTCCTGTAGTTCCTCACAAGCACAGGTTGATTAGCTTCGAATGACTCCGTTCGCACTTTCCCTGCACCTCGATCCTGAATCTGTTTCTCTTGAGCCTCAGACACTGTCGTAGAGAGATTCGGTTTGGGTAGATCAAGACGTGATCTCAGTCTTCGCCCAATTAGCAAGACTGCAGGAGCCTCTCTTGTTGTTGAGTGTGGTGTGTTCCGATATCTCATGAGAAACACTGACAACTGCTGTTGCAAAGGTGCACTGAAATTGCTCATACTTTCACGCAACCTCTTTTTAGAGTTGTACAAACCTCTCAGCCAACCCATTAGTTGTTGGGTGAGAGGATGTTATGTGTTGAACACCATTCATGGCCATGAATTGCTGAAACTCTGAAGACACAAACTGTGGCCCGTTATCACTCACTAGTTGCTGTGGTAGACCATGTCTACTTAACAAACTACGCAGCACATCTATGGTTTTCTCAGATGTTGTTGAACTCATCACCACAACTTCCGGCCACTTGCTGTAAGCATCAATCACAACAAAGAACATCTTTCCCATTAATGGTCCCGCAAAGTCAACATGAATCCTACGCCAAGGGCCATCCAGATACTGCCAAGGATGTAGGGGTGCGGGAGCGGGCTGGTTCTGACATTTCATGCACTCCTCGCACGACTTCACTGTTTGCTCAATCTATTCATCCAGATTTGGCCACCACACATAACTGCGTGCTAGCGCCTTCATTTTCACAATACCTTGGTGTCCTACATGTAGTTCACGTAGGACCACAAGTCTCAGGGATGTCGGTATGATTACTCTCATACCCCACATGAGACATCCTCCCTGCACTGTTAACTCATTCTGTCTCACATAGAAAGCTTGTAGAGGCTGTGCTTCCGGCTTGCTCCATCCAGTTAGAGTGTGGTCCATGGCCATGGATAGGACCTTATCCTTCCTGGTTTCGCTTGCAACTTGAGACGACTTAACTGGCAAACTCTCTAACTGCGAAATGTTGAATACTGCGGCTGCATCCATCACATTCTCTGTCACTTGCTCTGGTATCGGCAACCGAAAAAAGTCCATCTGCAATTGCAATATCCTTGGAAGTTCTGTATACAATGTCGTACCTGTAAGCTGACAACATCATCGCCCATTGCTGGACTCTGGCTGCTGCAAGTGGTGGAATTGCTGTCTTGGGTCCCAAGATCTTCACCAATGGCTGATGGTCGTTTATCAATGTGAAAATCTTGCCGATCAAGTACTGGGAGAACTTCTTCACTCCGAACACTATTGCCAGTGATTCTTTGTCGATTTGTGCATAGTTTTGTTCAGTCTTTGTTAATGTTCGAGAGATGAAAGCAATGGGTCTCTCTCCTTGATTTGTGATATGTGACAGCACCGCGCCCACCCCATAGGGAGAAGCATCACAAGACAGTGTAACTGGTAGATCCGGTTTGTAGTGGACTAGTACATCTGCTGATATCAACAACTTATTTGCTTTGTTGAAGGCAGTGTTTGCTTCTCTGGACCACTTCCACTCCGTTCCCTTCTCTAGAAGCCGGTTCAATGGTCTGATGACCATAGACAGATTTTGAAGAAATCTGTTGTAATAATTCAACAGTCCAAGGAAACTACGCAGCTGTGACACATTTTCTGGTGCCGGGGCATTCAACACAGCATTCACCTTATCTTCGGTGGTGTGAAGACCGTCTTTATCAATCTTGTGTCCCAAGTAGACAATAGACTCTTGGAAAAGTAGCATTTTCCTCTCGACACACGTACTCCCCACTCCTGAAGCCTCGCCAAAACATTGTTGAGATTCTTGAGGTGTTCATTTGCAGTTTTTCCTGTAATGAGTAGATCATCCATATAGCACAAAACACCTGGTATCCCTTGGAGCACTTGTTCCATGGTTCTCTGGAACATGGCAGGTGCCGATGCTACGCCGAAAGGCAATCTTTTGAAACGGAAAAGTCCCTTCTGAGTGTTTAGAACAAGCAAGTTCTTAGAATCGTCATCAACCAACATTTGTTGGTATGTGTTTGAGAGATCCAACTTTGTGAACTCCTGTCCTCTATTCGTGGTAGCGGGTACTCGACTCGCTTTAACCATTGGTTGAGAGTCACTTTGAAATCTCCGCATAGACGAACTGATCTGTTTTTCTTCACCACCGGTACAATTGGAGTTGCCCAATCACTACAGTCTACTGATTGTAAGATGTTCTCTTTTACCAACCTGTCTATTTCATCATCAACTTTCTGACGTAATGAGTACGGCACTGGTCGAGCTTTCACGAACTTGGGGTTGGTATTGTCTTCTACTTCAATCTTTGCCTTCAAATTCTTCAAAGTTCCTAGTTCATCTTTGAAAACTTCTGCGTGATTCTGCAAAATGTCCTGCAACTTTTCTTTGGTTTCCCTTGGGATAGCTTTGATTTGACGAATTGCCGGCCAGTCCAATTCAATCTTGTGCAACCATGACCGTCCGAACAGAGCAGGCCCTGTTCCTTGAAGGACGAACAATTTCAAGTCATAATGGACTCCTTTGTAGTGAACTCTCACATCAACTGTCCCTTCGGGTCTGACCGGTTCCTGTGTGTAAGTTTTCAGAATCACATCGTGTTCTTCAATGGTAAATTACCAAATCTCTTCTTGTACTCTTCAAGGGAGATAATTGAATACGCTGAGCCTGTGTCAAGCTCCATTTTCAGCTCGGTCCCCTCAACAACTGGATTAACCCAAATACTGTCTATGACTTCTGTATCATCTTTGATAAAGAACAGTGGTAAATCAGATTCATCAGTTACCATCTCTTCTGTCTGTCTCCTGACTTCATTCTTGTGATGGACTTGACCTCTCTTCTTCTGGTTTCCATGGCAACCCCCTCTTGGTGGTTTTTGTTTATTCTTGCAAATAAACTGAGTATGTCCAACTTTTCCACATTTATAGCACTCCACACTTTTCATCCAACAGTCTCTGGAATCATGGTTAGTCTTCCCACATGACTTGCATTTAGGGAAATGCTTTCTCTTATCATCTTTGTAAACACGATTGTTACCCTTACTTGACATCCTGTGTACCTGGGCTGGTGTTTTCACGTTTAGTTCCTGCATATCTCTGGTAGCAGTTTCGATGGAAACGGCAATTTTTACCGCTTTGTCCAGTGTAAGACGTTCTTCCGATAGCAAACGTTTTTGAATAGAAGTCGATGATAACCCACACACAAACTGATCTCTAAGCTGATTATTCAGACCCTGATTGAAATCACAATGCTCTGTAAGTTCTCGAAGTGAAGCGAGATAGTCCGAAATTGTTTCGCTTGGTCCCTGAACTCTGTTTTGAAATCTGTGCCGTTGAGAAATTACAACTGGTTTTGGTGAGAATTTTGCTGTCAGTACAGCCAATAATTCAGTAAGAGTCTTAGTAGAAGGTTTATCTGGAGCCAATAAACTTCTTAGTTTTCCCTCCGACAATCGCTAGGTAGGCATTTACTTTTTTTTCTTCGTCAATGGAGTTTGCTGCAAGGTACGCTGTCAGTCACTCTGAGTAAACGTCCCACGTACCGTTTGCCTCGTCAAATGGCTCAATACCGCAGATAGCAGCCATCGTTGGTTTCTTGGATGCACGTAGATTACAAAAATCCTCGTCACCAAATATGTTATGTTCTTAACATGCCAGAACAACTTGGATAGCAATAACAGACAAATGGCGTCTGCTAAAAGCATGTGCCTAACTGTTTATTGCCTCTCATACAGAAGAGTAGCAAAGGGGAGTAACTCGCATCATTCCGACACAGCGGTAGAGCGCCTGGCATGTATATTTAGGTCAATACACAACAAGAGTAGCGTGAGTAGGGGAGTGATCAGCCCCGCTTAGACAATATTTCAGAATTTGGTGAGATGTAATGAAATGACAATGATTGCTAAAGGAAAGAAGGTGAAACTGCACGAAGGCTGTAAGAAAAGTGACCTGGGGTTTAACGCTGCTTTCAAGAGTATTTTACATATATCGCAGCTGCTAGTATTATTGCAGGGAGAAAGCCCACAACTATGGCTATGCATTGAAATGAAACCTGCGAGCAACGGCTTGAACTAGTTAACAGTGTGTTGTAATGAAGTCTGTAAACAGCAACAGAATAACAAAGAGTTGATTGAAAGTTGATGTAGATATTGATGTAATTCTAAATTCTACTAAAATTGCTTGCCTTTAGATGATATAAATACGATATTCACCAAAGTTATATAATAGTTGTAAAACTGAAATATATTTGGAAAACATCGCTTCCCTTACTTGTCCCGGATCCTAACTCTCACACAAAATGTACTTTTAAATTGAGACGGGACATTGACAGGGAATGTCCATCGAAGGGTCTTCACCCATTAGCGAGTGAGTTGGGGTTTGCTGTGTTTTTGAACAATATTTCAGTTTTTAAACACGTGGATGATAAACATCCTAAAGAGAGTGGCAGATGAGCGAGAAAAGGCGGAAAGAAAGGCATTGTGAGAGATAGACAGTAGGTTTTAGAACGTCTCAAATTTGGTCTGGTTTCCAATTCCTTGACCTATCCAGCATACCAGGAACAAGTAACCTCCGGCTGGCATAGTACTCAAAGACACTGAAGCACACAAAGAAAACAATATGTACATGCGTCTAGTGCTTAAACGAGTTCCTTCAAGTGTAACTGCATGATTTTTAGCTAACGTATAAATAAATTTCTACCTTGATTAAAAAATGTTGTTATGACGTTCAACAAATATAAGAAACTAAATACACACGAAAGATGTACAAGATTTCATCTGAGAAATCTTTTGTGGCAAAGGATCTACTTGCGGTACACAATTACTTTTAAGGTGAGGAGCTCAGAGTTGCAACCCTAAGTAATTTTCTCTAAGGAAAATAATAATTCACATGACACAGTGGCAGATAGTGAATGGCAAGTAAAATTAATCAACTAGTAACTTTCCATTGCAAAACACTATTTAGATCGATAAAAGGAATACCGCTATGAACATGAAAAATTAATTGAATTAGAGGTGTCAACAGTACATAGTTCAATTCTTGTCTACTCTAGCACCGGATCCCTGTAGTTTCAACTTCTCAGGATCCTGCAAGGAAGTGATAACAAGAAATTTGGCCTCTGCAACGACCATGATTGGACCTTAATTATTTATTGGTAATTTTTCCTGAACGTTTTGATATTTTTGACATGCTGGAACGCATTTTGCAGAAGGGTAGTATTTGAAAATGGTCTCAGCCAACTTATTGGCAATATCGGTTTTAGATGGAAGTAGGTCATAATCGAGCTTGAGATGGTAAATGGTAGTTATAAAATCTTTGCCTTTAACCCTATTAATGATATTCCAGACTCTGGTGATAGGTGTTCTGGAATTAGTTTTGGAGACATAGATTCTCCAAGATTAGCGTTTTTGTGCCCTTTGGCAATGTTCAAGGTTATTTTTGACCATTCTTAAATTGTTGTCTTTCTGCACCAGCTTTAAATTGAATCTGTTCAATTGTGAAAGAAATCATTTTTCGCACTTGTGCAATTTCAAATAATGAGCCACCCCCGTAGTGGTTGGAGGCCCCAACGGCCTCCAAACATCTTAACAGCTGAAATTCTCTCTATATTACAGTTGGAATTTTCAAAGGAACTTTCAACCAAACATATTTATCCTCTTTGTATTTCGGCAATATCGCAAACCAATGAACCCATCTGTATCAAATTTAGAACCACGTAACCATGTGGGTATTCCGAAATAATTGGCAACCTTTAATACGGAAAACGATTGTCTCTGCAAATCTCAAAATTTAAAGGGAACAGTGGTGTTTAAGAATAAAAAAACAGTACAATTCTTTATCACCGCACGTGTACTAAATTAGATGCGTAAATGTGGAATGAAAGGTTAGAAAACTCTATTCCATGTTAGTAAAAACCCCTCCTTTACAACGGGACACGCGAGAAACAATCGGCAACGAGTCGATAAGTAGAGAATGTCAAAAAGGAGCGTCAATTTGTGGGATAACGCTTCGTGACAGACAAAGATAGAGGTAGTGAACTATGCTTTAGACTTTAATTTAATATATCTTGTACTGGCAATCTTTGAGAGTTGAGAAACAATTAGTGATACATATGGATTTATGAAGGATTGCAGAAGAGTCGAACACTTAGTGCGGTGCTGGACGCTATCAATTGAGATCTATATTCTTAAAATAGATCTATTTCCAAGGGATAAATCGGTGACTGTTGTTTAAAACAGAACTGTATAAATCTATTTATAACTACAAGTTTGCCTGACTATTCTATTATTTGATGCTATGAACAAATAATTGTAAAACCTTTTTCTAAATAAAAGATAAAATGCAGGTCTTTTGTTCTATTAATGGCCTTAATCTACTTATTTGCTGTAATGAAAATCCTATCCTATTTGTACCCTATGATTTCGCAGTATTTCCTAGCCTAACAAGGATGCCTCCAAATTAGCCTTTTTAAAGGCTTTTCTTGTTTACCGTCATTTTAAATACGCTTCTTGTTACGGAAGTTCGAGTGGGGGTGCAATGCCTTAATGTCTTTGTATATAACTCATATAGCTATGGTACTAAAACAAACTTTAGCACATCATTGCTGAAACCAGTGTCTTATCAACGGTTCAATAAACGAGCATTAGCGTTTAACAAAATGTGACAGAAAATAAAGTTAATTCACTTACATTTCTCTCAGATGCCTGGAGCCTACTTGACTGATCAGGACATAAATTCACACCGTTGGTATGCCGAGAGAAAATCAATTCGTTCAAAGTGCACAACTCGTTTCTCACACATATTAATCGCATGACAGTGTGTATGTTAGTTGTCTCCCTGCCAACAAGTCATTTGAGATTTATTGTTATACAGCCTTACTACCCAACAGCGTTGAATGAGATTTCATTTAGATCGTGTTTGTGTCAACTTGACATGTAAGTTATATAACATTAACGAAACTTTACAAAACTATGTTTAAAGTCAATTTAAACAAAAACTATGAGAAAGATTTTGAGACAGAGGAAGACTGATTGCTTCAGTTGAAATAAAATAATTTAATTTACTGCAAACCAATACGATATGAAATTCATTCAGGTGTTTATGGTGACTCAGTTGCGGGTTAGGTCTTTTGATACTCTTCAATGCTCATATATTAACACTTATCATCTCATAAGTACTACAGTGTTTCTATCTAGATTTTTAATATTTGGAAGTTTGATACACTTAATTATGAATTTTGTCACGTTCATAATCTATATCATTCTATTAAATATCCGAAATATGTTGAAAATTTAAAATTCAAACATTAAGATTTAAAAAACCATCACAACTACTTTTCTCAATGGTGTGAAATTATGGCTTTCTAATATGACTTTTGCCTAAAATTAGTCTACAATATTGTTTCATTATATTTATCATTTCTATGTAAATAATAACAGTTATTGTTTAGTTATGTATTGATTCAATGATAAAAATTTCTTATAAAAATTTCATTCAATTGAATACTATAAATGACTTTCCAGATAAGATAAAAATATGAAAGCTTCCTTTTTGTTTTGTACCTTCATACAAGACAAATCACATACTTAGTTCAAAACATAGCAAGATTACTGAAACACAGTGTTTAATTCGCAAGTAATATTGCTTTTGGTTCTCTCCTTCTTTCAATGTAGCTTTAGATTTTAGAAATATGCCATCTATTTTATTTTCATTCAACGTGTCTAACTCCTTATTTGCTTTATTTAATCTCGTTTTTTAATCTTTGTCACTTGATGTATCCATTCCTACTACAAGGTCTTCAATTCTTTTTTCAAGCGTCTGTTTAACTTTCAGAGTTTCTTTTTTTCTTATGGGACGAATACTTAATTGTATGTCCTCTAATCATTAGCAAAAGGGTTACAGTCGTTTATTTTGAAGATATATTCCCCTTCTTTATCTACGTAGGACTTATATTGTTCCTTTGTTTCATTTATTAATAATTTTATCTACATATTTTCCATCGTAAGTTTAACTATTATTAATTTTCCAATAGGGTTTTCCTTTTACGATTTCGCTCAGAGTGATCTGATCTATATGCTGTGTCAATGCCTGTTCAATGAAGTAAGTCGAAGTGAGGTGAATTTGAGTTTAACGCCGCTTTCAAGAGTATTTAACTTATATCACGGATGCTAATATTACTCCCAAGGAGCAACGCCTTAATGACTATGTATATAACTCATATAGCTATGGTAACAAAACAAACTTTAGCACATCATTGCTTAAACCAGTGTCTTATCAACGGTTCAATAAACGAGCATTAGCGTTTAACAAAATGTGACAGAAAATAAAGTTAATTCACTTACATTTCTCTCAGATGGCTGGAGCCGACCTGACTGATCAGGACATAAATTCTCACCGTTGGTATGCCGAGAGAAAATCAATTCGTTCAAAGTGCACAACTCGTTTCTCACACATATTAATCGCATGACAGTGTGTATGTTAGTTGTCTCCCTGCCAACAAGTCATTTGAGACTTATCGTTATACAGCCTTACTACCCAACAGCGTTGCATGAGATTTCATTTAGGTCGTGTTTGTGTCAACTTGACATGTAAGTTATATAACATTAACGAAACTTTACAAAACTATGTTTAAAATCAATTAAAACAAAAACTATGAGAAAGATTTTGAGACAGAGGAAGACTGATTACTTCAGTTGAAATAAAATAATTTAATTTACTGCAAACCAATACGATATGAAATTCATTCAGGTGTTTATGGTGACTCAGTTGCGGGTTAGGTCTTTTGATACTCTTCACTGCAACACTTATCATCTGTTACACCACTAGGGATGGTTATTTCTATTGTTCTGAGGAGTCATTTTTTCTTAATAACCAACCTTAACCCTGGGTATTTTTGCCGGCCGAGGGAGTTATCTATGACATGAAGTAGTTATTTGAGGTAGATATTCATTTTAGAAGTTATTATCTGTCAGATACCTTACGTCCTCAGCTTCGCCTTGGACTTGGTATCATCCCTCGAAAATTATACATCGGAAATTTTCAAATATTGTCTCTCGGCTTTGCCTCGAGCAATATTTGAAAATTCCCTCAGTGAGGATGTTTTTTTATTGTTCATATTTTGAATAAACGACCTCAAATAACTACCCATTGTCACAAATAACCACATTTGATTATTCTGAAGAAACATCGATGACTTTGTACATCAGCCCATGTAATTACTTCCACAAGAACAACAAAAAAGAGTCCAAAATTTTATTCAGGCAGACATTGATAGTCATGTCCATTTTCTGTAACATTTAATTACATTTTTAGATTCACAACACAATGTTTAATGACAACTTGGCGACGCGCTACGTCATTATCCGAGTTGATGCCTTCAGTTTTCTCGGGGCTGTCGTTGGTTGTTGCTCCAGCCGTGGAGTTTGGATTGGTGCCGTCAAGAACTTGACTGACGGCTTTCATCTGCTCTTCACTTTAGCCGGAAAAGTACAGTTGAATCACATTAAAGATTAACACTCTAAATTTTTCAACATGGACATCAGTCCGGGTAGTCACACGATTGTTTATCTTTTTGACAAAAGTGTTCAGATTGTTAAACGTGTAAACTGTAAAGAACACACTTCCGAAAAATGTGTTTCCATTATTTAGATTTTAACGCAAGCCGTTGGAGGTGCATTAAGAATGATTGGTAAATACCTGTTGCAGAGCTGTGACCTGTTCGCTCCATAATGAGTTAATCTTTGTTCTTGAGTATATTCTTGCGAGGCCTCTATCAAGTCATCGTCAGATTGTGTAAGATCCATGTCGCTTCAAACAACAGCAATGAAAGGCTATCGCTTAGAACATTGAATACCTCCTGGTCGTGCGAGACGCGAATGCTCTGAGTGGATGTGCAACTCATGGGTGTTGCGTTTGGTTGACCCGTTTTGTGTTTTCGTCTACATTTTCCAATAAACATTTAGTATATTAATCATTTGGTGAAAGTAAGTGTGTAACGTTGATCATAAAAAATGAAATAAAGTCATTGTGTGTGCAATAACATATGTTGAACTGAACCAAGAGGTAATAATTTTTACCCAGTACAAAACCGTTGGACATGTATTTTGCGATTAGGAGATGAAACACAATTGAGATATCGAAATCTGTGAAAAATTCAATATGAGAAAAGATGATGTTTTGTAACTCATATTCTTGGATTATCATTACATCTTTATTGATATTAAAAGCAAAATATGAAAATGCTGTGCTAATAGATTGATGAGATGCCATACGGAAAGGTTATGTCAAAATACCCTAGGGAGTTATGTGAAATACCATAGGGAGGTTATGTGGAACGTTTTAATTTAAAACTATTTAAATTGATCCTAATTGTTAGAAAATATTATTATACCTATCAATAAACAAACCCACATGGTGTAAGTCGTTTAGACACCTTGTCATCGGGAATTACGGAATAAAACCCTCGATTTCATCTCGGGTTATATTCCGTAATTCCCTCGATGCGGTGTCTAACCTTAACATAAGTACTACAGTGTTTCTATCTAAACTTTTAATATTTGGAAGTTTGATACACTTTGTTGAATTTTGTCACGTTCAAACAGAAAGATAGACTGGCTATGTCATTTTGATGGTTGGCGCATCCTAACAACATCCCTTAATTACCATTGGATGGTTAATGCGATAAAAAAATTAGTTTAATCAAAGTATATCAATATATAGATTTGATAAATGCTTTCAAATAAACCTGTTGTGAATGTTTACAACGTGTTATCAAGAATATATTATTGGAAAAACTTTGAGAGCTCCGTATGCATTTAGAATCATCAATTTAGATTGGCACTAATATGGTCAGTGAAGTTGCAAAACATGTAACATACATCCGATTTTGTAAAGTTTATCACGATAGAATTAAATGTTATCAAACAAACAAACAAAGTATAAATGAACTTTATAAGGCTATTAAATATCCAAAATATGTTGAAAATTTAAAATTTAAACATTAATATTAAAAAAACCATCACAACTACTTTTCTCAATGGTGTGAAATTATGACTTTCTAATATGACTTTAACCTAAAATAAGTCTACATTATTGTTTCATTATATTTATCATTTCTATGTAAATAATAATAGTTATTGTTTAGTTATGTATTGATCAATGATACAAAATTTCACTCAATCGAACACTGTAAATGACTTACCAGATAAGATAAAAACAATTAAAGCTTCCATTTTGTTTTGTATATTCATACGAGACAAATCACATACTTAGTTCAATACATAGCAAGATTACTGAAACACAGTGTTTAATTCGCAAGTAATATTGCTTTTGGTTCTCTCCTTTCCATTTAGCTTTAGATTTAAGAAATATGCCATTTATTTTCTTTTTATTCAACGTGTTTAACTCCTTATTTGCTTCATTTAATTGGTCTTTTAATCTCGTTTTTTAATCTTTGTCACTTGATGTATCTATTCCTACTACAAGGTCCTCAATGTTTTTTGCAAGCGTCTGTTTAACTTTCAGAGTTTCTTTTTACTTTAGAGGACAAATACTTAATTGTATGTACTCAAATCATTAGCAAAATCGTTTCCATTGTTTATTTCAAGATATGTTAATCTTCTTTATCTACGTAGAACTTATATTGTTCCTTTGTTTCATTTACCAATCATTTGTTTTATTGTAAGGCAAGCTAATATTGAATTTCTAATAGGTTTATCTTTTTCCGATTTCGCTCAGAGTGATCTGATCTATATGTTGTATCAATACCCGTTTCATGAATTGAACTTTCGAGATTTTTTGACATGACAAAATAGTCAAATCCTGCTTGTTCAACTTTTTTTCTGTCGCCATGTTAAAATTTGACATTCTAAAATTTTCTCTGCATGGTTCTCCATAAAATCTAGCCAGGTTTCTCTCGCTTTTGCATTGTCAATATTTTTCACAGCTACAATTACTTTTTTTGGATCTTATAAAAAATCCAGTTGCTGCATATGGAAAATTCATCTGATTGTAAATCACTTGTTACAGATACAATCACACAGTAAAATTCTGGCGTGTCAGTGCTTGGTCCGTAAACTGTTATCAAAGTAAATGTTTTTGTAATTTTCAGTGCTACATCGTTTTCATTCTACATCAATTCCTAGAGACAATTTAAAGGTCAAAGTTCATAGGTATTGCTGTCCCTTTGGCACCGCTGTTAAAAGAGCTATCGTAACAATATTTCTATTACCATCTGTCTTTCATTTAACTTTCTAATTCTTTTGTAAAATGCGTGTCTTGGATACAATAGATGTGTACACTTTTGCTTTTTAGATGATAAAACACTTATGTGTGCTTCTGTTTATTATTCAGGTCTGGACAGTTTGAAGATAGAATTTTTAATGTAATTGTATGATGACACAAGCACTGTTCGTAATTCAAATGTTTTATCATCAGACAACCTCAGAAATAAGTAATTACACAAGTGGAGGGTAAAAGAAGTGTGCGCTTACAGGCACAAAGTTGCAACAGCGTAAGTATTTTGGCTGTATTAGTTATTTGATTCGCCATGTGCGTTTTGAACACCGGAAACGACAAACAAAAAAGGTAGATAACTCTAACAGTGAAACTGGTTCCCCGGGATGAAGCGCTCACATCATTTGCGCTATGAGTAACAACTAACATAAAATGGAGGGATGCGCCCGTAAAATAACCAATTGTCGATAGTAATCAGACAAAGTTTGTGGTGCATGTATTAAGAGTCCTCATGGGCCACAACACTCCCCTTCTGATTTTGGCAAAAATCACAATTGAAACTGAAATGAAAGCATAATAGACATAATAAGAAGTTCCTTTATAATACTAAAAGAGGAAGTCGCAATTATGGATTGTCCTGAGAATAATCATTAAGACTAGAGTAAGTCAGGATGCTGGTATTTGAGTCACAGCAAACGGACTAGTTCAGTCACTGGACGGATGTAAGTCACACAATTGCTGTCCTTGCATACACGGACTGCCACTTTCCTAACTAGTCCATCGGGTTCGGGATACACAGAGTCAACGCGTCCCATGGGCCACTCATTTCTCGCACTTTGAGTATCCTTCATGAGAACAACATCGCCTTCTTGCAAGTTTGGTTTTGAAACTTGCCACTTAGGCCTTCTCTGCAGGGTGTGAAGATATTCTGACTTCCATCGTCGCCAGAACTCCTCGGCAAGAGTTTGGACTTGTCTCCACTGGACTTTGTACATGTCTTTGCTGTCGAAGTTAGCATTGAAGTTTGATACGTGAACATTCTTTTGAGTCAAGATCATAGCAGGTGATAATAGTGTTGGCAATTCAGGGTCAGTTGATATCACAGTTATTGGCCGTGCATTTATGATGGCCGTCACCTCAGCCATCAGTGTAGATAGCACCTCGTGAGTTAAGGTCTTCACCTTGAGAAGCATTGCATTAAGTATATTTCTCGCAGTCCCAATCATGCGTTCCCACGCACCTCCCATATGAGAAGAGTGAGGAGCGTTGAACATCCAAGTAACACCATTCTCATACAGAAAACTGTGTATTGGACCATCCTCAACATTCACTGCACTGATGTCGAGAGGTTCAGTACAGCCAACAAAGTTTGTCCCACGGTCAGAACGGAACTGTTTCACAGCCCCGCGAAGAGCAAGAAATCGACGGAGACAGTTTATGAAGGAAGAACTTGACATCTCTTCCACCAAGTCAATGTGTACAGCACGGACCACTAGGCAGGTGAAAAGTATCGCCCAACGTTTCGTATTTGCTGCTCCGCCCCTAGTCCGACGTGTCACTATCTCCCAAGGGCCGAAGGCATCTACACCTACAAACGTGAAAGGTGGGCACTGAGTGATTCTGTCTATGGGTAGATCTGACATCATTTGTGTCTCAGGTTTGCATCGAAGTTTTCTGCATATCACACACTTGCTGATGACTGATGACACAAGTCTCTTTGCTCCAACAATCCAGTAACCTCCAGATCTGAGTGCACCTTCTGTGAAGTGTCTGCCCTGGTGATAAACCTTCTCGTGGAAGTGTCGGACAAGAAGTCTTGCCACATGATGATTTTTTGGGATAATGATTGGTTTAACCTCCTTGATAGAAAGTTTGCTGTTTTTCAATCTTCCCCCAACCCTGAGAATTCCATGTTCATCCAAGATTGGCGAAAGAGATAAGATTGAACTCTTCCTGGAAAAGTATTTGTTTCCAACAGTTTGCAAGCATGTTATCTCATCAGAAAAACATTCCTGTTGCACAAGTCTTAGTATGACACGTTCTGCGTCTTCAAAGTCATCGACAGTTTGATATACTCTACACTGGTGCCAACCCTTACATGGTCCCAAAGGAACGTGAAAAGATTTCAGGATATGTCTCAAAAGAGAAATGGTATTGACAAGTCTCTTCCATGAGGAAAATCTTGAGAAGCGATCTGTGTCAAGATTCCTTTGTTTGCTGTTGATGGATGTTTTAGCCACTGTGACTTCAGGTTTCAATTCCTTGTCGCTCTCTGGATTTATAAGAGAATATGAAAGATTGTCATCCTTGACAAAAGTTTCATATCTGAGGAAGTCAGGTGCGTTGAGCCACAGACTGTCATTGAGACGAGACGATGGCAGAGATCTTGTTGCCTGATCTGCGGGATTGATGTCTGTGGATACATAGTTCCATTGGTGAGGATGAGAAGATCGACGTATTCTGTCTACACGATTTGCTACATACACATGGAATCGTCTCTTTTCATTATGAATGTAGCCAAGCACCACACGACTATCTGTATAGAACTTCAGACAGTCTGGTCTTAGTCTCAACTGTCGGGTCAACATGTCCGCCATTTCCACAGACAACACTGCTGCGCAGAGTTCAAGACGTGGAATTGTGTGCCCGTGACGGGGCGCTACCTTTGCTTTGCCATACAGAAAACTCACAGTACTTGAATCGTTGACGTCATAAATCTTGAGATAGGCAACAGCTCCGACAGCTTCCTTCGAGGCGTCTGAGAACAGATGGATTTCTCTGTGTTCTGCTTGTGAGAATGAATGTTCAGAATATACTCTTGGTATCGCTATATTTTCAAGCGCTGATAGCGATTCACACCAGTTCCGCCATTCTGACAAGTATTTGGATGGGAGGACTTCATCCCAGTCAGTAGTCAAACCCATTAGTTCTCTCAACAGGAGTCTTCCCTTGATTACCACCGGCGCAGTAAATCCAATCGGGTCGTAGAGACTATGAATTGTGGACAACACTCCACGTTTGGTAAAGGGCTTTTGTTCAGTGCACACCTGGAATGTGAACGTATCCTGAGAGATGTTCCAGGCTAGTCCTAGGCTCCTCTGTATCGGAGGAGTATCAGTACTCAAGTCCAAGTCCTTAATGTCTTTGGCTAGATCCTCGGTGTCAAATGAAGCCAAAACTGTTCGACTATTTGAAGCTATTTTGTGAAGTCGAATGTTTCCTCCCTGCCTCAATTGAGTCTGGGTTCTGTGCACGAGGTCTATCGCCATCTCATCTGTGGGAACCGATAGCAGTCCGTCGTCAACATAGAAGTTAGAACAAACAAACTCTTTCACATCATCATCTACGTTCTCTACAGACTTCCTGAGGCCATATGTAGCGACGGCCGGAGATGGTGAGTTTCCAAATACGTGAGTGGTCATTCGATACTCTATCATTTCTTGATTGGGGTCATTGTCCTTGTACCAAATAAACCTGAGAAAGTCACGATGAGAGGGCTTGACCTTGAAACAGTAGAACATTTGTTCTATGTCAGCAATTACCGCGACAGACTCAGTCCGGAATCTTAGAAGGATACCCAGCAGATTGTTTATCAGGTCAGGTCCTGTCATAAGCACATTATTAAGTGAGAGACCGTTGTATTTTGCCGACGAGTCGAACACACCTCTTATACATCCTGGTTTCTTGGCGTTGTAAACCCCAAACAAGGGTAGGTACCAGCACTCCTTATCCTTCAGTATTGCCGTAGCAACCTCTGCATGACCCTTGTCAACAATCTTTGACATGAATGTTATCATGTGCTCACGTTTGATAGGATCCTTTCGCAGACTCTTGTCCAACAGCTGTGCTCGATGTAGAGCTTGTGGTTTGTTACATGGAAGTATCTGTCTGTCTCGTCTAAAGGGAAGAGGTGCAGTCCAAAACCCATCACAGTCTCTTGAAAACTCTGAGTCCATGAGTCTTAAGAACTGTTTGTCCTCAACAGAAGGACCTTGTGTTTCATCAAGGTCAGTTTTGATGAAAATGTCCTGAAAGTCTCTCTTTTCTCTCACTTCAAAGTTGTTTGTGCATGGTGGCATAATAGAAGTGCGCCCATCCTTAAGAACATGAGTTTTCCTAACAATGACATCTTCCAGTTGATGGACCTTTCCAAGGCAAACCTCGCCGACAATTACCCAGCCCAGATACATCTTCTGAGCATAGGGGGCATTTGATGGCCCGAGACGCTGGTCCAGAACATGGTGAGCAGTAGGGAGATCCCGACCTATCAGAAGCAAGACATCCGCTTGTGAATCAACAGGGGGTATGAACTCCGCAATATCTCTCAGGTGTGTGTGATATTCGGCTGCCGCAGGAGTGGGTATTTCATCCCGCACATTTGGGATTTCATTGCACTCGATTAGTGTAGGTAAGTGCAATGAGTTGGAAGCGTCTAAGCTCTGAACCATGTAACCTGATGCTCGCCTACCTGACATTGTGGCTGAACCATTGCAAGATGAGAGGGTGTATTCTATCTCTTGTCCATGTTCACTGAAAGCATTGAAAAATTCTGATCTTGCAAGGGATTTGTTGCTTTGATCGTCTAGTATCGCATAGGTAGTGAGAGACTGATCTGGTCTGTCAATAGGGAAAACTTTCACCAAAACAGTCTTTGAACACGATTTACCACCAGTTAAATTTTCACAAATTTGAGTGCAAGTGGAAGTAACAGAATGAGGTCTGTCTCCTGGCATCGCACACTTTTCCTCCCCTCCATACTTCCTTGAGGGTGGTTGAGGATTAGCTGATTTACCTGAGATGTCATTGTCTGGTTGTATGTGCAATGCTGTAGCATGTTTTTCACTTTTACAGAAGAAACATACCACTTTTTCCTCACAAGTGTGTGCAGAATGTGCAGTGCTCTCACAACATCGGAAGCATATTTTTTGCTTCGCAAGGAAATCTCTTCTTTCTTTGATCGGCAATCGACGAAAGCCCTTGCAGTAATTTAGAGTGTGTCCTTCTGACGCTCCATGATAAGGGCAAAGTCTAACACAGACCTTATTACTCTGCTCTCTCGAGACATCTGTCTTCTTAGAGTTAAGTTTGTAGTCTGTCTGTATCCGGGATGTGCTTTGGTGGGGTGTCACTTTCCTTGTGCCGGTCACAGCTGGTTGTGCGTCATACACAAAGCTTGGATCATTCCTAATACTTGCCTGACGACAAAGAAAGTCTGAAAATACTTTGAAAGGAGGATATGCAACATTGTGTTGCTCTTTGTATTTTACGGCTTCACTTGTCCATCTCTCTTGGAGACCATAGGGGAGTTTACAGACTATTGGTGACACGCCTGCAGATGAGTCATAGTATGCCAGTAGAGTTGAGTACCTAGGACTACATTTCACAGACTCGATCTCTGACACGATATCTGCCAAATCAAACAGTTTTGCGTGATCTCTACCTGAAAGCTTGGGGAAATGAAAGAGTTTTCTTTTAAGCTCTGATTCGACTAACTCCGGACTACCATATCTGTTCTCAAGTCGTTCCCATATCTTGTCTAGGGCTCGAACAGGGTCATATGCATTAGCAGCCCGTATGCTTGCTGCTTGTTTACTGGAGTCAGGACCCAGCCACTTCACTAGTAAATCCATCTCTTCATGAGCAGAAACCCCAAGGTCTCGCACAATTGAGTTAAAACTGTTTTGCCATGTAACGAAATATTCTGGTTTGTCATTAAATTTACTGAATCTTGACAAAAGCAGATCCTTCTTCATTAGGTATTTAGAAAGTTCAGCGCAAAGGTTGAATTGATTAGAGTTATGAAGAACAGATTTTGGCACATTTGGGATGTATGGCTGAGCACCGGGGTTGAGACTGCTGTTCATAACGGGCTCAACGTCACTGATCCTTTGAGTAACTTCATCCTGAAGTACATCCTGAGGAACAATAGGGACATTGTGATTGTTATTACCATGGTTACCAGTCGTTTCATAGTTACTGTTTTGTCTCTGGTAGACTGTGTGGTCACTGTGGAGTTGCTGCTGTGCTTGAGATATTTCTTGTTTCAGAACACTCTTTTGTGTTTCTACAAAATTTTCCATTTGTCTGATTTTTGCTGATATTTCTGATTTTTGATCCCTGTCTACCTTTATCAAACTTTGCATGGCGTCAAGTTCAACTTGAGCTTCCTCTACCTCACATTGTGAAGCCAGGAGCTTCCTACTGATTTCCAGCTCCGTTTGCTGTCTTTGAAGTTCAGATTCTCTTTCAGCAAATTTTAGTCTTGTCTTAGCAGCCTCTGCCTTAGCACGCTGTTTCATTAATAGGGAACTGACACTGGAATGACGAGAATTCCTGCTGCCTATCATTGACACAGATTCAATATTGTCAATATCTGTAAGGCTCCTGATACGATCATTTAGTGTTTTCATGTATTTCTGTACTTTATTCAACACATCATCATTTATGTTCTGCTGTTCTGTTTCTGTAGCCATGCTTTCTACAGTTCTGGTACGTTGCAAATAGGTAACAAATTCTGTGTTTACATTTGAATATTCTTTGTGTTTTGAATCTATATATTTGCGATATTTGTTTCGGATTCAGCAATCACATCGTCTATTTGTTTATCTAACCTCAAGAGTTCACTCACGTACACAGATACCCTGTCATGATACAAATCAACGGCCTTGCCTGTCAAATTCCTAGAACGAGACATGTTGAATATCAAATTGACAAGTGTTCATGTAAGTGCGTTGTGGTATTGAAGCACCGAATCAAAATGTCACTATTGCAAAACACAAACCAGCGGTGAATGGAATCGGGCGAATCCATGCCGAGAATTTACGATGCACTTCTTTTACTATGATGACACAAGCACTGTTCGTAATTCAAATGTTTTATCATCAGACAACCTCAGAAATAAGTAATTACACAAGTGGAGGGTAAAAGAAGTGTGCGCTTACAGGCACAAAGTTGCAACAGCGTAAGTATTTTGGCTGTATTAGTTATTTGATTCGCCATGTGCGTTTTGAACACCGGAAACGACAAACAAAAAAGGTAGATAACTCTAACTGAACAGTGAAACTGGTTCCCCGGGATGAAGCGCTCACATCATTTGCGCTATGAGTAAAAACTAACATAAAATGAAGGGATGCGCCCGTAAAATAACCAATTGTCGATAGTAATCAGACAAAGTTTGTGGTGCACGTATTAAGAGTCCTCATGGGCCACAACAAATGGCATTATGGTTGGTATTCGATTCAAGCTATTAAGTATGGAATGTTGTTATAAAGTTGGGAGGTGAGAGTAGCGTGATAAGGGGAATGATCAGCCCCGCTTAGACAATATTTCAGAATTTGGTGAGATGTAATGAAATGACAATGATTGCTTAAGGAAAGAAGGTGAAACTGCACGAAGGCTGTAAAAAAAGGTGACCCGGGGTTTAACGCTGCTTTCAAGAGTATTTTACATATATCGCAGCTGCTAGTATTATTGCAGGGAGAAAGCCGACAACTATGGTTATGCATTGAAATGAAACCTGCGAGCAACGGCTGGAACTAGTTAACCGTGTGTTGTAATGAAGTCTGTAAACATCAACAAAATAGCAAAGAGTTGATTAAAAGTTGATAAAGATATTGATGTAATTTTAAATTCTACTAAAATTGCTTGCCTTTAGATGATATAATACGATATTCACCAACGTTATATAATAGTTGTAAAACTGAAATATATTTGGAAAACATCGCTTCCCTTACTTGTCCCGGATCCTAAATCTCACACAAAATGTACTTTTAAATTGAGACGGGACAAGGACAGGGAATGTCCATCGAGGGGTCTTCACCCATTAGCGAGTGAGTTCGGGTTTGATGTGTTAGAACAATATTTTAAATATTTTAAACACGTGGATGATAAACATCCTAAAGAGAGTGGACAGATAAGGGAGAAAAGGCGGAAAGAAAGGCACAGTGAGAGATAGACAATAGGTTTTAGAACGTTTGGTCTGGTTTCTACCCCTTGACCTATCCAGCTTACCAGGAACAAGTAACCTCCGGCTGGCATAGCTCTCGGAGTCTCTGAAGCACACAAACAAAACAATATGTACAGGTGCCTAGTGCTTAAACGAGTTCCTTCAAGTGTGACTGCATGATTTTTAGCTAACGTATACAATTTGTACTGCCTTGATTAAAATGTCGTTTTTACGTTCAACAAATATAAGAAACTAAATACACACCAAAGATGTACAAGATTTCATCTGAGAAATCTTTTGTGGCAAAGGATCTACTTGCGGTACACAATTACTGTAAGGTGAGGTGCGCAGAGTGCAACCCTTAGTAATTTCTCTTAGGAAAACAAAATCTAAGAAACTGAGAATGGGCAATTTTTAAGCTCACCGATAAATGAGCAAATTGTATTGTACGTTGCATTTTCAGCATTGTCCTTTTTCAACGACGTGACGTGTTTAATAACTGGAATATTGTGTAAAGCACAAACCCCAACTCACTCACTCACTCAACATTTTCAACCCCTGAAAGTCATACATCAAGGACATATGATTACAAAATGTCATTGAATTTGAGTTGAAACTGTGTCAAATATTTGTGATTATCAATTTACTATTTTTGTGGACTTGCTACGGTTTCAATCCTCCTGGCTACTCTTAAGATGATCATTGAAAATAGTTTCAATTGTGCAAGTCAGTTGTTGGTTTTGGAATTACTGAAGTGAAAATTAAAAGAAAAACTATTTCATACTTAAAAGATTTTAGAAATCCTGATGTATATCATAATTCACATGACACAGTGGCAGAAAGTGAATGACAAGTAAAATTAATCAACTAGTCACTTTCCATTCCAAAAAACTATTTAGGTATCAGGCACCGGATCCCTGAAGTTTCAACTTCTCAGGATCCTGCAAGGAACCTGGATCCTTTGAGGTATCGGACACCGGATCCCTATATACCAAATTTGCAAGGATCCGTGAGGTATCATGTGAAATTGTGGTAGATCATAGATCCGGTGAGCCATCTGGTTGAATCCGCCCGGATCATGGATCCAGTGAGTTATCTTGCACCAGTTTACCAAATGTGAAAAGAACTGGATGGATTCGTGTTTACCAGATTCCCCTAGTTTACGTCCTGTTTAATACGGATACTTAGGATTGAATACGCAGTTGTAAGCTTGATATTACGTGTTGGAGTTGACTTTAGTTATATTTTGAAAAAACTCGATGAGCTGATTTGTAAGATATTGCTCATCAGCCTCAACGTAAAGGCCTTCTAATAGAGAGGTTCTGAAGGCCCAAAATCTGATACCCTGGTGGTGGATTGTATCTTGTGGTTTGATATTATGATATATGATATTATGTATCCATAATCTATTTTTGAGCGTATGAGTGATCGAATGAGATGAAAAAGAGTTCATCTCAATCCCGTTTTGCATTTGAAACGACCTTTAAGAGGTCTCAAGGTTTTAGACTTTTTGCTTTATTAGTTTTCATATGTTGGGTTAAAGAGAGTTCACTGTCAAAAGTGATAACAAGAAATTTGGCCTCTGCAAAGACCATAATTGAACCCTAATTATTTATTGGTAATTTTTCCTGAACGTTTTGATATTTTTGACATGCTGGAACGTATTTTGCAGAAGGGTAGTATTTGAAAATGGTCTCAGCCAACTTATTGGCAATATCGGTTTTAGATGGAAGTAGGTCATAATCGAGCTTGAGATGGTAAATGGTAGTTATAAAATCTTTGCCTTTAACCCTATTAATGATATTCCAGACTCTGGTGATAGGTGTTCTGGAATTAGTTTTGGAGACAAAGATTCTCTCATTCTCTCAGTCGTAGTGGTTTGCGATCCATTGATGATATGCCAAAGAACCGTGGTCAGCGTGTTTGATGATTAAGAATTTAAAGTCGATTTTGATGCTGATGATGCCATTGACGCAGTTGCCTCCTCATCAGAAGAGGGACTATCTTTTCAACAAGTGCACTTCTTTTTCATTTCAGACCCATATTTAGGCAACAAAGATTCATTAACCTGGGTCCCCACCCACCACGAAGCTCCAGCAAGGGCGATGCTATATGCCAGCGGGACTATAGCTAGCAGCACCGAGGATACCAGGGTGATATACCCTCACTAAGAGTTGCCAGTTCTTAACATGATTGACCAATTAGCCATCGCTATGTATGCTAGGGAGCTGACGGTAGAACACAGGTGAATGCAAACAGAAGGATAGGAAAGATGTGAGGAAAAGTGGAGAAGGGATAATTAATGAAGGAAGGGGGATAGAGAAGAACTAAGCTACCAAGTGCTTGGCATGACCAGCTGATGAACCAAAATAGGCCGATCTGGCCTCGTGTCTAGATAAATTCGGGGCCGAGTTTTTGTATTGTAAATTGTGTTTTAATAGTAAAGTATTATACAAAATCAAAACCATAGATATTTTGCATATTTGACAAGTTCACACTTTTGCAACTTATGTAAGCATGCTTTATAAAGTTATACAGAATAAACAGAACAGTACATATTGACATCACCATATGAATGTCATAGAAAGATGTTATTTGTTTCAAATAGGTATGACATTTTTAATCGTATTACTCATTCTTCTTGCATATCCCAAATGTATGATAATTATAACTGATATCATGGATTAAATGACATTTTTTTTGGTAGATAATAGTAGTTCACTAATTCATAATTATTTTTCATGATAGTAATAGATATCTTACAAATGTACATGTATACCAATACTGTAGATATTCCTAATGCTACTACATGTATTGTATAATAATAATGATATGACTTCTGAATTTTAAGTCACTTTATCAATTATCATCTGGTCATTTCTGACCAGCGATACTTTGATGAGGTAGTGAGACCTATCGTCGATCCTAAGGCTAAGGCGATTGCTATTGCAACCCAACTCAAGACCTCACACTGCCCGAATGGTTAGAGACTACCTCGAGAACGCCAACGTCACTGTTTTGCCTTAGTCAGCCAACTCACCAGATATGAACCCCATTGAACACCTTTGGGATCACCTTGACCGCCACTTGAGACAGCTGGTGCCACCTCCAAACAAACGGCAGGAACTTGAGCAAGATCTGTTAAACATATGGAACAGGATCCCTGCTGATGTCATCCGACTCCTGACGACTTCAATGAGGAGGCGTGTACTTCTTGCATTGATGCCCAGGGTGGTCACACTCGCTTCTGATGACAGACTCCGTGATTCATGTGACTACTGAGAGCTTCTTTGCACTTGTCTCACTTGCAACTCAATAATTTTAAATGTTGACCCCTGTCTCATCTTGTGAATTGGGACGAGTTGAATAGCTGGTTGGATGCTTTTTGGATGATATATGTGTTATATATATATATTGATCAATAAGTAATTTAACTATATAGTTAATATATATAGTTAAATTACTTATTGATCAATATTTCAATATGATTATTAGTTATATTAATTATATTAAATTATTGTCGTCATACTGAACTAATAAGCATTTGGATTCTGATTTTCTGAAATAACCACATCTTCTTGATAAAATTACATCACTTACGAAGTTTAACATTTGGTCTCAAACGAAAAAGTCTGTGGATCTTTAAATGGTCCTCCACAGATATATATTGACTACGTGATGTTTCGTCGCATTTTATTATATCTCTAATTGAAATCTTGCAACATATTTCTTTATACCTTATGATAATATACTCCCATGTCGTAAAATCATTATGTAAGGTTGCACTAATGGTATTTATGGAAACATTGACATTGACATTCTTCTTAATATGCTCTGAAAAGTGAAAAGTTCTGTTATCGGAGATTATTTTAACTGCTGTATGAAATTGATAAGATGTCGCTTAAAGACATCGTGTAAATAGTTTATCGTTCTTGACTACACAAACATTTTCGAGCTTAATGATTGATGTTGGTGCCTATAGTAACAGTATGTACACAATCTATGTTAACAATTTTGGTATGTTGAGAACGTTCGTCAAGCTCAATTATGTAACTGTTTGTTTGTTTGGTGGATATACCCCTAAATTGAACTGTAACTTATATGAAATTATGTTGACGTCGCATTTACTACATACATTTTTAGTGATGTGAGTAAGACGTCATGAATTACGTCCCTTGCCATTAACGCTATTCCATTAGCAACTCAATGTATAAGTTACCCTGATGATCACTATGTTGTGGAACCGGTTACTATAGATATACTTATATTTTAATGTTAATGGATAAATGAACCCGTATAACGTAAATAATCTTTACATGATTTGATTTATTGTAAAGACCTATAGTTGTTGGTATTTTAGTCATGAAAAGATTAATTAAGTCCATATGATTACAACGTCGTCACTGTTATATTGTTATGTGAACCTTATTCATGTAAAAACATGTTTACCGTACTGTATAATTCGTCCTCAAATCGTGTCCAGTATCATTTGCTTGATAACGGTGGGACAAGAGAGGTCACACTATTGCATTAAAGACGTAATAAATACATAGAACTCGTTTCTCATTTTTTTAACAACTTACAAATGTTATTCAAAATCTTATACGCCCATTATCAGGTTTTAAATAGTTTACAGCGTATGCAACCGCTTCATCACAAAATAAATGTAGCAGCTATATTTTTATGGTCTATTGTACGGTTTGGTTTAACGTTTGCATGTAATGTGCTCTAAATATTTTCATCTTTAATGTTTGATGATCTAACATGGAAAAACTATAACGCGTATAGCTGTAAGAATGTCTGAGTTGTGAACACTTTGTTGGTTTTATTTACAGTTTTAATGATGTATTTAAAGAAGAAATAGAAAATAAAACAATAAAATTACTCACACTGTTAGGGATGGGGCCAACCTGACTGATTAGGTGACAAACTGATAGAGTTTTGTTCCTACGAGGAAATCAGTCCGCCCAAAGCGCAACATCCATCTACCCGCCTTCTCAAAACACATACTGTTATATGTCAGTTTTGTCCTTACCAACAGGCGATTGTGGCCTTTATCTTTTATTGAACCACCAAATAAGCTTTATTCATATCGCTTTTATACCATGAAACAGACCGAGAAATAGTTTCTCGGGAGTTAGGGACGAATTTGGTCAGCTTGACTTGATGATTATAATACAACGCCATGAAATCAATTTAAGAAAACAAGTGTCAGATAGATTTAGGAGCATAGATAGCTCAAGTTGCATTCAAACATTTTGATTTAGTTCAAAGCATCGATATTCGAAATTTATTGTTATGATTTTGGTACATCAGCGTGTTTGATTTATGTAATTTCTTCAATAATTTATACCATCTTATCAGGATTAAAATGTTGTTTGCTAATCTGTTCATGTTTGGAAGTTTGCTACACGAGATCGTTTCCCTGAAATTTGTCATGAATTGCCTACAGCTGCATACCGAAAGTTTGTTCACTTGCCACTGAATAGTAGTGCAAACATCATGTAATTTGGGTTTCGTTTCAACGTCAATAGAATAACTTCAGCAAGACTGACAATGGAGCACCTACTGTCTTTGTGTGAAATAGCCTTTCTTGAACTCATGTTTGCAATGTCTGGTCACTCGTGTAATAAATGGAATTTCGGCATATTGATATAGACAGAAGGAGTCAAATTTTAGAAATTTTGATTTCGTTAAATGTCGAATAAAATATCGACTCTCTGCGATTAAAACCAGCATAATTCCATTGGCATTTAGCTAAGGAACAAACGTGACTCATTTATAAAGAAGTTGATAACTTATAAAGGATTGTATTGAGAAAAATGAAAATTTGTGTTTTCGGAATTTTGACCCCTGGTTACTTTATGACCTGCCAAAACTGTTACGGATAATTGTGGGATAAGAAAAACCTTTACCTTAAAGAAGAATGGATCTACATATGTGTATTAAAATTCAATATTATACGTTTCTTTTTCGCACCGCAACGATACCTCAACGGCATCTCAAATTACATGATATTTGCACTAGTATATTCAGGTATGTGAACAAACTTTAGGCATGCAGCTGTTTGCGTACAAAAGAAGTCATCAAGGGGCTTAAATCATTTCAAACTTCAAAGTATTGACATTGACATCAGAATACACTTGGGTGCGATTCTCAATGTATACATCGAATTCAATTCAAAAGTTTGCCTCTTAATAATTATAAATTGAGAAAGCTGCTGGGAGGTAATTTCACTGACGAACACCCCACAATCACCAAATCTCCTTTCGTATTTCTCGTTTCCAGTGATAAGGATTGTTGTTGCATCCGGTTCCAAAGGTCCACTAACGTGATGAATGTAAGACAGCTTGCGAAGTGACAGTAGCTTTACATATTATATCACTCAGACAGCTTAGTTTTGGGTGGGCAATTGCCTTTTAACCGCTGTAAAGTTTCTTTGATTGAGGTTTTCATGACTTTTATTTTGTAAACATTTAATAGTGTCATTTATATTTTTCATACAACCATACTCATCATATAGCTTACCTTTATAGTTGACCTGTTAGAGATTTTTCGGGGGAAATGTTTATCAATGAGTTTTATGAACTTCTTTCCAATGAACTGCTTTTCACATTTTAACTGTAGGGTGGATTGTACCAGATTTATTTTCTTGACTTTGATTTTCTTGTGGTGCTTATTTTAAAATGTTTCTTTATTATGATTAATGAGAATCCATGTACTGTATCTCATCATTAACTTTAACCACACGCTTCTGTATGTCGCTTAGATAGACCCAAAATATCGTATGATCTGGGTTAAGTTTTAGATCGCTTGCATCTCTTTAATGTCAAAATTATGACATTTTCTTGTATTCGTTTGCAAATTAAAAATGGTCATATAAATGTTACGAAGTCGACATTCAGCGTCCCATTTACATATATATTAGTTAAATGACTTATTAATCAATATTTTTCGATGATGCATATTGATTCGATTCCATAAAAAGTGTGTTTCAGTCTTCACATCATTCAAGAAATGTTATGTGAATACTACCACATTAAAACAAATTGTGTATATAGACATAAACACTCGCAATTGCTCAAAGAGTATCTTTATAATGTTTCACAAACAAACACAAATTATATTCCACCTTTTACTTCGATACTCGACTAATTATAATTGATTGTGATGTGAATACAGGATTACTTTTAATATCAAATCGATATAATATCTAACTATCTGAATAAAAAAACATTAATACAAAATTTCACATGTAAATATAACTTTAGTTACGCAGCTATATTCCGTAATGAAAATGTGAACTCGAGACAGGGTGTTTGTATTATTTTCATATGATTTATGTTAATATGTAAACCACGTTAGATATTAGTCGTTAAGCCAAAATGAATACCATTAACTCAAAATATGTTTTAACCAAAACGACGATGTAAATATCATATTCATTTCATTGAATCTGTTATGGACGTCACAATATTTAATGTTACTAGAATTTTTCCCCAGGACAAATTGCCTCTTTGGCTAGTCATTTTCATCGCCTTATCCCTTGTTGCATTTTCTTTAGAACAAAATGTTTCTCGACATGGGACCATAATCTTTTACCTTTTTATTCCTGATCTCTAAAAAATTGTCTCACAACCCTTAACGTTTATTTGGGGTTTTTTTCAAAAATTATTTAAATTTTTTATTGATTTGTTACATTTGTTACTAGATTTTTACACCGTGAAAGAAATTCGTCATGACATTCAGTAAAGGGTTTGCAATGGAAATGTAAGTTTTTATCCTATATGTCATTTAGTTTGATTGGGTTTTTGGATGGAGGGGATTAACACAAGAAGGAAATTTAACTTTTTGTGTAGTTTGTTTCTATGGGGCCAAATAATATATCCTCTTGAGGGGAAATCTATACAGCAAAGCCAGGACATTTTTCAAAAAACTTTAATCTCTTTATGTGTGCATTGACCTACAGTCAACATTGATATCGTTGTTCTTAATTGATCAGCACCTTTTCCTCCAAATTATACCCAAATGGATACCTGGTGGTTGAAGTTTAGCTTTTAACATTTCTGTTAAGTTCATACAAAATAATGTTTAATAAAATAAAATACTTTTTCTTTGTGTTAAAAGGGACTTGCACATTTTGGAAGTCATACAGCGCTAGCACAAACGTTACGTGATAAAACAAGTAATAATATTATCAAGATTTACCTTTATACAACTTATTTACACCATATATGTCAATGATCTGTCATTACTCATGAGAACTTATTAAAAAGAACGTGCTATTCTACGATACATTGTTTAGAAAATATTTCAACAAGCGTGGTTTCTTATTCTGTAATGTAACCAGATGTCGCCGAATGGTAACAAACAATAATTCATGCTTTGACAACGGACATCCTAGCAACTGGCAAAATATGATGTTAAAAATTTAATATAACATTTATTGTTTTGAACACGTTTGATCAACATTTAAAACACATTCCCATACTTCCGTTTGTTGTTATTACAAATGATGGGGCAATTCTGTTCATTAATATTCGAGATTTGTTTTTTCAAATAAACTCGTCAATAGTTAATGAATTGAAAACAATTTTTAGAAGTCAATAAGATTTCTTCCAGAGAAATCTTTAGACCTAGCTTACACTTTGCAGAATTTATTTTATTTTAATGCTCTGTAATTACTAATGGGAACTTATTCAAAAGAATGTGCGACTATAAGATAAACTGTTTGGAAAATATTTCAATAAGCGTGGTTTGTTACTCCTATTCTATCGGCAATGTAACCATTCGCCGAATGGTAACAGACAATAGTTCATGCTTTCGCAACTGACATCCTGCCAACTGGCAAAATATTATGTTACATTTGAATGTAACTTGAACATTTATTGTTTTGAACACGTTTGATGAATATTGAAAAAACACACATTTCCTTTACTTGTGCTTGTTATTATAACAAATGATGGGACAATTCTGTTGATTAGTGTATAAGTACTTTTTTCAAATAAACTCGTCAATAATTCATGAATTGAAAACACATTTATAGAAGTCAATAACATTTCTTCCAGAGAAATCTTTAGAATTAGCTTACACTTTGCAGAATTTACCGAGTGTTTGTTTTGCCTTATATAAACTTTTGTTGTTTCAGCTGGCACGTGAGCGCTATTCATTGTATATACACTTTAAGTCGTTCAACACCTTGCTGTCAACTCGTGACCAAGGGAATACCACTCTGATGTTTGACGTGTGTTCTGGAAATGAAACTGTTCTGTAATAGAAAGCTTAGGTAGGTGTATATGTCGTCATATGCCCCCCAAGAAGCCAATTGGTGCGAAAATGATTGCTAAATTGCCTTAAATTTATAGTTTAAGCTAGATTAACATAAGGCTGTGTGACCATACATACTTTTGAGGTAGTGTAACGTTAAATCAGCTCTTGTTAAGGGTTTAAGTAGGGACAGAACTATGAAATCTGTCTGCTCGAAAAACCCTGGCTTAATCCTCATCTTTTGGATGACCACTGTAAACCTGTAATGGGGTTGTTAATGTTATAGCTGCAATACTTCAGACAGACAGACAGAAGCTTTATTAAGTATTGTAAGACCATATGACCTATAGAACAGGAGTGGATTACATTGAATTATTACAGTCACTTGGAAAAACATTTATTATTTACGTCGTTATTCAAAAATCGTTTTAGGAACATTTCAACAGATAAAATTATATTAATGTTTCTTGAATTCAGCAAATTTATCATTAATTGCTCATCTTTATACACAGTTGCAACCATAGCAAGGTATCTATCTCACAGAGTTTGGTAATGTTTACAAATAAGAAGTACATTGAATTCATTTTTAACATAACCTTCATTACATTTATAACGTAAACTTTGTTTTTTATCCTGCGCACTTTTCTTCCTAAGAATATTTACATTAAAATCGTGTAATGATATTCGTAATTTACAAAACGATCTTCTCAAAGTTATATCCTGAAGTTCAGATACATATTTTTCAGGAGCAAGTAAGGATTTTAGATTTGCAATACTTCACGTTCCTTGGTCGTCACTAATGATCATTACAGGTAGTTTTAACTAGATTGGTTTAACCCCTGACTAGTTATAGTAGGAAAATCATTAACCTGAAGCAAATACATTAATCCCACTCTCATATGTATCTACTAAACAAAAATTAAGAAAATATCCTAATCAATAATTGTCCTTGGTATATTCCATAGAAAACCAGGGAAGATCCTTTAATCTGATGTATATGTATCATTAAAGACAAGAAGGCGCGTTCATTCATTTACTTGACTTGACGAAATAAGAGAGCACGGCTTTACTTAATATCTTATCGTGGTGTGGCTGTTAGGTTGCTTTTGTAACCCTAGATGCTATGCCACAGAAGGACTACGTGCTCCTAGGTTGGGTGTTACGATGTAAGATGTAATAAAGGCGGTTAGAATGAATAACTTAGGGAAATTGTATCACTCGGTCAGATTTTATACTACCGTAAATTTTGATAAAAATGCGATAAAATGAATAAATATTGGTGTGGTAAATTGTATTAGGGGTTGCAATATATTTTTTTTAATTTTTACCCAATTTCTTATGTTAATATAATGTCTCTCCTGTGGTATAAGTTCTCTGCAATTACTTTCATTTTACATTCTTTCTGAACCAAGATTTCAATCAAATAGTGATAATTAGTGAAAGAATTTGCCGGGACCAAGGAAAAGTGTTTACTTATCCAGTTTTTTTAGTTAAGAGGTCTTTACTTAGGCGGTTTCCACTGTATAGTGTCACTCCCGTGGTATAAGTTCTCTCCAATTACTTTCATTTTACATTCTTTCTGAACCAAGATCGCAATCAAAATGCCTTCGGGTAAATGTATTTATTGAATAAAATGACTCATCAAAAAAGGACATATCACCATTGAACTTGACATATTACTATTACAAAAGTTTTCACTACTTTAAAGGAGGAAACTTTACTCAAAGTAAGATACATTTCAACTGTTAATTCTATCTCGTAAGAGAGTGACAATCACATTTCAATATCCTCAAACTGCTTTGAGTTCTCTTGAGTATTGCATCCAATCGACACATATCAAAATATATAAATATCATATTTGAGCGGTTTCGAACACACCACTATCCTTCTACCCTACCCTAACCTACCCATATTACCCTACTCATTTTACCCTACCCTACCCTACCCTATCATATCGAGGGACCATAATGAATTTCTGACAGAGTTACTCGTGTTTGTGCTTTTCTGTTTGTAGTTTTTAAAAGGACAGTCGGGGTATTTTTGGGGAAACCAAATTCAAGGGGACATTCCTGTTTATCAATACCATGATATTAATAAATTGTTATAACACCACCTAGATGAAATATGATACTCAGGGTAAATTTATGGTTGATTTTAATTTACAATTTGATAAATAGGAGCGCATCCTCGTACAAAAACACAAACATGAAACTTAAAGCTATTCATCGACTCTGCGAGTATGAAAAGCCTTGATACAGATTTTATCATAAATAGTTTATTTTTTAAAAGTTGTAAAATATGTAAAAGTACAGCGCCTTTTTATGTCATTTTTCCTCAAAACAACAAGACGGACCGTAGCCGATAGGCCAGCCTCTTTAAAGACGCAACTGAGTCCCCCCTGGTATCAGATTCTGATTAGCTGTCCACTTGTTTGCCTGCACGTCAATAAGTTGATTTGGATGTCCTTATGGAATACAATTGACGTTGTTCTTCATTAAATATCTTTTCCAATCCGCTAAGGACATTGTTCATCTTTCTATTACTCCTGTGAATATTTTCACTTCAGATTCTAATCGTCCTCTCACATTTCATTTCACAATGAGAGATACAAAAATATGAAAAATATTTCTATTTTGTTCATGGGAGTAAAGGTTTGCTACCACAAGGTAGCAACAGCTCCCTTCAGAGAAGAAAAAGAGTTCTTCACATACAATCCTAATGTCCATCCACCAGCCTTGGAATCTTCTCCAACCATCTTTTTCTCTCCTCCTACTCTCCCCTCTGTCTTTCCTCCCTCTGGTCTGGTCTCAGCATCATCTTCACCTGTATTTGTTGTCTTTTCAGATGATTCATGTCCGCTTACAGCAGTTTTAGTTGGATGTGACCACCATCCTGGCGGTGCCAGTTCGTCACAGAGCCAGTCCAGAGCTTCAAATAAACCCCTTTGACCTTCTTTTGTTACAGCTGAACATCCGAATACCTTCATTTCTGGAATGGTAGTTCACAATATATATGCGCTGATCAAAATGAAGATTTACTCACGTAAAAAGTGATATGCAATCAAACCTTTCTTCATGATATCATATTCAACTTAGATTAATCAATTATGAATGCAGATATACATTAAAGAGGATGTGGCACGTTCTTTTGATAAGTAAAGTGATCATTCGAAAACGAAAATAAATGTTTCTGATTGCAAGACAATGTCTCTAATAGAAAAGCAGTAGCTTTAAAGCGACCTTGCCATAAGAAGTTCAATTTGTTCAAACCAATTCAACTTTGGAATCTAATTCGACATTCATAGAGAATCGTACCTAAGTGTATTCTGATGTCAAATACACCAACACGCGTTAATAAAAATTTAAAATATACGAGGCTTGCCGAGGATACTTTTACTTTTACCAATACACAGTCACTTCACTTTACGTGTTCATGACTATGGCCATCCATGAAAACTGCACTACTCCATAACTCCTAAAGCTGTTAAGTCATAAAATTGTGTCGTCGCCGTGATTATCACGTCACATAGCATTGTGGTATCATTATGTGATGAGGTAATACTATCTCGGCCTGATATGGCATCTACTGTCAAGGAGGTATCGTTTGAATCTCCCACAAACGATATCTCCTGTGGATCACAGTTTTGGATAATAAAATGATATACTCATGACCCACTAACTCACCTTCATCATACCAATTATGATACCTTTTTTGACAAATACTTACTCCTGTCGCTGAAATCTTCCTTCAGTTTCTGATAATTGATTTTCTCCTTGACCTGCTCCACACTCAGGGCCGACTCCAGGTCCTGTTTGTTCGCCAGAATGAGGACCACAGCATCTCTCAACTCGTCTTCCTTTAGAGCCTCAACAATAATGTCCGAGATCTGCTCCAGACGCTCCTGGTCCGCACTGTCAATCACGAACATGATGCCCTTTGTGTTGGGGTAGTAGTGTCGGTATAGAGGCCTCTGCACATGGTGATATATATGCTGATTAAATCAGTAAATGTAAAACCCATATTTCGACGAAAGAAACCAAAATTCTACTGAGTGCATATTACTCAATTATTATTATCTAAATAACATAATATTGACGTCATTTCCAAAGAATAACATCATTTATGACATTATCTCCAAAGAATAACATTATTGGTAGCATGTTGAATAGATGACCTCCTATGTTGAGCCAACAGGTCGATCTTAATGCTGAAGTCATAAAATAAATGTTATTTACGAAATCTGAAATGTCATAATAAAAAAAACAGTAGATATATCTGATCTGGTACATATAAAAGTATCAAATGGAAATTAATACTCATGACCGGACAAGACAAGAGAATCTGAATATAGGGATGTACGGACCTATACAGTCGCGCTTAGCACTAAGTAGCTGCTTTGAAAGTACACTTCCCTCAGGGTAGAGATGTAGGTAGCGCTTTTAGCATGTCTTTGAACGTGGAAAAGGCGCCATAGAAATATCCTCTTGATTATTATTATTATTATTATTATTATTATTATTATTATTATTAAGGGTCGCAATTCCAATCTCCTACCTCTATTCTCTGCTTTGGTATTTGAGAGAGTAGATGATCTGATCTGTGCCTTCAGGTACAAATATTTAAATAGCAGCACTTGCAATGATTGTCATATGGGAATTAATATAGACATTGTATAATGAGATTGCTCAGTTGTGATTTAACAGCGGTTCATATCGTATGAGTGACTTTTTAATAGTCTTCAGTTTAAATGTAAATGAAAAGCAGGGAGGCATCTTATGCTCTTCAGGACATGACGAATGAGCATGTAGCAGTATTGCTGAACGAAATCAACTGTGGCAATCTCAATTTTCCGTATATGGATACTTTTATTGGTGAGTTACAAGGACTTTTAAGAGGACAGCGCCTGACAGAGAATTGGTAAGGGTATTGGTAATAGGGAGTGTTTACTTTCCTACAGCAGGTATACAAAACATTAGATATGCACTGACTATTTTATCCCTGCCGCCCACATCCCATGCTGTTAGAGTGATGTTCTTGTCTTTAACCGTCTCCACGTTGAAACCTAAAAAGGCAGAAACATAAGTTTGAAATAATGCAAATAACGATTTCAAAGCAGATACATATACAGTAGGAAGTTCATCAATGTTTCTAGCATTACAAAAACACACTCCTTAATTTCGTTTCAAGAGATGATTAACATTCTTTGCTGGGAAAAAAACGTGAACCAAGGAGTGATTTTTGTATGATTAATTTCATTTTAGAAGACGAGGTTGAGCGTATATCATTCGAATACAATCCTCAAAATTCAATTAGTAAAATAATGAACATACATTTATCTAAACACAGAACTCATATTTAGCTTATAGAGCATTCATTATTCATTGTAGAAAAATATATTCCAAAAGAAATAATGAAAAGAACAAATTTAACAAAAATGGAGTTCACTCTTCCCTGCTTTCAGCAATAATTAGTTTACTTAGTAAATGTTTATACTTCACTATCTATATTACAATATGTTGCATTGACTATGTACAACTTGGGAACTAATAAAAACAAAAAAAGCTAATAGAGCAATGGTCTAACACTACACTATGAAGGGAGTTTGACATGATGAATAGATGCCCGAGAGCAAGAGAGACTTTTCCTAGCAAACACAAGGTCCAATATCTCACATCACGAAATGATGTATCTTGATGGGTCTTATCCTGACAATTTCTATTGATTAAAACGGAATAGAAATGAATAAATAGATAAATATAATTCAATATATAAACACCATGAGATATCAAGCACATAATTTAAACATTGACTTTAATTCGTGACTTTATAGATTATATAACTTCACACTGTAGTAGAATCTACCTGTTTTTCTTAGCAAACAAACAATTTACCAACCATTTAAATGATAGACATTGCCATATTCTAAAAATGAAAATAATGCAATTATCTAACATTGCTATAATAGCCCATTCCAAAAAAAGGAAATTATCTCCAGTAAGCTTTACGCAGCGTGCATTACCTACCAATTGTAGGTATAGTTGTAACGACCTCGCCAAGCTTCATCTGGTACAATATCGTTGTTTTTCCGGCGGCGTCTAGACCTGCAAAGTCGGTTATTATGGTTGAATTAAAACAAAGTAACACAGCGTTTTCAATAGTGTTGTATTAATTTTATATTTATTTTAATTTGTTTTATATATGTATGTGTTGGTTTTTCTGTTCAGTACGATAGTGTTTAAGAAGTAGCTCGTTGACTAAAGAATAGTTATCGATATGCACAGATACAAGTAAAGGTGTTTCGTGCTTATGAATATGTGCATTAGGCCGAGTAAAAGTAATGGTATGCTGAAACGTATAGCGATAATCGTATTATGAAAGAACGTCCATGTATATTGAGGTCACATGTTAAAGACAGGGCTCAACCCATATAGTTCTACACTCTGTATAAAGAACATATAATTTAAAACCAATAGGAAATCTGATAGTAATTAATTCAATGCATATAATCTAGGAATGTAAATTAGTAAATTAACTACGTAATCTTGTAATGTAAAAAGACGACATCAGCAAATGAAGTATATATTAATGAAATTTAAGTAATTATTGGAAGATCAACGGCTAGACAGTTATAAATATAACCGTTTTAGAACAAAGCAGATGAAGAGAAGTGATAATCTTTATGTAAATTTAAGTCTCATTCGTTTGAGAAAAAAGTTTCGACCCGTCACAAAATATCTAAATAGGAATTATATCAAATTTGTATGTGTGGTATAACATTACATTTAAACGGTACAAAAACACCGATACCTGCAATTATATAAATATCATAGATAGATAGATAGATAGATTGATAGATTGATAGATAGATAGACAGATATGTCCTCTTACCATGCATGAGAACTCGTACTTCCTTTTGCTTGTACAGTTTACATAAGAATTGCCCCATGTTTCTTTTTAAATACAGTTCACTGTAACTGTTAACGCTACTAAGACAAACAGGTCACCCTCGCTTGATTCTCACATACTGGCGTTGCCCAACAAGATCCAAACACTCGCTTTTTATCCACTTCCGTGTTCAGTCATTTCTGTCGAGTTGTTGTGTTTACATCTCAACAAACACGCTGGCCGGATGTGACGTATGAGTGCAGTGACCTTTGATCTGTCCCAGATTCATGATAAATTTAGAAAGAGAGACACGCGCTTGGTTGAATATGTCTTTGAATCATTGCCTGTGTTGAATAATTTACCATTAAGAGGATACATTATGTATTTCGTGTAGTGGTGTTACAATTAATCATTAGTATCGATGTTTGCATTATCTACTTCACACACACGCACGGGAGGCATCGATACAGGTCATATGTTATATATTGTATATGACCTGTATCGATGTCTCGCGTGCATGTGACTTCACAGTACGAGTGATTCGATAAGCAACACTGTTCTAGGCAATTTATATCATATATAAATATATCGCCCGGTCCAATGATACATCGGTGTTTCGCCGAGAGAGACGATATATCCAGATAGGGATAACATTATTTGTATCCCTATACTCAACTGATAAGCACTTGGACGTTTATTTTCAGACATAACTAATACTTGTAGATCAAACGACACCATTTGTGAAATCTAACATAGTTGACCCTAACATATACTCCCTTTAATTTTTGTGTCAGGAAATAACGTCTCTGATTATATTACGATGCATACGTCTTATCTGGTTTAAGTCGCTACGGTAAGGTAAAATGGGCGTGCATTGACGAAAATTAATTTCAAAGAAAAGCCCTTGAAATCTACGTTCAAGCACCGAAGACTATACAAATAAAAGGGATGCAACAAGGTCAATATTCATCGTTAATAATTAACAATTATTTTCGAAAAGTCATCGTTATATGATTTATATTCCTTTCAAATTCTACATCATATCAAATTCAACACTGTACCTTTCATATAGAGCCATGAGTCGAAAAAGTATGACGTGTTCTTTTCTTTCTTCGACTTTTTAAGTGGAAATATCGCTCAAATCAGACAGCTGAGCTGAGTCCGAGACTTATCGTACCTCTAATTCTCAAACAGAGTGAGTGAGTTATTGTTTAGCGCCGCTTGGGCAATATTTCAGCCATCAGCGACGTCTCCAATGGAATAAAGGTGATGCAGAATAAGCAATACATGTCATGAATAGACCATTCTTCTTGACACAAAGTCAGGAAATGAAAGGCGAGTTAGTATTTAAACATCAAAGAGCAAAGAGGTGAGAAATAATATCAATTAGACTGATGTAACCTTTTTATAGTCATAATACAGTGGCGGATCCAAAGGGGATTGAAAATCAATTATAGATTCAAGTCAATAAAAATTATTTGAACCACCCCGGTTGACAATTACTGAATCCGAACCCCCACCCCCCTTTTAAAAATCCTGGATCCGCCACTGATAATATAAGGTTCTTGGTTGTTTGATCTCAAAGTTTCGATTGTGTGGTTTGAAATCTTAAAAACAAAATTTTGCAATCGAATGGTTATATTTACTTTCATGGGCATTCTAGAAGTTATGGCGATGAAGACAAATTTATGTACACTCAACGTCTACCCGGATTAAAGAAGAAATTTAATTTGTTTAATCATTGAATTACCTAGATCATCCTTCATTGCTATGTTTAGTTTGAAAACAAATGATATGTATTTACATTCTTTCTAAGGTGAAATATTGATATGATCAATATTATGTTATGTGTTAAACATCTCGTAAATAACGATTCAGCATTATGTGTTTGTTTATGGTTCACATTTTATTGTCAAACTTTCAGAAATGTATTCAGTTACTCGTATGATACAAAAGCCACATGGGTAATGTCTCGTGATCTTAATCATCAATCAAAATATTGATGAAGACGTAAACTTAGTATACTTAAAGAGCCACTCCGTGATTTTCATAACATATTATTTACCTTTGATACGAACCTAAATGTCACATGTCACAACATCTTAACTTTTCATATCCAAAAGACATTTATGTGACAACTACTGGTTTTCCATGAAAATCTAAAAACAGCCTTATAAATGCACAGAGGTGTAGATATCACGTCCAATATACATGAATACTAGTTATATAACCTATCAAACGCTATCAACTCCTAACTGCGCTCCTGGCTGTTTTAGATTTTTTTTTAGTCTCCAAAATTATGTTTGACTATTTGACGCGCGCTACTGTCCGGTTTACGACCATAATTTCGACGTCAAACCTTCATATTGTCACTGTAAAAAAACAATGAGCTTTAAAATGTGTCTTTTTGGTAACAGTCGATATTTCGCGATCAAATGACACCATTGATAAAGTTTGGCATATATGACTCCAACAACTCACGGAGTGGCTCTTTAATAAATGCATACACTATTGAACATAATAAGAAAAAGTATATATGTATCATCCCAACTTGGGATCGCGTCCCATCTTAAGATGGGACGCGTCCCAACTTGGAATTCCAAGTTGGGACGTCCTATCTTGAGATGGGACGGCAGATACTTTAACATGTTCATAATATCTTTATTCTAATGTTGAATTTAGTTATAACATGATAACATGTATCATTTAGATACGCGCTTTAAGGACAGCGAAAAATGTTTGGATTTTATGTTGATTTTCATGACTTATTGGCTATATATATCTTTCATCGCATACGAGTCTTTCATCATAGCCCAATACGATTTCAAAAGTAATTCTTATACAAAATCTTATAAATTATTTCATTATATTCTTAAATATTTTTAATTATGACAGCATGTTAAGCAAATAAATAATAAATTATATTCAATTATACACTCAAAACCTACTCTTAGTGAATACCAAGAATGCCTTGTAATCAGTTCAATTTCTTACACAGAAACCGTTCCGTTAAGCAAGATTCCAATGTACTTATTGTGTTTGAGAGTCGAATCTAAAAGTGTTTCTTAAACATAATTCACAAACACTAACCTATAAGGGGCGTTCCGTCAATGATTATAAGACGTCCAGTAAATAAATGCCTCCTCATATTTCCGATCAAACCTGATCTGATCAGTGTCGTGATGCAAATGGCAAACATACCTGCTTGGTGGTTCAGAGATGGGTGTCGGGTGGGTGGAGGGGGGGGGGGGGGGGGGGGGGGGGGGGGGGGGGGGGGTGTCCGAAAGAAGGGTTTTGGTAAACATCCGGTTCGGTTATGACACTAATACCTGTGTGTTACTCTCCAATTAGTGACAAGAATGGGTACCAATTGTATATGAGCATGATTGTAACACTACAAAGGTACACGCCGAGCGTTTGTTGTTTTAGTCAATGGTCATCATTCATATTTATCAAGGCATTTGCCCCTATCGGTAATATCTCTGATAGGTGGAAGCAGACGTGATCAAACCCTAACCAAAAAAATAACAAATGTTTATGTTTATGTTTATTGTTATTGTAGTATTATTCGATGAAAGTTGTTTTGCCACACTAAATATATTCAAAATATGTTTTTCATTAACAGAACGATTATCGTGTCAAGTAACCAAAATGAAATCTAACATCATCCATTGATTAATTATGGGGAAATAGCAGGCTTTTCAATAGATTTTAAAAAATTGAGAATTTAGTTTCAAAGATTTGCAGAAGAAGATTATGGTTTAAACATAATTTTTTCATTTTTATAAAAAGAAATTAGATTGGGAGGTAAGCTTATATTAATGCCGCTCCAATAAGAATTATATTTTGAAACCATCAAACATACAACACAAAGTCAAACAAATACGATGTACAGTTGCAGCACAATACGTTAAGATATTCAATATTGCAAAGCCAATATTTCAACTCATTTCTTATCAATACTACAAGAAGATTATTAAAGGAGTTTGATGACTTCACTAAAAAAAACTTTGTTTACCTTCACTAGTTTTTTGGACACAAACCAGGGTACACAGTTGAGAAATTTTTTTTTTTACATAGCCCGAGGTAACATATGATTTTGATCAGTATTAAACGGTTGTTTTTTGATATGTACAAGCGTCTATCTTGGCTTGTTAGAAGCGTTGAATTGAGAGAATTGGTGTGTGTTCTTACTTTCTCATACGTTAATCAACTGATCCATACCTAAGTCAAATAAGATGAGTAGGTGAGAGGGAAGAATTACATTTCAGTGTAATATTGTTATTTTACAGCTGAAAGTTTACTTAACTAATTGTTTTGTTATCTTTAAATATGCTACTTAACATGTCCCCCCGAGAAAAGGCATTAGGTTTGTAAATACACATCAATGAACTTTTATTGATATACTAAGACTTATCGAGTTATTTTGTGTTGACATACATGTACTAATGTAATATCCTCAGGGGACTAAATGATTCATATTGTTATTGCTTATACAAATTTGATATAGAAACTGTCATTTCTTATTGTAAAATATTCGATATTTCATTGTATGAAAATATGCAATATGTGTAATCATATAATGGTTAGTAACTATATTTCTATGATTTAAACGGTATTTTATTTCAATAAAACATGTGCATGTGTTACACAAAATTCAGAATATATAAACAAAAAGAAAAAAGGATTAGCAAACAGGCAGCAAATGCTTATATAGATTCTTTTCCTGAAACAAACATAAAACGATTTAGACCTTACCTTACATTTTTTGTACAAATTTTAGGAAAGAACTGTAAAAATCGATTGGTATAGTTTATGAAATGATAAATATATATTATAAGGAATTCGTCAACACTCTGTGACAAAGATTTGTCGCCGTTAAGATAGATTTTAGTATATTGATATGAGTTACGAGGGAATATTCAAACCCTAAGGTTGGCACTATTTGAAAATATCTAAACTCTAATAGGAACTTTTAATTTCGTTTACATTTGATAAAATCAACCAAGTCGCCAAGTAGATAAACAAGATAATACTTTGTTAAAACAACATGGGGTTTTGGTGTCTCCATATGTTGTTTTAGCCTAACAGTTCCTACGGTGGGCAAATTGGTGTCCAAACATCCGTTCTCTGTCACGCCAAGCTGACACATTAACATATTCAGTCTATTCAGAGCTGCATTGTAACGATGGAGAGTACCTCAATTTCTGTTTATAGGAGGTTTTTGCATGGATTATTCATTTCTCTGTATCAGGTACGTTTTTTAAATATATATTTTTGAAAAATAATTTATCGCTAGTATTGTAAAACTTGGATCTGTATTAGAATAACTTTGATTGTTAATAGTTTATACCACCTTTTTGTAAAGAAACTTATATACAAAGGTGTCTCTGTGATGTCAGCTGTTCGATCTACGCATGTATTGGTCGTTTGAAAAATGCTGAAAACTATTATCTAAATATAAATCTATACATTGATCTGATTGATGTGATTCAATCAGTAATCAAATGTGACTTCAATAAATGTTTGAGTAGTGTTGAATCGTACGTACTCGATAACATACATGTATGAAACCGAGTGAAAAAGAGAAGAAAATGAACATCAAATCAAATTTTCTTCGTAGGTGTGAAAAGAATATAACAAAACTATTTAAAAACATGTTTTACTGACACAAATCATTACAAAATATGAATATTATTAACATGTTTTAGTATCCCCCGTCCCATCTCAAGATGGGATGGATCCAAGTTGGGACGCGTCCCATCTTAAGATGGGGCGGATCCGCAGTTGGGATGATACATATATATCTGAATCTATTCGCCAGTTTACATGAGGTAGAAGGTCATTGAGAAACTAGCTTGAATTAACCGTAAGGGGGTATATAATTTAATTATTATTGTTATGTTTATAAGAATAAATGCTACTGCCCTTTTAATGACACTACCACATTCACGAACTATTTAATGATTTCCTTTATATTCTACCTAATGTTCATGATTTAAACTAAAAACTGGATTGCTACATGTGTCTCTGTCATTTCACCGTATAGATTATAAACAGTAAATAATACAGCTAGGCTATGTTAGGGACGTCCTCCGTTAAACAACATCACATATATATACACAGTGCTTCATATATCGATCAACAGAGACAAGATCTGTTCTGTTATTCCAGCCTTACGCTGACGGTTGGTTGTGGAACTGTACAATTCCGTCTTGCTTCTCAGGTCATTTGAAGGTAGGTATGATCTCTTATGTCTTAAATTGTTATCTTAGGAAACGTTCAACATTCATAATATCACCTTAACATACATGGCGTTTGTTCAGAGACTATCGTCTGACAATTTTTATTTCAGCGTTCAAACATTTTTTGAAAACAATACGAGGGTAAATAAAAAAGTTCGTAGAATAAGCATGATTTAATGATCCACTTCTTCTCTTATCTATGAACCTGGAAAGCAAAGCAATCTTTTCAGAAGCTAGTGACAAATTTTCGACCATCAGTAGAGTGGTTTTCGAGATGTCACATTCCAAAGTGCATAACGCTTAAGAAAATAAAGAAAAAGAATGATTTTTAAAAGGATGAGATGTGGGTACACCACTTTGAACCTTAAACCCAAAAAAGCAAAGCAAACAGTGGAAGCAGACAGACAGACAGACAGACACATGTTTATTTAAGTCTCACCCAATATAATATATAATACAAAAAGTGTAAGAAATATAAAATATAAAAAGGGCCATCCACAAGTGGGATTATGAGAGACTATATTAAAAATATACATGTATGCCAAGTACATAAACACCATAAAAACCATTGTTGTTTAAAAAGATAAAGGTAAAGTATATAGAATTAAAGGTAATGGGTATAATGCACTTTGTCAATTCCCCTTCCCCAAAAAAGCTGAAGCAAGTTCCGACTGCTGGAAAGTGCTAATGAATTGAGGCAATTAAGGCCAAGCTGCGAAGGGAGGTCTCAGTGCTTCCGCTCACATAGCACGTTGCTTTCACCGCTCGACCGAATGTGGCTTCGAAATTCTTCCACATCCTCCATACTCACTAGATAAGGAATCATCGGACTTCTTCCTAGCCTCTTCCCTAATCTGAAATTTTACGTGATTTGCTGATAACAACAACCTGATTGCTGCCATGGAAAGATTTCTGGATACCCAGGATGCGGGGTTCTAAGAGAATGACATAATTAAAGACACTAGTGTACGCTTTTACGGTTTAAATTGGCGTTTTTAAGGTTTAAGAGTGCTTATGCATTCACTTAAGCTTTCTATCGATGGAAAGAAATACTTAAAATTCTTTACAGTTGACCTGCAATCAACAATGACAAAGTTTAGACAGCCACTGTCGGCTTGGACATATAAAAAAATCTATGGTTAGCTGTGCACAAAACGGATAAATTATGGACAGTTGAACGCGGCTGAACTAGTATTATGTGCGGCTATTGAATTAACCTAAACTCTGAACTGAGAACAAAGAATGAAATATGTTTTATGAAAGCAATGTTGTAAATGAACCAATTTATTTACATAGCATTAGTATTGTTATTAGATTGACCAAAGCGGCTGCCGTTTCCGCTTTTCTGTTTATAAGCAAAATTTTAATATTTCCGATATCGTAGTTCATGCGCATTTAAAGTTACGTTGCATCAAATACTTCCGGCCTTTTAAAAATCAACTTTACTACCTGAATACGTAAATATTTGTTAAATAACTTAAAGGTAGATAACTTGAGTGAGGGTCGTGAGTAATATCGAGAGATATGCAGTATCTGTGCATTCGTTGTGTTCACGAAATATTGGTGTGCACTAGTGCATTTACGCTGTAAAAACGTTTGTCCAAATACATTGATTTCAATTGAGACTATACGTTGAAAAATGAAATGCAAACAGTGATACTTTGATCTTGAATTCTATGTCATTTTATGAACTTTTTTATTTACCCTCATATACATTTTCACAAAATCTTTCACAATAATGTTTGTTTAATCATCATTTATGGGTTGATTTTGCTCCAAAATTATAGAAAAAATATGTCCTCTCTTTAATGAAGAAAATCATACAGTGTAATTACAAGATTTCAGGATTTGATGAAAAGAGCTTTTTTCGAAAAATCTTACATTAATCATAATTATTCATGAACCTGTTTTAATCTAGGTAGTTTTTTGTTATAAGATTGTTAACTGAAGCTTAACGTCGCCAAAGTAGTGGCTAATGGTCCGTATACACTTACAATGACCGTCATAATTCTTTTTCCATTTTCTGATTTGCGATTTCTCCAGTTCTCTTTGAATTTTATAGCGTTGTAGGCTAAGCTAAATTTGTGTCAAGGGCTATAAATGTTTTATTTTGAAGGGGAGAAATAGATCAAATGTTTTTAAAAAAATTTATTTCCATCTCGATAACATGAGAGATATCTAGTTAAAAGTATATAACGGTATTCAAATGACATCAAAATTACTATAACTAGACTTTTTCTATTTGCCTGTCACACTGAAAAGCGATTCAAACTTGGCGTACGTTCTGTTAGGTAAAGCACATATATATATATATATATATATATATATATATATATATATATATATATATATATATATATATATATGGCTTGAACACCTCATTCGAAATAATGAAATAAATCTAACCATTTACACATGTGTAGGATTATAAGAACTTGATTATCAAATATTTTTTAATTCAAATATTGATATCCGCCTCATTCACCTTAAAAATATTAATAATGTCAATTACAATATTCCAAAGTCATTTTATCAATAAAAAAAGACCTATGAACACGATGACATTTTGACAATCGACACTCCTAGTTTCATTGTAATATCGAGATGAAGAACCTGTCTAAGAGAATTGTTATTCTAAGAAGAGCGCAAGATGTTACTGGTGTGGAGGCGCAGTCTTCAAGACTCATTTTCACATCCACGGCAATCCTAGTGTTTTCCTCATTATCTATCCGCAAAATTGAATGTTTCGCAAATAAAACTTTCACTGGTAGTTAATGATTGCGTTTATATCATTTCAGGGCGTCATGGAAGGACGGCGTATCTTAGAGAGTCTTGTAGTGTGTTTCACCCTCGGATTATCACAATCACGTAAATGTTTAAATTTTATGATTTTTAATAGCCTTTTAATTAGCTTTTTATGCCCGCACTTAAGTACGTACCTTTCATAAAAATCGATTGATGAATTAATACTTTCTGGGAAGTACTTTGATGTAGGTAGTACTATTGTACTTAATAGAAAAGAAAATAATATATTATTTATTGTAACAAGCCTTTGATGTATTCTTTATGTGATAAGTCGATTTGCAATTCCATGTTAATTGACAATAAATACCCATTAATCGGCAAATATAAATAACCACTAATTATCCATCAGCATTTGTGTCGGACCGAAGAATCATTTTTCTTTTATCTCATAAGCTAACGTAACAATTCTTTTATCTCGCTTAGATCACTTGTTTATATTTAGAAATTTTATTTTTCATATAAATGCATTCATACAATTATTTGAAATTGACAGGATGAACGTTAACATGTAAACCTCATAAAAGATGCTTCTGAATCCAATAGTCTTAGTCTTTAACCTTAAACTTTAAAACCTTAAATTGTGAAGCCTCAACATCTTCAGAATTGATGTTATTTATCAAAGCTTAAACCAAACCAATTCAACATGAGCGCATGAATATGAATCTCACACGAGCTCGCGTGTCATATCGTTCACTTGTGTTACTAGTATTCTCCTTATTTCTTAGGAAATCTTTTCAGAAAAAAATGTAACATTACTAATTTAACACTTTGGAAAGTTATCCTTCTTGTGTCATGTATCAATCATTATCAGTGGAGTTATTTCATCGATAAGTAATGACCAGGTTAACTGCCATTTTACTGCCAATGTTGCCAATTGTGATATCTGTAGCTTCTTTGTTTACATTGATTTGATTCTCTCCAAGGCGGTAATTTTACAACTAACACAAAACGAAAGGAGGGTTCCATGCATTTCACAAAATATATGTAGAGTTCTTTTGTGTACCATAGTAATCATTTTTCAATATCGCATCGATGTTACAGATATTTCAAATGCGACTGCAAACGACACTATCTCGCTATACCTGGAATCCGTTGGCTTTAGTAAATACACACACGAATTACCGGACTTCCGGGTCACTGGGGTCGAGGTCAAGGTCCAACTCTCGTCCTCTCCATGTAAAGCTGACGAGAGTTTCGGACATTCGGACCATAAGGTGTGGGTGGACAGCGGGTGCAGGGCGGAGTTCCTCGTCTTCGTTGAAGCAGGTGAGACGAATATAAGCCAGTGCTCGAAAGAAAATAAATATTTCTAATTAATAACAAACATTTAAATGAATTAAAATAAAGCGATAAACCACACTGAGGCATGTCAGTCAAGTAAAGCAAGAGCGAAACAATGTATACCATAACGTTGACATAAAATTCGAAATTTGTTTTGTCCTATGCCTCACTAATTGCACGTGGGTAGCGACAATGACACCCTATTCCAGAACTGTTATAAAACGAACAAAAATATACCATGTCTGACTCCAACCGAATGTCGGAATGGCCCTACCAGGAGCTAACATCTCCATTGACAAAACCTTCGGCTACAAATAAACTACTTTCATCAGACTGTTGCAACGACTTTTTAATCAGACAGATTAATTAGACAGGTCAGAGAGTGGTCGATCACGTGTGATAACGCCCGCAAAAGATTGCCACCTTCGGTCAATTAATCGTTTTATGACGACACCGGCAGTAAGGACAGCGATAGGATAACATATAAGTCGACGCACCGCACCTGCAACTAAGACGATTTCCCTCACATTAACCATGAGTATCTAACTATTCAAAACAGTCAGTTGACATGGGCCAGGAGAGAAAGTCATTGCCAGAAGGGTGATATGCAACGTTTATGGATCACGGATGAGGGTAGGGTATGTTTGCACAGAAATTGCAATCAAACACGTGTTTACAGACGTGTAAGCTAGCGATAAGCATTTGATTCCGTCCAGCAAGTCTATATCTTCGGATATAGTAGAGTAATAGGTCAGCGAGACTTGTGATGATCTGAATGTACTTAAATGCGCGGATGATATTTAACGACCATTCATCTTAACATATCTGTAGGAACATACGTGTACCATTGCCTAATATATCATTATTACTCACAGTCTTCACATAGCTTGATTGACACTCGCACCTTTTTATAACACTTACGTCGTTGTTTTGACACGGTCACCATGTTCTCCAGATATGGATCCCATAGAACACAAATTGGACTACATCTATCGACAAATCCAAGGACCACCAGTTCCCCTGTGATTATTAAAAGAAACTGGCACAGTTTCTGTTACCATAGGGGCAACAGATCACGCCAAACGTCAACCGTCCTTACACCTTATCAATGCATCATCTGGCTTTGGAGTTTATTGACGCCTATGGCTGTCACACAAAATAACAATTTAACATTTGATAACATTTTGCAAGAAATGTAAACTTGTGTGAAAGTGTGAAACTTTTGATGCCAGTCAAACGGTACTTGACTTGGTATGGGATATTGATGGATATTGAACATAAGCTGTTGAATTGATACTCTATTGATCAAAATAAATGTTTTCTATACAAGCTTAACACTGTATACTTCCTTTGAGCACTAGTTCATTAGTGCTCTTGTATAAATCTATGCTGGAGATTAGTGCCCGACTCTTAAGGTTTTGGTTCGAATCCAGTCATAGACTACCTCGTTTTAAATCAGTATCATAATATCAAGTATAAAATTTCAGATTGTGTGACTATAATTTTAAAATATTTTAGATTAGTAATAATTTCGAGAGGACTATATCTTACTCATCTTTTGAATTTCTTATTTTAGCTAAAACGGTTTGTCTATTCTACACTCGTAATGAGCTCAGACATTTTTCAAATTTTCAAATCATATTATTCAAAGAGAAGGAACAAAATCTAATCATTTAGCTGAAAGAGTTAAAAGAGATTAAAATCATTAAATTCTATTAGTTCCTAAGAGACCATATTCCAGGTGTACATTTATATTTACAAAAATAAGTGTTTTATTTGATTTTTACTCCCGGGAACACGTATTGCAACACCTGCTCTTCAATTATTTTCATTATATAAGTTAATCAAATTTGCTGGTTAAAGAGCCAATTCATATCAAAGTGTTTGTCCAAGTTTACTACATGACTGGAGATATGAAAATCATGAAACATGGAAGCAGTCGTTCAGACTGTTGGTTATATTCATTTAATGTATCATCTGAAACGTTATTATACCTGGGTTACCCCTATGTGTTTATGTGAGTTGCTAAATATTGGTAGAACTTGAGAGAAAGTAGGTGTTGCGATACTTTATTCCAGCTGTATATAATCCTTATTTCTGTTTCCTAGCGGCCGAGCCAACATCGACTGAAAACTATTCCTCTTTCATCATTTCTAGTGTGGGATCTTCTCAGTCAGTATCCCCCGAGATGGAGCATGCTACTTCTGAAGAACTTTTTTCGAGTTTCTTTACAATTTACAGCACTGAAAACTCCGAGGTGTCGACATTACACTCCTCTCTTACAATCAATGGAACAGTTGAAGAATCTACTGCACTACATACCGATACGTTGATTTCATCAGGTTTGGAGACTTCACTGCATACTGATACTTTAAAACCATCGGGTTTGGAGACTTCACCCACTGACACTTTGGCAATGACTATGACGTCATTTGTGCAACTACGTTCAAATTTTCAAATGACGCAAACGTTGATGGAAGCCGATTTCACACCAAGCAGTATTGAATTTGATGATGGTTCTGTCTTTAAGGACATTGCTAATGTTAAAAACACGGTAGACAGATTATTTACCAGCGAGAAACCCTATGATAAAACTACAGGAAACAACTTATTATTACCAAATAAGAATTTACAGGAACTTGACACTGGATACACAACGGCAGCATATAGACCAAAAGGGCCGACCAAAGGCTGCTGTTGTGGGTTGTTTGTTAGCGCTGACCACCATGCATCCCTGCAGGGCGTGATATCGAGGATAAAGTCCAAACTGCATGTTCCAGTGAAGAACCTTTCCAGGTTCAGAAGAAAGAAAACAAGTGCTGAGGATAACCGTATTTCTTCTGTTTCAATAGGCTCGACAGGAATCATGCTCTTATTTCTCCTGTTTGCTTTTCTTCTTGTAAGCGATGTTGTTACAATGTTTCGGCATTGCTCAAATACAATAAGAATTGTGTGATATCGACTTGAAACAGACAGTTTCATTTAACACTTCCGAGTGTAATACTTTCTTTATCACCGATGCTATTCAATCTAAAAACAATGGAAATATGCAGAAAACGGCCTTCTTCACTTGTGACGGTGACGTCACGAACAATAGTTTTATGTGGTCACAGACGACGAATTACGTTAACTCACCCTGAAACAATCGATGCTAGGCAAAAGTGAAAAAGTGATATGTGCTCATATTGAAAATATGTCACCACTATGGGTAATAAGTACAGATAGTACCATAGTTATATTGTTGTCCTTTTCTTTTTCCTAACATTTATATACGTCATATTTAGCTTCTTTTAATTGAACAGATTAGTCAAGTAATTCATTTATTTCGATTTGATTTGCTTTTCTTTTATATGTTAATTTTTTACTTGAAATATCTTTCAATGGATACGAACAGGGAAGAAAATGAACCACATTCACCCATCTGTCAATGTGTCTCTTATTTCTACAAATATTATGGCAAGAGTAAACAAACAAATGCAAGGATAGGATATGAACACAAGTAAAGTGTTTGAAAAGTACATCTTTGCCTTTTAGACAGGTTTTGTGAGTTTTACCAGTGCAGCTGCATACCAAAAGTTTGTTCACATACAACTGTAGCGTAGCACAAACATCATGTAATTGGGTTTTGTTTGGACGTCAGTAACATAACTTCAGATAAACTGACAATAAATCATCTATTCCACATGTGTAAGATAGACTTTCTTTCACTTATTTTGGAATCGTCTTGTATCTCGTGCATTATAAAGAATTTTGGCATAATGAAATACACAGATGGGGTCGTATTTTCAAAATTCCGATTTCCTGAAATTTCGATTACCATATCTGTGAGAAAGAAATCACCAAAACCACATTGACTTAATGCATAGGAACAAACACGACTTGCGTTGAAAGCTGTTGATCACTTCAAATAGAATTTGTAGCTAACAATGAAAATTAGTGTTATCGGAAATTTGACCCCTGTCACTTGACTTCTCTAATGACCTGTAAAAATGCTAGTGTTAACTGTTGGGTATTATATACGATCATGTTAATGTACAGTGGATCTTCACTTCTGTATTGTATCTGTTTATTTTTCGTAATGCTATGATGCCTCAAAGACAAGCAAAAATAACATGATATCTGCAGGTATGTGAGCAAACTTTCGGTATGCAACTGTACATCGTTAGTCGTTGATTCGTTATACATTCAGTCAATTTTCAGCTGTTCAATTACATTTTCGAACAAATCGCTTGAAAATGTATTTTTCCCCCTTATTATAAGAGAATTACTGATTCAAAACCTTGTGTTGATCCTAACATAACAATTTTCACTGCAGAAAAGTGTTAAACAATGTAAACTTCAATCTACTCGTATCAATCGATTTTTTTATCAATATATTTAACAATATCCCAGAATAATTCAGTTCAATAATGTAAGTGAAACATCTTAATAATTCTAAATATTGATCAAATCAAGTGCCGCGGATGAACTTATGTTCAAAGCTGTCATGCTAAGTATATAATAATAAGTCATTTAAAACACTTGGTTAAGGACGTTTTTGGATACAGAATAAAAGCATATATTTTTTTAAATTCATTTATAATCTGTTTCAATAATTGTGTTATAAACAGTATTTTAGCATTTTATTGCTTTGAATTTCGGAATTTATAATAGGGTTTTAGACAGTTATGACCATTACAGATTAAGACCAATTCTACAATTTTGGACATGCATCTTTTTATGGTTTGTAAGTTGTGAGTTTTAAACGGTAAAGAGGACCCATTTTTCTGTTGACTTTCGTTTGTAAAAAGGCGTTGGCTCTTGAAAAATTGCCCCAGCTTTAGAGCCTAGGAAAAGGATTTCAAACTCCTAAATTCATAATTCCGCAAGTGGACAAGGTGCCTATACAGCAGATGCCACCTTTGAAAATTTACAAAAAGACCAAGGTGCGTTTTTTTAGATATCGCCCCTGTGTACAGCCTCTGCAAAAGGTTGTTTAACTGTGTAAGAGTACCTGTGAAATGTCATTATTTTGGGAATTTTTTTTCTTAATTAGTCAGCTTTTCCATACAAAATATTTTAAGTCTTTTGGATGAGTTTGTAACGGGATAATGCTTCAGTACATATTAAAGGGACGCAACTCTTATCCCAAACAAACGAGCCAATAAATTCTAACAAAGGCCATAACTCTTCTTACCTTATTGAACCACAAGACTTTGGCTTTGTTGTCCTTTGGTTAAGCCAGGATAAAGGAAACATTAAAATGTTTATTTCACTTGTTAAACAAAGATTGTTTGGTTGCCTGAGCCAGGATTGGCATAGCACTGTTTCTGAAATGAGTAAATGTCAGACTTACTGTCAATTTAAGACCATGTTGCAAGTTGAAAGATATCTTTCCTTAGATATTCCATTGTACTATAAACATATTTTGAGTCAATTTAGATGTAATAATTTCAAACTTGCTGTTGAAACAGGCATATCACTAGTTGAAGATGAATATCACCTGTTAATGTTTTTTTAACTCTACAAGGATGCAAGAAAAGATTACTTTCACCATGATGATTTTATCAAACCTAGTAAGGAAGAGTTTGTAAGACTTATGTCTTGTAATAATGAAAATGTTATAGTGAATATTGCTAAATTAATATTCCTTTTTCAGGCTCGTAAAATTCAAAATATGTAAACTTTCATTCAATAGCTTGTATAGTTTTAAATACATAAATTTGATTGTAAACTATTTATGAAAATTGTTGAAATGTTCCAGGTATTTTACGGACGCTTGTCCAATTCCTGTAACTTGTATCTTGTTACAAGTTTACCAGCAGCACATGGATTTGTAATAGTTATTGTAATTTGGGCCATGGCCTTGAATACTAAATAAATACTGTCTGTCTGTATGTCTGTCTTAAACATCTAATGAGGCTCCCTGTGGCGTGCCGAACATGGTATCGAACATATGTCGCTTTATAACACCACGTGTCATGTGCCGTAGTCTTACTTTCAATTGGTCAAATAGACATCCCCCAAGAAGACGCTTAGCTAGTAAGTAGTAGGAAACATCTTTCATTTAAATAAACTAATTTTGTATAAATCAAAATTATATCCATTCTTCAATTATACCAATATTCAATCTGTTTTGCTAAACCTGGTGCATTATCATTACTTGGTAATATATTATGATTTCTGCATTTTTTCTGTTTCTTTAACCATTCAATAATAGATAAACGTTTTGTAGACAATACCAGAAGATGTGTTTTCAACAAGATTCAACACTATTAAGTGATGTAATACATCTGTACTTGGTCTTACCTATCGCAGATAGTACTACCTTGGCACCTGGAAGTTGTCTTTACGGGAACAGACCTAAACAACCTACTTGAATTTAACATACTTTCTAGAAGGTTGTTAAGTCGCTCATCATATTAAGTTGTCGTTATGAACTGATGTATTAAATGGATATTCGATCATTTTCATGAATCTTGAATATTGTACTGTATAAGCCGTCTCTATCGAATACATAAGTTCATCTTTCAATATCAAAGATGGCAAGGACCGTTATCATGCATATTATATGTTAAAACTATCTTTCTTTTACAGTATTACATTTACACGTCAATACTGTAATTGATGAACGTATTAAATATTAACGTTTAGGATCAAGTTGGTAATAGTACACGCCTTGTCCAACGGAAGTGAATGTTTATATTGTTGTTTTATAAAATAAACATAATGTTAGCTAACCTTTTGAGACATTTCGTCACACCTATTGAATTTATGTGCTTAGATAAATTATTTAGACTGTTGACTGGAAGAACTTTAGACTCAATGAAAAGAATCTCTGGTGACTTCACTTCAAGGAGTCTTGATATAAGCCAGGACAACTATTGGGGATCTAACAAACTTTTCGTTAAGCAAATATTGTCACAAAATTCGTTCTTGTTTTTGTAACAGGCGTTATATATACGTCGATATGTTTGATATGAAGAAAAAAAATGATGTTCATAATCTGATTATCATTGCAACAAAAAAGTCTACATTCGTTAAAAGTAATTTATACACACTTCCAAACTTTATTGAATTGAAAAAAGTCTTTCATTCCCTCTGGAGATGTCTCGGCTTACTAATGTATCATGACAAGATCAGGCCATAAAAGTTTTAGCTCTGTGATAAGGATGCCGTAAACTCGGAGCCATTGTCGCTTTGTAAAATCTGAGGTGCTCCAAGTAGCAAGAAAATGTCCGTCAACTGAAAGGCAACTGCTGCAGCACGTTTGGATGTTAATGGACGTAATACATAGTATTTAGTGAGATGATCCTGGTAGACCAATATCCATCTGTATGAGTCACTTGCCATTGACTGCATAACAACTAGGTCTACTTGCAATTGGCATCGTGATCCAAAGTCATATGATAAAATGGGTTCAACAACTACACCTTTGGTTGTGATGCGTTCACGTTTCTTCTGGCATTCTACGCCAAGTGACATATACAAAACTACAGCATCGCTGGTCACATTAGCATATTTCTTCAAAAACTGTTGGTAATATTCATTTAATGTATTATCTGAAACGTTATTATATCTGGGTTACCCCTATGTGTTTACGTGAGTTGCTAAATATTAGTAGAACTTGAGAGAAAGTAGGCGTTGCGATACTTTATTTCAGCTGTATATAATCCTTATTTCTGTTTCCTAGTGGCCGAGCCGACATCGACTGAACACTATTCCTCCTTCATCATTTCTAGTGTGGGATCTTCTCAGTCAGTAACCCCCGAGATGGAGCATACCTCTGAAGAACCTTTTTCGAGTTACTCTACATCTTACAGCACTGAAATCTTCGAGGTATCGACATTACACTCCTCTCTTACAATCAATGGAACAGTTGAAGAATCTACTGCACTACATACCGATACGTTGAGTTCATCAGGTTTGGAGACTTCACTGCATACTGATACTTTAAAACCATCAGGTTTGGAGACTTCACCCACTGACACTTTGGCAATAACTTTGAGGTCATTTGTGCAACTACGTTCAAATTTTCAAATGACGCAAACGTTAATTGGAAGCCGATTTCACACCTAGCAGTATTGAATTTGATGATGGTTCTGTCTTTAAGGATATAGTTAATGTTAAAAGCACAGTAGATAGATTATTTACCAACGAGAAACCCTATGATAAAACTACAGGAAACAACTTATCATTACCAAATAAGAAGTTACAGGAACTTGACACTGGATACACAACGGCAGCATATAGACCAAAAATGACGACCAAAGGCTGCTGTTGTAGGTTTTTCGTTAGCGCTGACCACCATGCATCCCTGCAGGGCGTGATATCAAAGATAACGTCCAATCTGACGGTTCCAGTGGAGAACCTTTCCAAGACCAGAAGAAAGAAAACAAGTGCTGAGGATAACCGTATTTCTTCATTTTCAATTGGCTCGATGGGAATCGTGCTCTTATTTCTCCTGTTTGCTTTTCTTCTAGTAAGCGATGTTGTTACAATGTTTCGGCATTGCTCAAATACAGTAAGAATTGTGTGATATCGACTTAAAAAAGAAAGATTTAATGTTAATTTCAACCAAATTACGAAACGAGTATGATTTTTTTGTATAACCCGAGCAAGATCACAAATTCCTACGAGTTTCATAAATGTCATATGGCACACTTTCGAGTGTAATAATGTCTTTATTATCGTTTCTATTCAGTCTAAAACGCCTTGAAATATTGGGAAAACAGACTGATTCCCAATTCTCTCTCAACAGAGGTAGCTCCGTCATAAATTTCTATACAACCTCTCTCTTAATACGAAGGTTTCTCGGTCCTACGTCACTTTCCCCTAACGGGACAATACTGCAATTTAAACTACCTGGCTATATTTCAGCCAGTGAAAACAACGAATGCATGAATAACATATTTGATGTCATACAGGCCTGTGCAATGAAACAGTCGGAAAATAAGGCGTTTGTGTTCTGTAAAGACGACTCAAAGTGCAAGGTACAAATTCGAATAAAGTTTAGCTTTTGGGAAGCTTACGGAAATAACTTAGGCGATTTGAATGATAACTTTTGAAACGGACGCTGATTGCACAACTAACTTGATTGCATCCAATCAGCGTTCTCCATTTTGTGCACAAGAAACCTTCGACTTAAGATAGACGTTGTATAGAAATTTATGACGGAGCGACCGCTGTCGGGAGAGAATGTTGTTTTTCTTATAAATGTTAATTTTCAAAAAATAATTTTCAATGGATATGAATAGGGAAGAAAATAAACCACATTCATCCACCTGCCATTGCGTCTTTTATTTCGACAATAATCAAACAAATGGTAACAAACAAATGCAAGGATAGGATTTGAACACAACCTATGTTTGAAAAGTACATCGTTGTAGACCTGTGAGTTTTGTGAGATTTAATAGTACATCGTTAGTCGGTTTTCAGTTATTCAATCAAATTTTCCAACCAATCAAAATCGATAAAACGACCATCGTTGTTTATTGACTTTAATACTTAATGAGTTTTGTAAATCTCATGTAATTGCTTGAAAGGGTATTTCTTTTCAATTATTTGAAGAGCATTATTGATTCAAAACCTTGTGTTAATGCTAACATAACGATTTTCACTATGGAACAGTTGTCGGACAATATAAACTTCAATCATAACGACTGCTCTAAGAAATATATCAATGAAATCTTAATCAATTTATTTGACAATTTCCCAGAATAATTCAGTTCTATAAGGTAAGTGAAACAACCTATCAATAGATATTGATTAATCAACACCCGAGGATGAACTTATTTTTAAACATTTCATGCTAAGTAAATTCTAAAACATTATTGAAAACACTTGTTTAAGGACGTTTTTGCTAACAGTATATTATAAAGATTCAGTTATAATCCGTTTCAATAACTATGTTATATACTTTATTTTAGCATTTTATTGCTTTGAATTTCAAAAAAACAACTATGACAGGATGTTAGACTATTGTTATCTTTACAGATTGAGACCAAATGTACAGTTTTAGATATACATCTTTAAATAATTTTGAGGACAAATTTATTTTTGACTTTCGTTTGTGAAAAACGACGAAGGTTCTTGAAACATGGCCCCTGAAGCTTTACAGCCTAGCAAAAAGACTCCTAATTCATAATTTCTCAAATGGACAAGTGAAACAATTCTGACATTTCCAAAAGAGGCAAATGAATTCAAAAACAATTTTAAATTGTATTTTTATATTTTAGCAGTTAAAACTTTTTGTATCACTTTTGGGCCAAAGGTGTCATTATTTGATAACATTAAAATATATTATTGAGATAATCAAGAAATTAAAGTATTTGCATGGTTTAACGCGGTGCTGCATTTACAGCTTGACAAGTGCTATAAGTCATCCAACGTTATATGACGAAAGTTGTTCGTTAAATAGAAAATGAACCAAAATTGATAAATAGATGATCAACATCAAAACCATTTCATTAATATGATAATAATAATGCATTTATGTAAGCGCCTAATGTCCGACCAATGCTACTCAGTGGCGCTGTCCAGACAAACAGAGAAAACTAGTACGTAGCTAGGAAGAGATAAGTTTTTAACTGGCTCCTAAATGTTTCTAAGATGGACACTAATCTCAGTTTCTTAAAGATCTATCTCCCATTGACGTTTTTGTGGTTGACTTCTTCAGGCTTCCTCTGTTCTTAGACCTCAAGACGCGAGTTGGATGGCAGATTTCTACAATGTCTTTCAGATAAACTGGCTATTTATTGTCGTAGAGAGTCGAGTGGGTGATGCAGATAATCTTGTATTGTATTCTTCTCTTTACTGGAAGCCAGTGTAGCAACCTCAGCACAGGGGTGATGTGTTCATGACATTTTGTCCTTGTGATGTTCCTTGCAGCTCTGTTCTGTACATCTGGAGATGTTGGATGGCTGCTGCTCCGGACACAAGAGATAAACAGTAGTCCAGTCTTGAGATGACATATTACTGGACTGATAGTTTAGTTTGTGTCAATAACCAAGTAGCGGCGGATTTTGCCTTTTCGGATCGCGGATCTTGCTGCAGTTAGAGCTTGATTCTCTGATGACAACGAGGTATTGAAAACAACGCCGAGCTTCTTAACCTTGGGCTTAGACTTGATGGATTGATCACCAAATTAATAGAGCTCAGGATTCAGCTTCGAAATTAGCTTTGTCTTATGCAACACATAAATGCAAGTGGGTAGCGACAACGAAATCTTAGCAGTATAGTTGTTAAACGAACACAACGCTATACCATGTTTGACTCCAACTCACTTTCTCCCAACAGAAGTATCTCCGTCATAAATTTACATACAACCTCTGTCTTAATTCGAAGGTTTCTTGTGCACGAAATGTAGAACGCTGGTTGGATGCAGTCGAAGTTAGTTGTGCAATCAGCGACGCCGTTTCAAAAGTTATCATTCATATCGCCTAAGTTATTTCCATAAGCTTCCCAAAAGCTAAACTTTATTCGAATATGCACCTTGCACTTACAGAACACAAACGCCTCATTTTCCGACTGTTTCATTCCACAGGCCTGTGTGACATCAAATGTGTTATTCATGCATTCGTTGTTTTCATTGGATGATATATAGCCAGGTAGTTTAAGTTGCAGTATTGTCCCGTTAGGGGAAAGTGCCGGAAGACCGAGAAACCTTCGAATTAAGACAGAAAATTATGACGGAGCTACCTCTGTTGGGAAAGAATGTCTGATTCCCATGTGACGGTCCTGTAAAATGATACCACGAACAATGGTTTTATGACCGATGGTAACTCGCACTGAAACAATCTTTGCTAGGCAAAAGTGATATGTGCGTATGTGCTCATATTGACATATGGGGGATAAGTTCAGATAGCACTATAGTGATAATGTCGTCCTTTTCTTTTTCTTAACATTTATATATGTAATATTTAGCTTCTTTCAGTAGAACAGCATCGTCAAGGATCTACTTTATTTCGATTTTATTTGTTTTTCTTGTAAAAATCATTTTTCAAAATATATTTTTCAATGGAAATAATTAGAGAAGAAAATAAACCACATTCATCCACCTGTCATTGCCGCTTTTATTTCAACAAATATCATGGCAGGTGTTAACAAACCAATGCAAGGATGTGAGTACATCGTTGTAGACCTGTGAGCTTAAATAGTACATCGTTAGTCGTTTTTCAGTTATTCAATCACATTTTCCAACCAATCCGAATCGATAAAAACATCGTTGTTTATTGACTTTAATGCTAAATGAGTTTTGTAATTCTCATTTGATCGCTTGAAAAGTTATTTTTCTTCCTCCTTATTGGAAGAGCATTATTGATTCAAAACCTTGTTTTTATCCTAACATAACGATTATCACTATGGAATAGTGTTGAAGAATGTAAACTTCAATCATAAAGAATTCTCTAAGAAAAAAAATCAATCGATTTTTTTATCAATTTATTTGACCATATCCCAGAATAATTCAGTTCAATAAGGTAAGTGAAACATCTGAACAATTATAAATATTGATCAATCAACATCCGAGGGTGAACTTATTTGTAAGCCTTTCATGCTAAGTTTATATTAAACGTAGGTTTTTTATACATCGCCCCTCGAGCTTTAAAGTCCAGCAAACATTAAAGAACCTCCTCTATTCATAATAAGTTGACAAGGTGTACATGATGTCACTTTTGATCATTTAGAATAAAAGCAAGATGAGTTTTATGACGTCGCCTCTGTGTACAGCCTCTGCAAAATGTTTGTCTAACTGTGTAAGAGTACCTGGGTAATAACAATTTATTTGAAAGTTATGAAATAGTCACCATTTCTCAGCGAATTACTCTTTTTATATATTTTATACGAATTAAGGCTTTTTTATCAGTTTGTAAAAGGAACATGCTTACAATACATATCCAAGGTACAGTTATTTGATATGCCAGAAACCATTCCGATATTTCATAAAAGAGAATTGGGGTTAATTGTATATTCTTATTTTAGCAGTTTGATATATAGAGAATACTACACGAGGTCTCATTACGTACGAATTATACGAAACGAGTGTCCTTCCGGCGGTAACTGACCGAGCGAAAGCGAGGTCAGATACCAAGGAAGGTCACGAGTTTTGTATAATTCGTACGTGATGAGACCGATTGTGGTATTTTATTTATTACCCACGTTCTAAATGCAAAAAAAATGGAAAAGTACTGTTATTTTGTAGTTTTCATGTTTTCAAACCGAAACTGGTTTCGTAAAGCGGTTGCGGAGGAATTTCAGAAGACCCATGGCCACTGCACTTCTTTTGACCTTCGTGAGTATGCGCATCAGAATAAATCAAAATAGGTTTTTCAATTAATAGAAAACAAAACCAAAGGGGCAACTTAAGAATTTTAATAACAACAAACTCAAACTTCAAAAGAAACAAATTTCATTTTTTCATAAGTGAATAGCGTACAACCATTGTTTTTTTTCATTTCGCCCCGCACAACATCTACCGTGAACCGTCACTTGAACGACACTTGACGTGTGACCTAGTTTAGCATTTGAGTCGGCTCGATCACAGGACGTATTGCGGAATTCTCACGCTTTTCTCCACCCTGGCATTGGTTGCTACAAAAGTTAATGTTTATTGTGCCAACATAGATGGGGGCATAGAGTATCGAGTTCAAAAACCCAAGACGAGATGTAGTCGGAGCTAGTGAAGGTCGCATTGTGCTGGCAGTGACTGCGTGGGATTGGGGCGGCATAGTTTGCTGAAGGGCAAGGTCACCGTCACAGGAAATGATGCTGCTAAGCTAAGTTTTGATGTTGAACACACTGAATGTCTCCAGAGGTTTAACAATTGAAGTAACTATTCCTCGATTAGTACCGTCGATTTCCACGCTGTCATTGACACGAATAGGAGTCGCCATGTTTTCCAAAGACATTGTAGACAGAAAACAAAGCAGACGAACTCCTAGAAATCTATTTATTTTCCAAATAAATGTAAATTACTTTCAGTGTCTTCCTAATACGTATAAATATGTTTTGTGGTGTATCTATTTCAATTCTATCTGTTCTTGTAATTAGTTTAAATACTATCGTTCATGAGAGTTGTAACACCTTATGAAAAGGAAGTAAAAGTTGAAAAACGAATGAATTCACGTGATTGTTATGAATGAAAAAGTAGTTCCGTCCGAACATCCCCTAAAGAAAGGTCAACGGTTATCCAATCAAATCGTTAGAATACGGGTCAAATGGTTACGACACAGGTCAATGCGATACGACACTCGTGTGACGTACGGGATTAGTATGCAACTGCCTATACGCTTATCACGTGGGTAATAATGTTTAATATTTTTTTAGGTCAAAAGTGTTGTTATATATCTTATATCTATCATTAAGATATTTAAGAATCATAGAATTTGAATTGTGTTACCCCGGTGTTGCATTTAACACTGCTAGATGTGTTCATGAAGTGCTATGAGTATCATCTTTAAAATTGTGTAGGAATATGTTATTTTCCTCATCAGCTCAAAAAACTAACCTTTCCAGAATGATGATTGAAGAAGTCGGAGTTCACTAAACATCATTTCACGTAATATTTACACTGAGTTTGAAAGTAATGAAACAAACTTGTTAAGCAGCTGATAACACATACGTTTTTCAAGCCAGACTATATGGCTTCTTGAAAACATCACTAAGTCATTTCACGTAAGAGGGGTTACTTGGTCACTTCTTCCCTGTATATGTAAGAAGAGTGAAGTACCATCCATTGGAGAAACATGACCATAGGTGTGTTTAACTGTTTAAAACAATAGCTTTACTGTTTAGGAATTTAATCGAGTTTGAAACTAGCAGCAGTGGTCTGTCTAATTGTATAAGCCATTTAAAGGCGATTTATATTCCAAAATAGCATCACATTGAAAATTTGTACCCGAATTTTATTGCCTTAATTCAGAAATCTGGCATACATTGAAAATAAGTGATATTGAAAGAGGCAAAGGTTTTTTAAAATTAATAATTCACTATTACACGACGAGATTTATGTGGCCAAATTTATGTGAAGCGTATGAAAAGATGTCATTGAATCCACAAGCGATCAATATGAAATAGGCAATTTTGAAGGTGGTAGTTTTAAATTAAGTATTGATGACCAACTCTATTTTGAAACTGAGCTATTAACCAGAGGTTTTACTAAGAAATATTCATCTGAAAAGAAGAAAGTAGAGATGTGGATTTGCAAAATATGTTTCAGAGGCTGAATATTCCAAAACTAACAGAATTACAAAAATAGACTTGGAAGGAGAGCTGAAATATGAAGAAGTCCTTAATACACTGAACAATAGGAAAAATGAAAAAAGTCCAGGTCAATCAGGATTTACAGTTGAGTTCTTGTTGCATAATTTGAACAGATACCTCCTACGGTCATTAAATTATTGCTTTCACACAGGTGAACTATCTGAAAGCCAGAAACAGAGTTTGATAACGTGTATACCGAAAGCTAACAAAGCTGAACATCACTTGAAAAATTGGAGACCTAAATCACTTTTAAATGGTTCATATAAACTCGCATCAGCAACCATTGCTAATCGAACCAAGTCAGTTTTACCAAACATAAACAATGAAGATCAGAAGGGATTCATACCAAAGAGATATATTGGTGAATGTACAAGATTGATTTTCGACATCATTGATTATTTCGAATATATGGAAATACCGGGGTTTATTGGTTTTTATATACTTTGAAAAAGCTTTCGATCCGGTAGATTGGAGTTTCATTCAAAAGGTCTTAGTATTTTAATTTTGGGTCATCAATTAAAAGATTGGTTAGAAAATTTTTAAAGATATAAAGTCTAGCGTTCGTGTCAATGGCTACAACTCTAGCCTCTACGAATTATCAAGGGAATGCCGGCAAGGTGATCCCATTTCTCCTTATATTTGTATTCTATACACAGAAATACTTAGCATTATGTCAAGATAAAGACATAAACATAGGTGAAGTTGAATATATTACATCGCAATTTGCTGATGTTACTACTCTAATTTTGGATGGACCCGAATAGAGTCTACAAAATGCCCTTCAAACCCTAAAATTGTATCCAGAATTCTCAGGTCTTAAGATTAACCCTTCTTAAACACAAGTGATGTGGATAGAGTCTTAAAGATATGAAAAACGATCTCTCTGTATAAATTGGAATATGGACTGGTCACGAAATTCTTTCAAAAACTTACATAACATTCACACTTAATTTGGTTGAAATGTTGAAAGTTTTTTTATTATAAGAAGATAGATGGAAACTAATACCCCCTCACATATGCCACTCACCTAGTAACCATATATGGTTCAAATACCGTTTGATACACAGATTCCTACCTACAAATACTTTATTGACAAAAAGGGCTATTAAGACAATGACAAATGCGACTTTTGTTGGGGAAGCGTGGAAACGCTTCTCAACTTGTTTAATAATTGTTAAATATCGAAACGTATATGGTTAGAAACAACCAATTGGATCGAATCAAAAACAGTGTCAATTAAACTTATCGGAACACACTGTGATCTCCGGATATCAAGATAACAGATACAATAATCATAAAATATAATATATTTAAAGCAAAACAACAAAATGAATTACCAAGCATCCTATACAAATGACATTCGCAACATATATAACGATAAATATTCTGTATATACTCAATGTAGTTATTCAAAATTTATGAAATTCTGGTCATCATGTCACACTCTGCTTTCAGAGTTTTAAGCGATTATCCAACAAGACATGAATGTGAAAAAAATCAGCATGTACCTAAAAGACTGGCTATTAGTGGTGTAACTTAGGATTGTTGATAACAGCAGCAGATGTTGTTGAAATCAATTTCCGGATGATAGGAAATGATGTAGTAATTCGTTACATGAAGATACTGGATAAGTCTATAGTCAAATAGATCAGAGGCAAACTTCTGCCAGGCATAAGTCGGAAGTGAATGCTAGAGAAGTGGTTCTGTTCTTGCTTCGGGTGTTTTTCACATTTTGCAGAATATATCACATGTATTTGATTAAAACAAGATAGACATATTGCCCTTAGTAAAACAACAGTAGAAAATACACATCGTCATGTACATTGTTTAGTTTTCTTAGCTAATATCTATTAGCCCATCATCATTATTTTAATTCACCATATACAAAATTATATACTAAAAATTAAAGAAAACCATTAATATGTATGGATACTATGTTTAAAAATCAAAGAAAGATATAAGGCAGATGAAAACAGGTAAAAAGATGGAAAGGGAATATGATGTTCCAACCCAAGTTGTTTTAAATGGATTGAAGTGAAAATTACTTAGTTCATAAACTGAGACCAGAGGACTTAAAACATAAATAAAACATTTGATATAATCTGTTAATAGCGCGTAAGTGGCACAGATAAAATATTAAATGAACAAAGGGTAGTCGTTATAGGAAAGTTTGCAGGAACATAAGAGGAAAGATGATAAATGTAAAGAGGTTGACAACATTAGCCGAATGAAAATGTAACATATATTATGTTTAGCTTATCAAATGATAACATGTTAAAATGCGCAACTAGAGATAGGACAATATTTCTCGCCAGCAAAATACCCTACTGTTTGTTCCTGAACATACGTATGTAATGTAATCTCGAATCAAGATCAAAAGCTTTATACTGTGTTAATACAGTTGACAGAGTGGCCTGATCTAACAATGCCATCAGGAAATTCTTATCCCCCGAAACAACATAAGTCGAATAATTAGATTTGACGTTATACAATTGAACCTACTTATTACAATATTGTTGTATGCATTCATGCAGTTTATTTGTTACGACTAAAAAATAAGAGCATTCTCTTATGACGTTACGTTTAATCACCATTACGTTTAAACACCGTTAGAAAATCTCATCCTGAAAAATGTTCATTACTTGTTGAGAAAAAAATGAAACAAAATAACATAGCAAGATGTTGCAATGTAGCAGCAGAATCTGATAAAAAAAATCCAGACAGTTGAAAACATCAAAAGATACGTTTTCAAAGATTGGTTCACATAGAAAGTTGCCTAAGCTAGGTCTCCTCTGGTAATGAAGTTTTAAGCTGCGCATCTCTAGAAACGAATTTTACGTTTCCATAGACATTGATCAAATTTAAAAAACCATTACTACGTAATATCATTATTTCATTGTTCTGTTAAGCTAGTTCTCATTGATTTTGAGTTCTACGTCGACACGTCCATCTTGGTTAAGCTAGGCGTCACGTGTTTAAAATACTGCACCGGAAACGATGCTATCAGGGCGGAAAGAAAGACCAATAGGCAACGGAGTCAAATACCATTTATCATCCAAAACTCTGTTCCACAGGAGATATCGCTTGTGGAAGATCAAGCGATATCTCCTAGGAGATATCTTTTTGGCAGTAGATTTTGAACAATGCCCCTCTGACGCCAAGTATATGACATCACAGTTGTTTTACATCATCAAGTAATGACATCACAATGCTATGACGTCATAACACTATGACGTCACAATGCTATGACATCACCGCACTTTGAGTCTTAGGGCAGCAGGGTGTTCAGTAATGTTCATTTATCAATCAAATGTAATGAAAAATGATTTTAGATGATAAATAGAATCTCACCCTCATGTCTTCTGATATCAAATATATCAACACTCGTTGATAAAAGTTAAATATCCTCGGCAAGCCTCGGATATTTGTCACTTTTATCAACTTGTGTTGATATATTTGATATCAGAAGACACTTGGGTGAGATTCTCTATATCCTGTATCCCTAGGATACTCATTAACGTTTTTTCTTAAATATCTTTCTGACTCTTTTAAGTAAAGTGGTCTTTTCTTTTGGCTTGGTGTCTGTTGAAATAAAGAAAAAAACAAATGATCACGGGAAGGTAAAATATAAGGCGTGTAGGACACAATATGATGGAGTTTTTGTAAACATACTTAAAACCAGTTGAACAACAGTTTTTTAGATAAGCACTCGTATATATATATAATATATATACATAAACATATATATATATATATATAGAAAAACACATTTGTTGAAGAAAACCAAGATGATGTATTCACAAGTACTTTCGACCATAAGGTCTCATCAGGTGAATGACGTTGAGTCGGTTATGACGTCATGATTAACAATTATGACGTCACAATGCATTGCATAGATACATATGTTGCGTAGATACATTACATACATATAGACTGCATGCTACATATGTAGCGCATTACAAAACATACTTGCAAATGGACATTGAATTGAAGAATATTAGATTAAAGTTTTGAATTAAGTTTTGGCTTAAGTTTATTAATGAATAATAATTCCTTTTCCGCCAAGCAATTAGATTCAGTGGAATCAACTTTGTATATCGGGAAAACAGAATACATATTTTTTCCACATGTCATCCCAGACACACTAAGCGCAATATCCCATACTCTTTAGCTAGACGAATTTGCACTATTGTGTCGGAAAAAGACATTAAAGAACAACGTCTTTATGACCTTATTGTCGAAAGTACTTGTGAATAAATCATCTTGGTTTTCTTCAACAAATGTGTTTTTCTATATATGACTTGAGAGGTGGAACTGCATGAACTATATATATATAAGAAAGAGTAAACAAGGTGAAAGTTCAATAAATATATATACATATATGTATTATCCCAACTTGGGAATCCGTCCCACCTTAAGATTTGTTAATGGTATGTGTTTTCAAATCATTTAAGTATATACTTTTCGTACCAGAAACAAATATTCAACTGTTTGCTCGTTTTCTTGATTAAGTGGCTCGGGTTTATCCTCTCAGTGTCTACGAGCAATTGAACATAATATCCATTGTAAACAATACAAACAAGCTGATTTAACAGTACATATGATGAATCATCTAATCAAGTTTGTGCTGCATTATATCACCAAAAAAAACATTAAAAATTATTCTTTTCTGCATACTTCAAAGTTGTTCGAAGTGTATATATGTATTTTGCTAATATCTGGGGTTTTCCCCCCAAAAAACTAGGATGAATATTAACAGAGTTTGAGATCAATCTAATAAAGATCCGAGTTAATAAATACTATACTTGATACATCGTTTTTAAAAACTTACCTGAAACAAAGAAATAAGTACTCATGCAAAAAACCTTATGTCGCCAAAATATAAATATATCCTACAACGTTATTCATCAAGGACTGAACTCAGTTGATAAGTTAATCTGACAGCGTGGCATGTTAGGGGACCTATACTTGACACTCAGTCATTTACGAGAAACAACAATCAGTCATGAATGGACACCACAATGTTTGACTAAAAGAACATATACTGATGGAAATGAATAAAGGAACGCAGGTATTGATGGTGAAATTTGTTTTATTGTCTTGGGTTTTTGATCAAGTATATTTCATTAAGTATGTACACCACAGGTGAAATTTCAGTATCTGGTGTGTCCTCCCTGTTTTCTGATCACTTCTTCACACCGTCGTGGAACTTTTTGGATCAACTTCCGGATGACAGCCCGAGAAACTGCGCGTCACTCTTCTTGTAGAGCCTGGTACATGGCATCAAGTGTCTGGGGTAGAACATCACGATCCCTCACCCGACGTCCACGAACGTCCCAGAGGTGTTCAATGGGATTAATGTCTGGGCTCTTGGACGCCCATGGCAACACTTTGACGTTGTTTTGCGTGAGAAAATCCCTGCTGACATGAGCCGTGTGGGGTCTAGGATTGTCATGTTGAAACTCAAATTTTACACCCACTCTACGGCGGAAAGGAAGAACAACAGGTTGCAACACTTCGTCTCGGTAACGGACACCAGTAACCCTTCCATCAAGTCGAACAAGGTTGGTCCTATGGTCGTAGGTTATGCCGCCCCATACCATCACAGATCCGCCCCTGTAGGAATCGTGTTGTTTGATGGTGCACTGATGGTGACGTTCACGAAGGCGTCGCCAAACGCGGATCCGACCATCTGTGAAGTCCAAATTGAATCTTGACTCATCACTGACCATGGTATTGCGCCAATGTCGAAGTTGTCTAACTCGATGTTGTGTAGCCCATGTTCTCCTGAGACGTCTGTGTTCCGCAGTCAGCCTTACCCCAACAACAGGACGACGTGACTATAAGCCTGCTGCTTTAAGTCTGTTTCTGAAAGTACGGTCACAAATTCTTAGTCTCGTTACTGCCCTGAACTCAGAGTTTATTTTCGATGCTGATTTAAATCGGTTACGTAAGGACAGCAGCACCAGCTGGCGGTCGTTTCGGGGCATTGTCTTACGTTTTGGACCACGACCTGGTCTAAGCTTTACGTTCCCTGTCTGACGGTACCGGTTCCACAGTCGCGAAATCACACTTTTAGACTTGTTAAATTGTCTGGCTGTCTGGCATATTGATTGACCGCTGTTTATGCACCCGATAGCCTGCCATTTCTCATTATCAGAAAGGTAAGCTCTTGGCCTGATTCTGAATGTAAAGGTACACTGACATTCGTTGACTCCTTGAAGGTTAAATGGACCTTGCCATGCATGAAGTTCATGGAAATCAATTTCACGGTACCTTTTTCAGTGAAAGTAAACTTCAACATTTTCAGTTTATAATGGCCCCACGCAGCCTCGTACAAACGGAACATGCCAGACATAAGTTAACAGTAATTAAGCGTTTCCATCACTATATATTGATGATTGACTGATATTCGCCAACAGTTGACCTGTTCGATTCCGTGCTTGTCTTTAAGTATATCTGTATATTATTGCACTGGACGTACGGAAGTTGAATTGTAGAGCGGATTGTTATCTAATAACAGGAATAGATTTCCGAAATATATGTCAACATATTGAAAGATTACTACCCTTTGGATATCGTTTTATACATAGCTCTTGATGTTAACTGACTATATAAGAACACATGCGATCCGTGCAGCGCACTTGCAGGTAGCCACTGTTTTGATCAAGGTCAGTGTGACTTTTGTTCTCATATAAGGTCAAAGCGACATTTGTTTATTGAAATAATTGTTTTTATATACAACTTTACCTAGTTTGTTTGTAGCGGGTAAGGGTTGTGAACTTAGAAACCAAACTATCCGAGGATGCGTTTTATATTTTCTTTCCTTTTTTGGTTTACTTTGATAAAAAAATCCACTGTCATAATACATCACAACAAAGAGCAGATTCGGGAAGTTTTACGAAAATGTCAATATTGTATCGAGTGTGCCATCCAACCATTAAAATAGAATTAGGAGATAAACCTAGTGTGTTTGAAAATCAAAGACATGTTATACTGGATTGATAGCGAGTAAATTTTAAATTGAAACCGAACGCGCAGGTTTATCTCCATTCTACCATGACGATTTGAATGCTGAACTCCTTTTCATAGCGAAATGCACAGTGTAAAATGTTCCGACTTCTGTAGACAAACATGAACTCGTTAGCATCGGGGATTTTGCGTCTTAGTATTGAACTAAAATTATCTCGTTAACAAAGTTAAACCTAATACTGCGTGTTCACGAAATGGTTTCGTACTAGTATGAGGTACAAATATAAATATCGAATCGTTTAAAAAGTCTTTTTTTCTTGTTCTGATAGCAAACAAACACCGCGCCACCCCCTCATGATGCAAATGGATGACTCTAACAGTAGATCACTATGAGGTCGTAATAGGGTTTATGACGTCAGAAGCGCTCGCGAAATGACGTCATTGTTTAGTTGCCGTATTCGAAGGAATGCTGCTGCATGCCCAGTGGCGGAAAGCTTAGTTTACGATATTTTTCACTCAAACTTCTTATTTTGTACACAGTAGGACATAAAATTAAAACAATTTGCTCTCTCCGTGTAAACACACGATAACAAATTTTGGAAAGAGATTAATCCCACTTGCAAGCGGAATATCGACTCTGAAGTTACCAGTCGGATAGTCGGAAGTAAATGTATGTATTAATACAGTGTAAACTGATTTCGGGTAAACAGAGCAACTTCAATCGTGAATTGATACCCTCTGAGTCGGACAAAACAGCCAATCAGAATCGAGTATCCAGCAGTTTCATGGTAGAATGATTAATAATGGGATCTGAAAGAGTAAGAATTATTTCGATGAATTGTAGGGGCCTTGGTGACAGTCTAAAAAGGAAACAAGTATTTAGTTTTCTTGAAATGAAAACAGCATCTATATACTGTTTACAAGATGTTCATTTTACGAAACAACAGGAATAGTTTATCAAACAACAATGGGGCTATTCTGAAAGCTACTTTAGTTCCTATAAATCGAATGCTCGTGGAACCGCAATATTTTTTAATAATACTTTTGAGTTTAGCATTAAAGAACAGTATCCTGTTGAAGATTTTGGGAACTTTAAGGGTTCAGATATTGAAATTGATGATAGGGAATATCTTCTTTTAAACTTGTATGGCCCTAACGAAGACACACCCGAATTCTACGAACGAATTGTAGACATTTTGAATGAATCTGAGTCGGAATTTTTAATTCTCTGTGGGGATTGGATTTGTGCTTTAAATCCAATTTTTGATAAATTTAATTACAAACATATAAACAACCCTAAAGTGATAGCAAAAATACATGAACTTATTGAATTATATGATCTGAAAGATCCATGGAGATTATCCAATCCTTATGAAAAAAAGATATACTTGGCGACAACCTACCCCATTGAAACAACCTACCCCATTGAAACAATCACGTCTTGATTATTTTCTTGTTTCGCATAATCTCCTTTCATCAATAGAATACACCAAAATTGACCCTGGCTTTAAAACAGACCATTCTGTAATAGAAATGAGTCTGCAACTAAACAAGATTGTACGCGGTAAAGGTTTTTGGAAGTTAAATAATTCTCTGTTAAATGATCCGGAGTATGTAAAACTAGTTAAAGATATGATAAAGGAAATATGTGAGGAATATTATTTTTTTTATTACAAGAGAATGGTACAAACAAATTGTATGATTTCAACATATGAAAGATAAATTGTTGTAACAAGAACGATAAAAGACTGAGATAGAGATAGAGATAGACAGGAGATAGTGGACAGTTACAGAGGGCAAGAGTGAAAGAAACTCACGGTGCAATGTTCAAAGAAGACATGACCATTTTTGTTTAAATTTGGGGTCTTCCTCCGAAAACTTGCGAAACCATTGACTAATGTACTTTTCTAAATGATAGTGATATTTTATGCAATGAAACAGATTGTTGAAGTTTAAAACACTGGAAGTAAATCTAGTTTTATTGGTATATTCTTTTGTAATAATGTAAATGTGATTTATTAATACATTTGCCTTTGGGTCCCCGAGTAGAAATTTGTAATATCAATATCAAGGCTGGTTCTGGTTCTTGAGAGGTACCATGATTCTAACTGTGAAATCTAGGTTTTTAGTTTTCTCACATGAATAAAATAAATGCTCGAATGTTTCAATTTCTCTACCGCAAAAGGTACAGAGATTGTCCTGACATATACCGACTTTAAATAAAAAGGATCTTGTTGAGACTATTCTATGGATAAACTTAAAACTGGAAATTCCTTGCTTTATTTTCGATTGTAGTAAGGTTTATTGCTGCAAAACAGTCAGGTAAATAGTTTACAAAGACAAATTTATCATCATTAGAAATGCATATTTGTTTAAATATAGTATAGTGTGTATTGGGGTTTTATTCAAAATGCTTTAACCTACTTTAATTTTTGTCCGTCAGTCCGTAAATGGATTAGAATACTGTACGAAAACTCTGAATCATGTGTATTAGTCAATGGTTTCGCAAGTTCCTTTTTCAAGCTTCGTCGGGGCTGTCGCCAAGGGGACCCAATTTCACCATACATTTTTATCATATGTACCGAAATATTAACTAGATTGATTAAAGGTAATAAACTTATCAAGGGGATAAAGATTGGTACCATTGAACATCTGCTAGCTCAGTTTGCGGACGACACATCTATGATGCTGGATGGCACAACAACTTATCTACAAGCAGTTTAAAACACTCTGAACCTGTTTGAACGTTTTGAGGACTACGAGTAAATATTGATAAAACAAAGTTAATTTGGATTGGTTCGAAAAAACGATGTCGAATGAAACTTTTACAGGACAGTAAAATGGATTGGACTGAAACTTTTAAATAATTGGGTATAAAATTTGACATTGATCTTGAAAATATGGTTGATCTTAATTACAATGATAAATTTAAAGAAATAGAAAATTCGATGCAACTCTGGAAAAGTAGAATCCTGACACCTTTGGACGTAATACAGTATTGAAATCACTACTCTTGCCAAAATTGAATCATTTGTTTTCTACTCTCCCAGGACCATCTGAAGATATTATACAATCCTTTCAAACTAACTGTTTTAGATTTATTTGGAACGAAAAGCCAGATAAGATTAAGAGAGACCGAGTAACGAGTAATATTCCAACTGGAGGTTTTAAGGTTCCAATTATAAAAGATATCATTGCTTCACAAAAAATTTCCTGGCTTCGATGTATACAACTATCAGATACTGCCTTTAAAACATTTCTTATGGAAGCGAAGATTGTTCCACCAACTTTTTTGGAAAAAGATGCAAAATATATCAAAGATCATATTATAGATACCATTAGAAAACCTAACTGGCGTGAGGTATTGTCATGTTGGAGTACCTTCTTGGATAAATATAAGAAAACACGAAGGGATGCCTATTCCCAATTCTAATGGCTTAATGACAATTTACAGGTTGATAATAAATACATTTACATAAGGATCTGGGAAGAAGCGGGAATAAGATATATCAATGATTTGGTAGAGAATGAAGGCAAACTCCTCTTTCACGAACAATTCACGAATATATATAATATTTCCTGTAACCTATTTAACGTACTACGGTGTGTCTAAAGCCGTAGATGCGTATCTAAAAACTCTAGAATCGGATGAAAATACCCCTTTGATGTCCCCAAAACTCCCTTTCAACCACTCCTCACTCATTAATAACCAAAAGGGTTCAATATATTATCATAATGTTTTATTACTATCAAAGTTTCGGAGGACATCGGCCAACCAGCAATGGGAAACTGATATCAATGATTTCACTGATCAAGAATGGAGAAATATAAATGAAATTCCCTTTCGAGCCACTGATAGTGTGCAATTACGTTGGCTTCAGTATAGAATCACTAACCAAATCCTGCCTGTTAGTAAATATATTTTTAAGATAGGCTATAAGAATTCTCCTTTATGTACAAGCTGTTACGGCTCTGATGCTGACATATGCCATGTATTATGGAATTGTGAGCATGCTCACTCTCTCTCTCTGGAATGAAGTTGAAAACTGGATAAATACGCATGCGGAAATAAATATCTCCTTCACTAAGAGAAATGTTCTTCTAGGTTTTCTTTCAAAAAGTAATGATCCATTAAATCAATTATGTCTTGTCATTAAAGATGCTATTTTCAGAAGTTACCTCAATAAGAGGACATTATCAGTTACGCATATTCAGAGAGAGTTGGCAAATTACCATAATGTAACAAAAACGATAGGCTTTTCAAATTGTAACCCTAAAAAATTTGTAAAATTCTGGTCTAGTTTTCACAACTTGTTCACAGACCATTCCTAATCAACTGTGCTGTTCATGTTTAGTGACAATGCTAAAATGTTCAAAAGAAATGATTTGTTGCCAATGTTTTATACGATTTGCTGTACTTAAAAAAAGTGGAATGATAAAAGAAATTTTTTAAAAATATATTGATGTTTGAGTCATGTTGTATACACAGACTGTTATCTAATTTATGTAGCTAGTAGCTACTTTGATTGAATCAACTATAAAACAGTGTTTTACAAACTTGTCCTTAACTATTGATAATTTATGCTTTTATCATATATCAATATTCATTTTATGTGAAGTAATTTATGATGCCGTATGGTGTTGTAAAAATATGTGTGAGTGAGTGTGTATGTTACGAACAATCTGGGGTATATCACAATCTGCAGATTGTTCGAACAATCTAGGAATTGTTTAAACAATCTGCAGATTGTGCGACCTGAACAATCTGGGAATGATCACAATCTGAGAATGTGTGTTTTAGTAGTATTTTCATCTTTATAGAATGGGAATTATTTAGCTTATTAAGGTTTTTCTATTTAGCAAGTATAAGGATCGATTCCTAGATTGTGATGAGCAATCAGCTTGTCTCTTTCTCAAAATAAGGGGGTATGGGGCCGATTCCCAGATTGTGAAGGACATTCAGCTCGTCTTTATGTCAAACTTAGGGGATGTAAGGGTTGACTCCTAGATTGTGAAGGGCTCATAGCTCACCTTTATTTAAACTGAGAGGGTATATAGGAGTCGATTCTCAGATTGTGAAGGGCTCACATTTCGCCTATATGTCAAACTGGCGGAGTATCGGGATCGATTCTCAGTTTGTGGAGGGCTCATAGCTCGTCTTTATGTCAAACTGAGGTGGTATAGGGGCCGATTCCCAGATTGTTAAGGGCTCACGGCTGACCTTTTTTTTAAACTGAGAGGGTATAGCCGTCGATTCTCAGATTGTGAAGGGCTCACATTTCGCCTATATGTCAAACTGACGGAGTATCGGGATCGATTCTCAGTTTGAGGAGGGCTCATAGCTCGTCTTTATGTCAAACTGAGGTGGTATAGGGGCCGATTCCCAGATTGTTAAGGGCTCACGGCTCACCTTTTTTTTAAACTGAGAGGGTATAGCCGTCGATTCTCAGATTGTGAAGGGCCAACAGATCGGCTTTATGTCAAACTGAGGTAGCATTGGGGTCAATTCTCAGATTGTAAAGGGCTTACAGCTCACCTATATATGAAACTGAGAGGGTATCTAGGAGTCGATTCTCAGACTGTGAAGGGCTCACATTTCGCCTATATGTCAAACTGACGGAGTATAGGGATCGATTCTCAGATTATGGAGGGCTCATAGCTCGTCTTTATATCAAACTGAGGGGGTATAGGGGTCGATTCCCAGATTGTGAATGGCTCACAGTTCACCTTTATTTAAACTGAGAATGTAAAGCAGTCGATTCTCAGATTGTGAAGGGCTCACAGATCGGCTTTATGTCAAACTGAGAAGGCATAGGGGTCAATTCTCAGATTGTGAAGGGCTCACAACTCGCCTATATGTCAAACTGACGGAGTATAGGGATCGTTTCTCAGATTGTGAAGGGCTCCTAGCTCGTCTTTATGTCAAACTGAGGGAGTATAGGGATCGATTCTCAGATTGTGAAGGGCTCATAGCTCATCTTTATGCCAAACTGAGGGAGTATAGGGGCCGCTTCCTAGATTGTGAAGAGCTCTTCCGGTGACGTCATGTCGAGTGGACGTGTCTCTCTCGGCTCTCAACACGCGGTCTGACTTGCCTTCTTACCTGACCTTACTGAAGATATTCCAGGGACAAATGTTACTTATACAGGTATGAACCGCCACATGCATAATATATGAGCATATTATTTTCCCAAAAGACAATAAAAAATTAACAACCCTAGATGCTGACTATAGTGGGTTGACTCTCTAATGTGAATACAGAACCGCCATCTTGAATTCACTGGAGCAGCACGCCTGGCATGTAACTTTGCAATTCTATTATTGACATACTATCATTATAACATTCATTTAATGGATACATCCTTCACTACCACAAAACGTAATCGTTCTGATGTGTCCACTTCACCAGAATATGACAATTTGAATAAGAGAAAGTGTAACCTAAGTTCAAGTAGCTTGTGTCCAGATACATCTTGTGACCTTTCTAACACAACAATGAGCGATCAGGAAGCTACAGATGAAACATTTGTTACTGAAGAATCTACAGCTAGCTCTTTTATCAACCAGTTCCTAATAGCTTTACAGGATAAGAAAGTTTTGTCGCTAATAGGGAGTGCTGTTGGTGAGGCCATAAAACCAACCCTACGACAGGAAATGAACGCTATCGTCCAAAAGAACAAAGAACTAGAACATGAAATTACACTTCTAAAAGACAGCATCAATGAGACGGATAAAGAATTGAACACACTGGCTGATAGTGTAGACAGACTCGAACAACACTCTAGAGGCAACAACATCCGCGTCACTGGTATACCTGAGAAGCAAGGTGAGGATACAGGACAACTTATTGTCGAGGTGGCAAAAACAATTGGAATAAACATTTCAATTTGCGACATTGATGTTAGCCAAAGAGTGCCACGCTTTCCACCTAAACCCCAGGCTCAAGCAAGGCCCATCATAGTGCGTTTTTTATCAAATGCCACCAAACAGAAGCTTATCACTAATAGGAAGAAGCTCAGAGATCAGAAGGTGTGGTCCGGAACTAAGATCTTCATCAACGAAGATCTTACAAGGAAGAGGGCTGCACTAGCGCGCCAGGCGAGGGATTTGGTCAAAGAAAGAAGAGTTGACTCCACATGGGTAACAGGAGGTGTTATCATTGTTAAACTTAACGATGGCACACAAAAGAAGGTATCAACAACATCTCACTATCATGAGATTTGTGAATCCACCCGTCTGAAAACGGTCATCAGGTTAAGCCAGCATGTCACCGATCATTCGATAAACAATTAGGCAAGTGGTCATTGAAAAAATAAATGTGTTATGTGTTGAAAATGTCAATGATCGAAGTCTGTTCAGTGAATATTTTACGTGACAATTGGCAACAAGTGTTGTAAGCGGTGAGAAGGGTACTGACGTGTTTCTTGGTGACATACATCTACGGTTTTCTGTGCAACGAAATTTTTGAACTGTAATTGATCCCTTACTAACTTTACAATAGAGCAAAGTAAGACAGGGATGTGTGTTCATGTTACGTTGAACGACCATACATATCATGCCGATTTTATAGTGTAATCACATCATTTTACTTCAATTTAGAGGTAAACAATAATTGTTACGGAACTCTCAAAATGTAGTGTATTTATTTCATGCACCTCAGAAGTTAAGAAGGTGATAACGTCTCATCGGTGACAGTAACGAGGATAGTACATGTATCAAAATAAATACTTTACTCATACCTGTGATTAGTCACTGATTAGAAATATTTGTTTTTCCCCCTATCTATAATTGATGATGATTATTGGGTTTGTTTTTTGTTTTTTTTTGTTTTTTGTTTTTGGTTTTTTTCTAAACATCTCATTTGACACAGTCATGAATTTTGAACTACTCGTAAACTTGATATTAGTAGCCATATTCGCTTTGGTAGCGCTATCGTTTCACTCACCAATTTTATTCAAATTTGTTGAAATGTTATTACTCCTTGTCCTAACTCTAAACATGACAATTTCATAAGTTTAAATAGTAAAGTTCTCATACCTTTTTACTCCATTCAACATCAAAATTTCTGCATATGAATCTGGTATCCATTTGATAACACGTCGACACAGCATAACATTTAACATGCTGCACAATCAGCACGGGCGTCGCATTCACTACATGCTACCACAGCCACTGCTTACAACAAACCTTAAAACGAAAGCGGAGTGACAAACACTCTTATACAAACGATACACATCTAATTTCATTTTTCTATTTATTTACACACATCAACATTTCTTTCCTCTTTTGTATACATTTCTTTCCTCTTTTGTATTTGGGATATCTTTAATGTTTTGTGGTTATTTCTTTGTTTCTTAATATATAGCTTATTTTATATTTTGAATATTGTCCGAACATCTGTTTACTATTGAGTTATATGTAAGGTCATGTCAAGACATCAGTCATGGCTTATCATTCACAATCTCCATTTTTTGGAGTTTTGTCTTTAATTTACATTTTCTTTTTTATTTACAAACCGACGTACACCACGTCCATTCGTTACACGCATGTACAAATACCTAGACAGTCTTCATCTTTACTATTTGGTACCAAAAACTTAGTTACTGATTTTTCGTTGAATTGTCGATTAATTATCATGAAGATCATATTCCATAGCAAGAAAACTCCATTCGCAGCGTTGTCCACTGCCCCCTGCTACATACTTTTGGTAAAACATATCGATGGGGGTTGACATAACTCAGTATAGGAGGGCAGTTGGGCTGTTTGCTGCTGTTACTTCTAGACGAAATAGTCGCCGCTTTGATAGTTTTACTTGTTTTTGTATAGTTCTATGCAAATGTTTGGGTGTTCGTTACTTTGTGATGATATCATTGCTTCTACTATGCTGCGGGGATGTTCATAAAAATCCAGGTCCTGAACTGAGTATTATTCATTTAAACATTCGTAGCTTGAGGGATAAAACTGATCTACTCGCTGCCGAGTACAGCCATTATGATGTCATTTGTTTATCTGAAACTTGGTTAAACTGCGAAGTCTTAAACGATTCCATATTATTACCTGGTTATCACCCGCCACTCCGTAAAGATAGACCTTCAAGGGGAGGAGGTGTTGCAATATATCTTAAGGATAAATTATATTTTAATCTTGCTACAGATCTTGACGTTCCTGACTTGGAAGCTATTTGGGTTGAAGTTAATACAAATAACAATAAATTTCTTATTGGAACTTTCTACAGAGCTGATTTAAGCAATCGGTATTGGGATATGATTGAAAACTCGTTTTCAATGGCTGTCAATAGAAATATTAGATTGTTCATTCTAGGTGATTTCAATGCCAATATGCTCAGTTCAAGTAATAATAAGATTCACTTCCTCCAAATCATGTATGACCTAGTTCAGATTATTAATGAACCTACAAGAGTGACACAGGACTCTAGCACTTTGTTAGACATTATACTTACTTCCTCATTTAATATCGTACATGACTCGGGCGTCCTTACTCCAATTTGCAGCGACCATTGTCCAGTTTTTGTTACATTAAAACTTGGGAAACATTCTACAAATGCATTTAGGAGAATAATCTATGACTATAATCATGCAGATTATGAGGGGCTTAACAATATTATATCAATTACTGACTGGGACTCCATGTTAGATGATGATATAAATAGTTCTGCTAACGCGTTTACAAACACGCTCAGCAGTTTAATCAATGACTATATTCCAAATAAGGAGGTTGTTATAAGACCTCGAGATTGTATATGGATGAACGGATATCTGCGCAAATTAATGAGGAAGAGAAATCGTCTGCACAAGGTTGCAAAAAAGAAAAATAATACTTATTCTTGGGATCGCTTCAAAGTAGCTAGGAATAAAGTAATTTCTGAAGTTAGAAAAGCAAAACGTCAATATGATTTAAAACTGGATGATATAATCAACACTGATATGGGAACAAAATCGTGGTGGCGTCTAGTCAATAAGCACATTAAAAAAAACAGAAACTCGAACACGCCGTTTCCACCTATCACTCATAATGGTATTGTTACTGAAAATGCAGACGATATAGCAGATGTATTTAATGATTACTTCATAGATCAAGCCCAAGTTGATGAACCTGATATGCAACCACCTCTTCCTAATTACCGTGAAAATACATTAGATAAGTTGTTGTTAACTGAAAGTGAAGTCTGTGATATCTTGCTCTCATTGAATACTAAAAAAGCTAAGGGCCCAGATAATATTAGTAATAAACTACTAAAGATTCTAGCCCGGTCTCTTCATAGGCCCATTACAAAGTTATTCAATCTATCACTGAAGTTATCAAAATTCCCCGATATTTGGAAATATTCGGCAGTTGTACCGATTCATAAAAAAGGGTGTATTCATGATTGTAATAATTACAGACCAGTTGCTTTAACTTCTTGTTTAGCCAAAGTTTTTGAAAAATGTATATTCAAGCATGTTTATAACTTCTTTATAGATAATGAAATTATATCTAAACATCAGTCTGGATTTAAGCCTGGAGACTCAACAGTATACCAATTAACTGAACTTTATCACGTCATAGCAAAGGCTTTGGAGGATGGTAAAGAAATTAGAGCTGTCTTTTGTGATATCAGCAAAGCGTTTGACCGTGTTTGGCACGCAGGGTTATTAGTAAAACTTGAATCTGTTGGAATCACAGGGAATCTATTACATTGGTTTAAGCATTATCTTAGTGATAGAAAACAGTCGGTAGTTATAAATGGACATAAATCAAACTCGAAAAGTGTATTAGCTGGTGTTCCCCAGGGCTCTGTCTTGGGGCCACTTTTATTTCTTGTCTACATAAACGATTTAACAGATGGATTGGTAAGTAACGTGAAACTTTTTGCGGATGACACCTCTCTATACCTAGTTATTAAAGATCCATTTCTGACCCAGACCCTGCTCAACAGTGACTTAACACGTATTTCAGAATGGGCAAAACAGTGGCAGGTTAAATTCAGCCCTGAAAAGACAGAAGCTATGTTATTTTCAAATAAAACTAAAAAAGGTCCTAAGCTTCAATTACATCTAAATAATACTGCAATTTCCGAAGTATGGGAACATAAGCACCTCGGTCTAATTCTACAAGAAGATGGGAAATGGCAGAAACATATTGATTATATATTACGCAAAGCAAGTCCTCTAATAAATTGTCTGCGCAGTTTGAAATATAGGCTGAGTAGAGTATCTCTTGAAACCATGTTTAGATCATTTATAATGCCAATTTTCGATTATTGTGATACGATCTGGGACAACTGTACTAAGGAACAGGCTCATATGATAGAAAAATTACAATTAGATGCTCTCAGGACTATTTCAGGTGCTGTGAGAGGCACAAATCACGAAAAACTGTATTCTGAGACAGGCTATTGCTCGTTAGCTGAAAGGCGCCACTTTCACAAATTATGTATGTTTTATAAAATGATAAATGGATTAACACCTCAATATTTATCTATATGGGTACCACCAAATGTTTCAAATATGAGTAGCTACAACTTACGAAATTCGGAGAATCTACGATGTACTACCGGGCGTTTGTCTCACTTTAATAACTCTTTTCTCCCATCTACTGTTAAGGCTTGGAATTTGTTGGATTCAAATATTAGAAATGCTAGGTCTCTGACACAATTTAAGAAGTGTGTTTCATTCGACAAAATCTTATCTCCAACATTTAAAAAGTATATATCTTACGGCCCCAGGCGAAGCCAAATTCTTCTCTGTCGTTTGCGCCTTGGTTGCAGCGACTTACGTTCTCATTTGTTTGATCGAGGTTTATCAGAAAATCGTGTCTGTTCTTGTGGAAACACTCGGGAGGACCCTCTTCACTATTTCTATCAATGCATGCTATACAGTATATTCAGATTAGATAAATACTTTTTTATAAATAATATTAGCTTACAAACTATTTTAAGCGGCGACGAATCTTTGTCACAGAGTGAAAACGAAACTATAATTAAATCAGTTCATCATTACATAAATGAAACTAACCGGTTTTCATAGTTTCCCGTCTAAAACTAAATTGTTTTTCGACCACAAGTTTGGTATAAAAAATTACATGTATTATAGACTTTTGTACTTGTGCAATTAAATTGCTATTTTCCTTTTGGACATGCGTACTTAAAACCTTATTTGTTATGTTTGTATAAGGAGAAGCATTTATATAGGTTGCATTAGCCTGTTTGCTAATCCTTTTTCCTTTTTGTATATATAGAATGTTGTGTATTACATGTTTTATGGAAATAAAATACTGTTTAAATCATTGTGAAGAGCTCACAACTCGCCTATTTGTCAAACTGACGGAGTATAGGGATCGTTTCTCAGATTGTGAAGGGCTCACAGCTAGCCTATATGTCAAACTGACGGAGTATAGGGATCGATTCAAAGATTGTGAAGGGCTCATAGCTCGTCTTTATGCCAAACTGAGGGAGTATAGGGGCCGATTCCTAGATTGTGAAGAGCTCACAACTCGCCTATTTGTCAAACTGAGGGAGTATAGGGATCGATTCTCAGATTGTGAAGTGCTCATAGCTCGCCTATAAATCAAACTGACGGAGTATAGAGGTCGATTCTCAGATTGTGAAGAGCTCACAACTCGCCTATATGTCAAACTGAGAGGGTATAGGGGTTGATTCCAAGATTGTGAAGGGCTTAGATATCGTCATTATATGAAACTAGGGCTCAGATATCGTCATTTTATGACACTAAGGGATTATAGGGGCCGATTCCTAGATTGTGACCGCTCGCCTATAACTCAAACTGACGGAGTATAAGGGTCGATTCTCAGATTGTGAAGGCTCACAGCTCGCCTTATTGTCAAACTGAGAGGGTATAGCAGTCGATTCTCAAATTGTGATGGGCTCAGATATCGTCATTATGTGAAACTGAGGGAATATAAGGGCCGATTCCTAGATTGTGAAGTGCTCACAGCGCGTCTGTATGTGAAACTGAGGGAGTATAGGAGTCGATTCCTAGATTGTGAAGGGCATTGCGCTTGTGTTTGTGTGTTGTTTTAGCTAGTAGGCGGTTCTATTCACATATTGTGAATATGTGGAGGTAGAAAACTAAATTTGTATATCGATTCTGCGATTTTAGATTTTCATTAATCATAGTTTGTGGTAACCCGTATAACACTGTCTGGAGGGTGTTACTATTTATGAAGAAGTAAGAATTAGTTCTTATATGTGTAAAAGGTTTGCATATGGAAATCAATAAATAACAATTCACTATGAAAAGTAAACTTATTATCTGAAAAGTTAATTACACTGAAATTTAATTCTTCACTCCTGCTTATTTGACTTAAGTTAGTTTAATTGAGCATAATTACTATCTGTATCATCACAAAACACTAATCTACTTTGAGTTTGTATATGAACAGTTTTTAAATATATGAATTTATAAAATTTATAATACTCGAACAGTTTGCATTTTGTGTTGTCGTGAATAATGAGCCCAGATGTCTAGCTTGGTCTGCTTGTCAAAGCAACGTGTCACTGTGTCGCGTCTCTACTCAGACCTGCGAGTAAATTCGCGTACAATCACATTAACTTCCTCTCTATAATTTGATGTTTATCTATCGCACGTTATCATGGGGCAAATACTTATGCAATGATGAATTGCCTGGAGTAAAATGTTTAATTGCTCTTCGGTCACAATATGGTTAACATTTTGACACATGTTTTTCTGTAACGTTTTCAATAGTTTCCGTTATATCGGTTTGTGAATTTTACAAAGAAATGTTTTATTTGATTTATTTATTATCTGTTCATGATTCAATATTTTAAGAATATTATATTTGGAATGGATTATTTACTACGCTGCAAGAAGAGTCATATAATGGCATCGTCTCTACTCCGTGCTGCGACCATAGTGACGGGAGTGGCAAACAACTAATTTCTTCTGTGTGATTTAAACAGTATTTAATTTCCATGAAAGATGTAATACACAACAATCAGAATATATATATATTCAAAAAGGAAAAAGGATTAGCAAACAGGCAGCAAATGCCTATATAAATGCTTCTCCTGAAACAAACATGAAACGATTAAGATATCAAGTAGATTGGTGAAAATATATATTTGCAATTATTCTTACTAAAATCAAATTCATATTAAGCATTCTATACTTTTGCATTTGGTACAGATGTCATTAAAAAGCTATAAAAATCGGTTGGGATCATTTATGAAATGATACACAGATATTATTAGGGATTCGTTAGCACTCTGTGACAAGGATTTGTCGCCGCTGAAGGTAGATTTTAATATTACATCGTTTTTTAAAAAGTATTGATTTGATCGGAATGTATCATATAGTGGGCATTCAAAGAAGTAATGAAAAGGATCCTCCCGAATGTTTCCACAAGAACAGGCGGGATTTACTTTCTTTCTTCATTTCTTCTTCTAACATCCTAACATTGAATGATACTTAGATATTGAGGCTACTCAAGGAGTTTGCACGGAAAACCTATTTCTCTGTATCATGTTAGTCATTTTCCAGCTTTTAAGAAACTATGTATCAATAGAATTTATCAACTCGAATCTCTATAACATTAAACTCAAACTCGTTCAATATTCAAACAATAATTTTGGAAAAAAGGAATATCAGAATACGTACAAGTTCAACTCATATTTTCTTGACATTGTTTATAAATCTGTTTGTTATCTAACCAAAGTATACCTTGTATGGCGTTTACTGTTTTCACTCTGTTAACATCGATCAATTTGTTATGGTTGTTAACTACAAATGACTATTCAATATTTCTTTTTGTGGTATCTAACGTCAAAAACTTAATTCAGTTACTCATCAAATGGACGTTCAAATCGGTTTTTGTACACATTGCATTTTATGCTTCATGGCAAGTACACGATGAGAGGATAAATCCAAGCAAATAGGTTAAGTAAACGAATATTATACCTATGCAGGTAAAAGGTAAAGTACATTCCTAAATGATTTTAAAACATATTTCATAAACAAACTTCATAAATGAAGAAGAATATTATTTAATAACCCCTGTCCAACCTTAAGATAGGACGGATCCGCTGCTGGGATGATACGTAGTTTACAGTAATAGCATATGCCCAGCTTACCCTTTAAGTGATAATAAATTTTATCATACAATCTTGATAAAAGTTTGAATTTGTTAAAAAAATAGTATAATGGATGCAATTATGGTGTATGAAATAAGTTCAAACGAGAAAAAAAACTGTTAATGAAGAATTTCTTTTTAATTTAATGCTTGGGTTTTTTTATAAATGATTTTAAGGGGAAACTTATGTAATGAAAATTAATTTGATGGCAAAGACAATGATTCAATCAAAAATGACTTTGTTGTAAAGAATGACCTTCATTTCGAATGAAATTGGATGGTGTTGCAGTTTACCATAAACTTTGTTGGTTTACGCTGACTAATTTTTAGCATGGACATGTTTTTGTACGACACTATAAAAAGTTTCAGACAATGAAACACAGCAATATTTCATAAATATATAGACACAGATAATTCAAGTCTCTGATATTTCCAAAGATATGATACGGGTAATCTACCAGATATTTTATTTGTAATATATTTAAGTTCCAGATTATATTGACTATAATGATTCAATCAGATCTTAATTAACCAATATGTCTATCGGCAATTTTGCATACAGTGTGGAGACAAAAAAAACCGATTTGGTTTTATAAAGTGTAAAACACTAGTACAGTCACATCAAAACTCATCAAGCTTAAGCAGCTTTACTAATTTACTACTTACCCTCCAATACGTCACCTTGAGATGATTCGAATGGGCGAAGCGTGGTACCGGATAAACTATAAGGATAGGGCCAGCCAGTCCGTGAAGGGGTCAGCTGGGGGAGTAGAACACAATCACGGTGTTGTTTACAATACAGCTTGATTTTCAAGCATCATAAATTATGTCAGGCCCTATTCTCTAACCTACTTTGAAGCTGCATACCCCCCTCATTTTCTTTCTCTTTTTATTTATCCTTTTTGTTGTTGTACATGTGCATAACCGTAGCAATTAACATATTGGTAACAAAATGGTACATCATAATGTGGTAACTCTTTTCAGCAAAACATACATTGAGATTATTACCCGAGGAAGTGTGTCATATGACTTTTACGAAACGAGTGTGAATTTTTGTATTACCCGAGCGAGAACGAGGGTTATACACAAATTCGCATGAGTTTCGTAAAAGGCATATGACACACTTCCGAAGGTAAAAATTTCTTTATTACCGATTCGATTTCATTTCAAACGCACGGAAATATTCAGAAATCGGCCCCCTTCCCTTGCGACGGCTCGCTTCAGTGACGTCATGAACAATGGTTTTATGACGTCACAGACGACTTAATACGGTCACTCGTTGACACACAATCGTTGCTAGGCAAAAGTGATATGTGCACATGTGCTCATATTGAAAATATGTCACCGCTTATGATTAACCATATGGGTAATAAATTATTCATACTAATCAAACCTAGTTTTACAATTTGATATATGAAGCAAAAACATGCGACATACTTTTTTTAGTTTCTATATTGTCAACTAAACATAAGCTAATTGCCATATCTAGCGTTTTCTCCATTATGATATTTGATTGCCTTGATGATACTAGCATATTCAAGGAAATGTGTTGTCTAGTGGTACTTCGAATTACATCTATTCAGTAATAAATGCACCCTCTGAATTAAATGATAAAAATCCATAACATAACAATGGCTGCCGCCTTGTGACGTCATGTGACGTCAGTCAACACGTAATTTTATGACATAGTGTTTAGTAACATTGTAGATTTATTAATCAACAGGTCACAAAATTATCATCTATAAACATACCTAGATTTGAAAAATGTTATAATTATTTTTTTATCATTAATAACAATGTTGTCATTGTTCCAGGAAGCTTAGAAAGAATACAAGATTACTAATTTCTGTATATATCAATTAATACACTTTGATTTAATATGGTTATGTAATCAAGAAAATTAATGTTTAGAATCGCCTACCTAAAATCAATTCAAAATATTAAACACGTATGAAATAAGTATTCCAACATACATACTGAGTAGGGATATTAAACCATTATTCATCCATCAAAAATTGTTATGGGAAGCAAAATCTACTTGGTAAACTGCCCAGGTATTATTCAATTAAAACATATGTCAGTATTATTTTACTGGCACCCAATTCTTTTCTGTAATTCTCTCTGTGTAAGACGAAGTTTGGACTGTCAATCGTAAATAGTTTTCAAAGGTGATCCATTTTCATCTTTAAGTCAATGTTAAGACTTCAAATATGTTGACATATTAAATATGAAATAAACTAGATGAGATAAGAAGAGCTTATTGGAATAATAAAAGTAGATATTTTTTCACTGCATCAGGAAGTAAATAAATCATAGTTTATAATTGAAAAACGTGCAAGTATCCCTAACCCATAGGGAAGTAAGCAAATAGATATAATTCTTAATGATAAAAGAAAATAATGTTATGAGAAAACTGTTTATCGATTAACTCTCATATAATATCTTGTATGAATTTATAATAAAAGATAGTAAAAACTGTAGCTAATTAAGAGTAAAGGATCATTGAAATTATTTTTAGAAATCAACTTATTCATAATTATTCTTAGTACATACATTTCTAGTAAAATATATCTAAAACTTAAAAGACTGTATTAAGCACAATAACCATCTTACTATTGATTAACCAATTTATGTAGTACAAATGCAGTGTGTAGTGATGAAAATTATTTCAATATTGAAACAAACATTTTATGAAGTCTTGAAACTTGTGATGACGCCCTCCATGAGGTTATTACAAGATATATAAAAACTCTGTTCCACAAGACATATAGCTACCATAGAATAATTGTAACGTATATCAACTTGTGCTGATATATTTGATATCTGAAGACACTTTGGTGAGATTCTCAATATACAACATGAAAATTACTGTGCTCATATTACAAGTTCCTGAAACGAAACAGCTTAATTGATGAAACTTACTTTTCCTGAAAAATTTTCATCGTCCATTTGCCTCATGTCATCAGCACCTGAAATTTGAATTTTAACAATTTCATTTGCTGAATGAAAAGAGGTTGTAGTGTATGGGGAAAAGTTTAACACTTTATGTGATTATTTTAGTTGACTTTCACAATAACGACATGTAGCTTCACCTTGCTTATTTAGCAATTACAATGAACAATGATTTAATCTTTATCATCAAGTATACAGTTCGTTTTAGTACAATCCTTGCGCCTTCCGCTCAATTTCTGCGCATTCCGCCCACTTTTCCAAATCAACCAATATCTTTGACTCTCACGTGAATGTATTATTGTCCGACTATCAAAAATAGTCTTTATTTTGGAAAAATAGCACATGGTCGAACTCAGTTTACTTTTAAGTATATTAACAAGGCCATAACATTAACATTAATGTGGCTGTTTGTATATCATTTATTTCTTGTTTACACATAATATTCCAGATTTCCTTTCTTCATAGTATCTCTTTCTGTTTTCTATTGTATATCCGTATTTTCCGAACTACTGTAAAAGAAAGGGATTTTTATCCTTATTTTGCTTGATGCTATTTGACTTTTGACTCTTATACTGATTTTGGAATGTTTGATTACATAAAGAAATGGTTTACACATTTCCCAAATTATTTTATAAGCCATGGCTAACCAGTGTAAACAGAGGATGCTGAGAGGAAAAAATGAAATTTCAACTAATTTCAAATTGGTGGTGTAAATGAGAAATGGTTCAATAAGAAACGGTAATATTTCTCATAAGACTATTTTGTAATTCAAGATTGTAAAACTGAAATCAAGATCGAACCCTTGTGGCTCTAGTAGCTTTATTAACTTACTACTTACTCTCTAATCCATCACGTTGATATGGTTCACTGTGAGCGCCTGGGCAGGGAGTGGTACTTGATGATCCAGGACGAGAGGGCCTCCCGCTATCGTGTAGGGTTATCAGCTGAGGGAGCCAAAACAACCACTGTGGTTAATACTGGTTGATTTTTAAAAATCCTAAATCATGCCTCATGCTCTTACCTAATTTGTATATCTATATACGTTTTCCTTACTCTATCTGATCCCTTATATACATATCGTAGATAGTGCATATATACGTTCATGATAATCAAGATTCCCAATCACAGATGCATACATCACTCTGACTAAAAACACCTGTAAGGATAAATATCCGTCATAAACCGACATCGGGACTATGACATCACAAGTAATTTCAACAATTAAAGCAAATAGCTCTGACAATGTTTTGTTCTTGCTTTTTTTGAGTTTTCTTAGTTTAAGTACATCGTTCTTACATTTATTTGTCAGATTCTTCCTTTCAAATTTTATCTGGTTAAGAATTCAAGATAAGCTTAAGAAAAAAGCATGTAGCTCATCAACAAACTCTTTAGTTGGTTGAGTCAACGCTTCTCTATGTCCTCAGGCGTTTTTTTAAGTGAAGAGAAAACAAAGAGAGCTAAAGTTTTCTTCCATGTTTTGTTTCTGATGACTTATCACTTTTGAATATAGTTCTAAGTTTTTAGGTTTTCAAGACTAAAGTCTAAAGAACTATTGTTTAAAATGTTCACATTTTGCTATTCTGACGGTGCACATCTTTAAAGGTCTTCTCCTTCTTACCAGCAGTACGTAAGTGCGACTTGGATAACTCATGAGAAAGCTATAATAACACTGCAAAAGATCACATACTTGTCTTTATCTAAAGCAGCGGAAACCATTTCTAAATTGAACTTCATAACTTTAACAAATCGACTTCAGGTCATTATCATAAAAATGTTCATATTTAAATTTAAGGACATAATTAGACATAAACAATAAAACTTTAACTTAATGATTTTTCGATTTTGGTTCCGTTACTATTACTCTAAAACCCACATTGAGACACTGGAGAGTAACGTCCCTTTGGAAGGTACATGAAGTAAACAACGAGTGAAAGTTTTTTTTCCTCAAAGTACATGTAAAGTACATCGCACACCAAAAAGTCAGGTATGGGTGTTGACATAAGCACATGGAGATGTAAAATCGGCACTTTTCACCCTCGGAAACCGCAAGTTAAATTCAGAATGAAGACATTATGTGTGTCCCTGTCAGTAGCGACACTACTCGTGTTGGCCATGATGACTATAACATTAGGGGGTGATGTGGAAACTAACCCTGGGCCTACTGTAAAGGAACTCACTGATATTGTTAAAACTCTCCAGGGTGAAGTAAAAGAGTTAAAGGATCAAATTAATTCACTTACTCAGGCCCTAGACAGAAAAACAAGTGATATTGAAAGAAAAACTGATGATCTTGAAAACAGATCAAGAAGAGATAATTTAGTGTTTTATGGGATTCCTGAGAAAACTGTGGGAGAAAAGGAAACTTGGGGTGAATGTGAAGAAGCAGTTAGAGTCATTTTAACAGAGAAGTTGGAAATGAATGGGGCTGATGATGATGCAGAAGTAGGGATTGAGAGGGCCCACAGAGTGGGGAAGAAGATATAAGGTGGGAAAGCAAGGCCAGTTCTTGTTAAGCTGACTAGAAGCAAAACTAAGTCTGTGATACTGAGCTGTGCTAGAGAAAAACTGAAAAAGAGCAGTATAAAGATCAGTGAAGATTTCAGCTTCCCAGTCAGACAGAAGAGGAAGAACCTCATCCCCCACATGATACAGGCAAGGAAGGATGGAAAAGAAGCTTTTCTGAGATTTGACAAGCTTGTGATTGATAGAAAAACATTTGAGTTGGATAGCACTAACAACAAACTGTGTGTATGTAAATAACACATTGGCCAGGGCCATAGTGTAAACAAACACATAGACAATGACTGTACCAGACCTTTACAACCAAAACCTCTCAGTTTGTTCACATGGAACTGTCAATCACTCAAAAGACATTTATCTAATAAAAGTTTACATGAGATGCTATCACAGTATGCTATTGTGGGTTTGTGTGAGACATGGATATATACAAATGACAACTGTAGTGACTTACTCTCTTCAACTCACACACTACAAACTTCACTGAGAGACAAGAACAAACATGGTGGTATATGTGTATATATTGAGAACTCATTGTTTGCACACACAAGGAGGATATATTCACATGTATCAGAGAGTGTTTATTTACTGATTGATAAGGATATTTTTAACACTCATAAAGATATTGTGGTTTGTGTATTGTATATTTCACCAGAAAACTCACAATATTATATGAACAAACAGAAGGACAGTTTGGAAGTACTAGAAGATTGTTTATATGATATTAAATGTTCTTATGATGCCGAAATCATCTTGACTGGAGATTTCAACTGTAGAACTAGAACACTGGATGACTTCATAGCCAATGATGATTCAGACTATATTCCTGGAGGAGACTGGTATGACAGTGATGACTTCCAATATCCACGTAAAAACTGTGATAACGATGTGAATAACTTCGGTAGACGTTTGCTTGATATCTGTCGAACTCACTGTTTACATATTGTTAACGGCAGAGTAGCTGGTGATGAAGACGGACATTTTACATGCGTTTCAAACAATGGTCGTAGTGTTGTTGATTACACTTTAGTTAGTTCACAACTTTTTGATTTTGTTTCAGATTTCAGAGTTAGTAATCTTGACGAATCAGATCACTTCCCTATTGTGTCTATGTTTAACATGTCGTACAAAGGTAGTGCTTGTGACGGCGACTCGTGTGTGAGTCCATACTACAAGTTTCAGTGGGAGGATCGATATCAGAGCACATTCACACAACTCATGACTGATGATGTTTCTACGAATATGATTATAGATATATTGTATGAAATTGATACAAATATTGATACGTCAGTAGACATGATATGCAGCTTGTACAGCCGTGCCGCGGAGTGTATGAAGAAACGAGTCGGGGCTTCCACGCGAGCAGACGACACACAGCCAGCCTGGTGGGATAGTGACTGTCAGACCGCCAAGGGAGATAAATACTATGCACTCGATAGGTTTCGACAGACTAAAACAGATGAAGATTTACAGTTTTATAAAAAGTCAAAATCGCTGTTCAAATCAGTATGCATCAGTAAACAGAAACAACATGAAAATGATATCAAACTGAATTGGAATAGTATAAAGAATGACACAGACAACTTATGGATAGAGCTAAAGAAACTTCGGAAATGTAAGACTACAAACTCAATAACTACAGAGAAATGGATTGACCACTTTCAAAATCTTTTGAACTCTACTGAAAACGCTACAACGTTACATGAAACAGTCAAGGAGTACATTGATACACACGATAATGCCTGCGATGATTGTATTACCAACACTGGGAATGAAACGTTTAATGCACCTATAACCCTGTCAGAAGTATCGAAGAGTATTGACGATTCTAAACGTAAGAAGTCACCAGACCAGATGGAATTACAGCCGAATTACTACAACAATCCAAAAGTGAAATCGCCCCGGTTTTTGTTAAACTTTTTAATAAACTTTTAAATAATGGATATTTTCCCTTGGAATGGGGTAAAGCTATCATATATCCACTTCACAAGAAAGGATCTACAAGTGATGTACAGAATTATCGAGGTATTTCATTATTATCGGTGATTGGGAAAGTTTTCACAAAAATTTTAAATGTACGTTTGCAAGCTTGGACTCAAGAAAATGAGATTATATACGAAAATCAAACCGGATTCAGAAAAGGGTATAACACTGTCGATAACATTTTTATACTTCATGGAATGATAAGGAAGTATCTTTCCAAATCTGGAGGACGTTTTTATTGTTTTTTCATTGACTTTTCAAAAGCATTTGACTGTGTAAATCATGATCACCTATGGTATAGACTGATGAATTATGGGATCCATGGACGAGTTCTGAATGTTCTAAGAGACATGTACGCGAAGCTAAAATCCTGTGTTAAAACTTAACATGGACTCAGGGACCTCTTCACATGCCACACGGGAACACGCCAGGGCTGTATGTTGAGCCCTCTACTTTTTTCACTTTTTATAAACGAACTTGTTACAGAGATGTAAGATTCAAAATGCAGGGGGATTTTTATATCGGAAGATGCGCCTAATATTTGTTCCTTACTGTACGCCGATGACGTCACGAGCTCAGCAGACAGTGCGGGTAGACTACAACAACAGATAAACCTTTTAAGTGACTTTTGCGACAGATGGGGACTATCCTTGAACATTAACAAATCACAGATCGTTGTATTTAGAAATGGAGGATATCTTCGACACTATGAAAAATGGTATTTCAAACGAACCGAGATAAAAGTAGTGTCACATTATAAATATTTAGGACTGATTTTTACACCAAAAGCTGTTTGGACAAAAGCTACTTCAACACTGGCACAGCAGGCCGAAAAAGCATGTTCTTTGATTTATAATCTTAATTCGTTATGTGGAGGCCTCCCTATAATTACAGCAGCTCGACTCTTTGACAGTATTGTGGTGCCTATCTTAACTTATGGATCGGAAATCTGGGGGTACCAGACTTATAAATCAGTTGAATCAATCCAAACAAAATACTTCAAGAGGATTTTAAAATTATCAAATTCTGCATGTAACGCCGCTGTTCTTGGAGATTGTGGAAGACATTCTATATATACAACGCAAATTATGAAGTGTATCACATACTGGACCAAGTTAATAACCATGGACAATAGAAGATTACCAAAACAGACTTATTACATGCTATAAAATCTTGATATTTCTAACCGCACTTCTTGGGTATCTTTTCTAAAGGACATTTTATATAAACTGGGATTTGGAGTCGTATGGATAAATCAAGATCTTGGAAACCGTGAACATTTCTTATCAGAAGTCAAACAACGTATCAAGGATATCGACATGCAACAGTGGCGCTCAAATATTACTGAAAATTCACGTCTTGGCTCATACCTCATCTTTAAATCACTATTAAATGTGGAGTCATATCTTATTAATATACAAGAGCAACTATATCGGCAAGCCTTAAGTCGTTTTAGATGTGGAAATCATGATTTAATGATAGAGTTAGGACGTAGAACGTAGACGTTGATATTGAATGTAGATTATGTACTTACTGTTCACGTTACGGATTAGATAATGTTGAGAATGAATTTCACTTTTTATTGGTATGTTCTGCATTTAAAGATTTACGTAAAAAATATATCAAATGTAATTATTATGTAAACCCTTCAAGGGAATTGTTCATAAATTTAATGAACTCAAAATGTCAATCTACACTTTTTAATCTATGTAAATATATCTACATTGCTTTTAAACTTTATGCTACTTTACATAAATAATTTGTAAAAAATGTACATAATATATATTCACTAAATTTGGGACAATTGTTCATTTGATGTTTCTTGTAAAACATTTGTGTTTTTCGCTTTTGACATGTTATGTCCTGTGGGCCTGTGGCCTTTTGACAGAATAAAACTATCTAACAAACCCAGATTGTTATTTTCATTTTTGAGAAAGTATATAAGATGTGAAAAAGAAAATATTTATGTGTCAAAAGACATTATCGTTTGCAAGCAACAGGTCATTGAATACTGCCTTTTTAAAACAACAACTCCCTTTGTTATGAGTGTGTGATTGTTTATAAGTTTAACATTGTACAACATTGTTGTATTGTTTAGTGGGTCACACTTTCACTAGTTTTGATAGTCTTAGCTGGCAGTGTCTAGAATAATCTATTCTAGAATGTTCTATCTATTTCTTGAGTGCTTGAGTTGGACACTTCTGATTGGAGTTTGTCATGGAACTTTAAAGAACATTCGGGAAAGTATCTAACCTATATTACCTCTTCAAAAAAAGAAACTTGACACTGACTTTCAAAGTTCAATATAAAGACCACAGATGCAAGTTAAACATTGAAATGAAAACTTAAACGCTGTTTGAAGATCTCTGTTCAGTAAGTTTCATTCAGAATAAGCATGATCTTGAAATGCACAGGTGCACAAGTGTTTCAACATCACAGGGGTGCACAAATGTCAGTATCGGGTATGGCCACCATTGCATTGATTATTGTTTGGCACCGACGACCCATGAATGCAATCAAGTTGTCAATCACAGCCTGTGGAATGTTCTGCCATTCGTGCTGAAGTGCTGCAAGATGTCCTGGAAGTGTTTGGGGTGGTGGATTCCTACTGCGCACGCGTCGATCCAGTTCGTCCCAGAGATGCTCAATTGGTGACAAATCTGGTGACCTGGCTGGCCATGGCAATGTCTGGACATTGTTACGCTGCAAAAAAGTCTTGACAAACACGTGCAACATGTGGTCGAGCAATGTCCTGCTGAAAGAGACCACCATGGACGTTGATGTGAGGAATAACGTAAGGCTGTAGGATCAAGTCCCTATACCGTACTCCTGTGAGGTTACCCACCACATGCACAAATGGTGTCCTAACACCGTGACGAATCCCGGCCCACACCATGATGCTCCCACCTCCAAATGGGACAACCGCCTGAACACAGTTGGCAGCATAACGTTCTCCATGACGTATACACGTGCTCGTCCATGACTTCGTCGAAGCAGAAAACGGGACTCATCAGTGAAGAGAACGGTTCTCCACCTTGCACATGCCCATCTCATCCTCTGTTGACACAACTGGAGACGTTCTGCCAGATGACGTTGCGTTAAAAGGGCACGTCGAACCAGTCGTCGTGGAAAAAGTCCAGCCTGTCTGAGCCTGTTGCGTACCGTTTGGTCGAAAATTTGACACAGGCCTGTTACTGTGTTGTTGTTGACCTTGCTGTCCTGGTGCGTTCCCGAAGGTTGAGCAGTCGGATGTACCGATCTTGGACCCGAGTAGTCACCCTTGGTCTGCCTGACCTTGGCCTATCATCAACGCTGTTTCGGGGGTTGAAACGGGTCAACAATGAAGAGATTGTCTGTCTGGACACGCCAAAGTGTGTTGCAACATCTCCCTGCGTCGCTCCTGATTGCAGTCTGCCAATAGCGTTGTTGCGTTGCGCTCTGTTCAGTCTTGGCATTCTTCAGGTCGCTGTACCGATGTTGTGTAGTCTGAATGAACAGCGGCTGATATTGCTTTTTATACCCCTAAAGCAGACGTGTCTGCATGTAAACCTTCATGATCCCATGCTGCACGTGCTTTGGCAGAAAATGCATTTGGACGAATCGCTCGTTTTCGTTCATGAACTTTTTGGGCCATTGTTTTTGGTAAATTTACACTTTTGAGCAAGCCTTTCTTAAAATTACAGGCATGTATCATGAAAAAAATTGACCCGTTTCGAAAAAATCAATTTTGCATGAATGTCAAGGTTCTTTTTTCGAAGAGTCTATATATATATATAGGCTGGCAATAGAACTCTTACTCATCTTGCTTCTTACAATCAACTTTGCGATCATCTGCTGTGCTACTGTTTTTGGATACCTTCACAAGCCGGATTTATCTATCTCCTATCAAGACCCACTGACTGTTTTTCTACATTCATCAACTGTGTGATTCATAAGGACTGGTGAATATATTTATTTAGATAATTAGTGTGACTCATTTGATATTGTATTATAGCTTGTGTTAGCTTAATATTGTAACCTTAAACACTTTGTTTATTACTTGATTGATTAAATTGTAATTAATATACAATTGCCTTGTTATATTTTGCTGGTTTGACTGGGGACATTTTACTATTCCAAATTCATTCATAACAAAATTGGGGGCTCGTCCGGGATCGAATTCATTTGGCATTTCAGACTTTAAAAAAAAATACTTAATTTTGAAAGTTAGTTGTTAAACCAGCAAATGCCGTTTAAACTTGAGGATTTTCTTAAGTCCCCTACCCCTGATGCAGTCGGTGCCTTGCGAAAATCACAGTTGCTTCCGATTTCAAAATTTTATGAACTTGAGGCTAAACCAGCTATGAGGAAATTTCAAATACCGAAAATTGTGTTAAATCATTTTATTGATGAGGGAGTTTTTGGCCCTGATGTTTTGGACATGGTTAAAGAGGAACATTTGGACAATTTTGAATTAAAGAAACTCGAAATTCAAACACAAAAAGAAATTGAATTAAAAGATTGGAATTTGAGGAAAAGGCTAAAGAAAGAGAAAGAGAAATTCAGTTAAAAAGAATGGAAATTGAGAAAGAAATTGAACTTAAAAAGCTTGAAGCTTCATCTCCTCCCTCAACCCCTTCCTCTTTTGACATTACACAGCATGCCAGACTAGTCCCATCTTTCAATGAAAAAAGAAGTAGAAATTCCATAATGCTCATAAAAGGGACAATGAGACTTGTGTAGAGTTTGCTAGAGATAAGAGGACTTTGTTTGATAGTTGGTGTGGTTCAGATTATGCTAGTTTGAGGCAGTTGGGTTTGATGGAGGATTTTTAGCAGTGTGTCAATTCTGACCTTAAGGCATATTTGGATGAGCAGAAGGTTGATGTTTTACATGATGCAGCGGTGTTGGCAGATGATTACTTTTTGACTCACAAGAGCTCTTTTCGGTCTCCGGGTAACTCTAAGTTTTCTCACCTTAAAGGTTTTTCCCCGGGTAATACTTCAGGGTATGCATGTTCAAAAGGTGATAAGAAAGGTTCAAATTCTTCGGACAAGCCATCACATTTTCAATCTTAGCCTAAGACTTCCAGTGATTCTGATCCTGTTTGTGCTTATTGTAAGAGGCCAGGTCATTCGATTTCTGCATGTCCCAAACTCAAGTTGAAGAATCAGTCCTAATGCTTTTGTGTCTATCACACCTAAGCCTTTCTTTTCTGGTGTTTCTGAGGAGAGTATTGTTTTTGAGAGTAAGATTTCAGATTCTGTTGTACCTGAGGAGTTTTTGCCTTTTGCTTCGAAAGGATTTGTGACACTTATGGGAGATAATTCTACCCCAAGGCCCATTATTATTTTGAGGGATACTGGAGCTCTTCAATCTCTGATTTTGAAGGATACTTTGCCTTTTTCTGTCGAGTCTTCAGCTAACTCAGATGTTTTGCTTCAGGGTATAAGTGACAGTTCTCTTGCTCCTCTTCATTTTGTCAATTTGACTTCTGATCTGATTTCTGGTGAGGTGAAGGTTGGTGTTCTTGACTCTCTCCCAGTTCCGGGTGTTGATTTTTGATCGGTAATGATCTTATGGGTGGAAAAGTTAGTGCTGATCCCATTGTCACTGTTTGTCAAGAGAGTTCAGTTGGCACAGATAGGTTGGAGGAGGATTTTCCGGGTATTTTTCTTCCTGTGCAGTGACTCGTTCAATGTCAATGGACATTTCTTCCAAGACTTCTTTGCCGGATGATTTCATTTATGATTTGTCGGAGACATTTATGGATCATTCTTTCCAATAGGAAGAGGCTTCGAAGGGAGGTAACTCTTCAGGTATTCTTGTTGAGTCTGATAGTTTGTCTGGTGGTAATCACATTCTGTCTAGAAAGCAGCTTATTAGTGCTCAGGGTGAAGATGTTGAGGTGCAGAAGTTAGTTAGTAAGACTGTTTCTTTTGAGGAGGCTAGTAAGGTTCCAGTTTCTTATTACTTCAAGGATGGTGTTTTAATGAGGAAATAAAGGTCGCCGGAAATTCCTGTGGATGATGAATGAAAATTACATCACCAAATTGTAGTTCTAAAATTATTCCAAAATCATGTACTTTCATTGGCAAATGGAAGTCCAATGGCAGGTCATTTGGGTGTAAACAAAACTTGTGAGAAAATTTTGGCACATTTCTTTTGGCCTAGTTTGAGAAAAGATGTGGCTGACTTTTGCAAAACCTGTCATGTATGCCAAATTGTTGGAAAACCAAATCAGAAAATTCCTCCTGCTCCTTTAAAACCTATACCCGCTTTTGAGGAACCTTTCAGCAGAGTTATCATCGATTGTGTTGGTCCACTGCCTAAGACTAAGTCTGGTAATCAGTATCTTCTCACTAGCATGTGTGTTTCTAACAGGTTTCCAGAGGCTATCCCTATTAGAAGGATTGTTGCTCTTGTGATTATCAAGGCTTTGATCAAGTTTTTCACCTTAGTTGGGTTGCCAAGGTTGTTCAGTCTGATCAAGGTTCAAATTTTATGTCTAATGTATTTCAGCAGGCAATGTACCAGTTAGGCATTACACAGGTTAAGTCTAGTGCTTATCATCCAGAGTCGCAGGGAGCTTTAGAGAGATTTAATGAGACTTTGAAGAATATGATCAATAGTTATTGCTTTGAGACAGAGAAGGATTGGGATGAGGGTGTGCATTTGTTGTTGTTTGTTGTCAGGGAGTCAGTTCAGGAAAGTTTAGGGTTCATTCCCTTTGAGCTTGTTTTTGGTCATAGTTTGTGGGCCATTAAAAAATCTAAACATCGTAAACACAAACGTTTATGCCATGTAAACATGATAGGGAACTGATAGGGAACAACCAAAACAGGTTACATGTATAAACACACTCTCCCCAGTTTCTGAATGTACTGTCAATGATGATGTTCGTGTGGATGACATTGTTAGCAATGTGAAGTTTTATGATCTTTGTGATAACGTGTCACCCAAACTTAGCAATTCTGATGTGTTAGCTCACCTTGATGAGAAATTCAAATGTCAGATTTGATTTATGAGTTCTCTAATCTGTTTCCTGATGTGCCTGGTCGAACAGATATTGTTTATCTTGATATAGATGTAGGTGATGCTGTGCCTGTGAGACAACACCCATATAGGATGAATCCTGTGAAAAGTGAAATTCTGTGGAAAGAAGTGAAATACATGCTGGACAATGACATTATTGAACCCAGTGACAGTCCGTGGAGTTCACCTTGTGTTCTTGTGCCGAAGGGTGGTGGTGGTTGGCGCTGCTGTGCTGACATGAAAACTGTGAATCAGCTTTCACGAACTGACGCCTACCCAATAACGAGGGTTGATGATTGCATTGATCACATCAGTCAAGCTAAGTACATCAGTAAGTTTGACCTTTGGAAAGGCTTCTGGCAGGTTCCACTCACTGACCGTGCAAAGAAGATATCAGAGTTTGCTACACCAGATGGACTGCATCAATACAAAGTGATACCATTCGGTCTGAAAAACGCTCCAGCGACGTTCCAAGGACTCGTCAGAAACGTCACATCAGGTTTTGACGGTGTCGAAGCTTACATGGATGATGTCATCACTTATGCCATTGAGTGGGAAGAACATCTGAGGAGAATCCGAGCTTTCTTCGAGAGAGACTGTCTGAAGCTAAATTGACCGTCAATCTGGCGAAGTGTGAATTCGGAAAGGCTCAAGTTGTATTTTTAGGGCATGTTGTGGGGCACCGCCAGGTACAACCAGTTAATGCTAGAGTGGAAGCCATTGTACATTTTCCGGTTCCACAGTCTAAGAGAGAACTCATGAGATTTTTGGGCATGGCAGGCTATTATAAAAAGATTTGTCAAAATTTTCTCATGAGCCATGCTCATGAATTCTCCAGTGTTACAGGCACCAAATTTTGAGAAAGCTTTTAAGTTGCAAATTGATGCAAGTGATTTGGGTGCAGGTGCTGTTTTGATTCAAGAGGATGACTCAGGTATTGATCATCCAGTTTGTTACTTTTCCAAAAAGTTTGACAAGCACATAAAGAACTATTCAACCATTGAAAAGGAAACTTTGGGTGTGTTGTTAGCTTTACAGCATTTAGAAGTGTACTTAGGTACAACTACATTTCCAGTTGAAGTTTTTACTGATCACAATCCCTTGACTTTTCTTCACAAAATGAAGAACAAAAACCAAAGACTTATGAGATGGAGTTTAACTTTGCAAGGGTTCAACCTTGTGATTAAACACATCAAGGGTAAAGACAATGTTTGTACTGATGCACTTTCCAGAGTGTAAAATGTCCTTTTTGATGCTGAATGTTTGTATTTGAAAAACTGTTTTCTAGTTTTTGTATTTTTTTGATAAGTAACCGTTTATTATTACTACAACAGACAATTTCTCTGTAACTTTCTTTTCCATACGGGGGAGAGTGTTATGAGTGTGTGATTGTTTATAAGTTTAACATTGTATAACATTGTTGTATTGTTTAGTGGGTCACCCTTGCACTTCTTTTGATAGTCTTAGCTGGCAGTGTTTAGAATCATCTATTCTAGAATGTTCTATCTACTTCTTGAGTGCTTGAGATGGACACTTCTGACTGGAGTTTGTCGTGGAACTTTAAAGAACATTCGGGAAAGTATCTAACCTTTATATATATATACTATTCCAAATCCATTCGTAACACCTTACTTTAAAAGTAATCTTCCAATTGTTAAATTGTTTATATCTACAGATGTGCTTTTTCAAGAACAATATTTCTCATGCTCATAAAAGCAAAATGTTGAAAGGAAAGAAGTTAGAAAGGAAAACATCGAGCGAGGTCTAGTATTATTAGATTTTTGGCTTTTTCCTTTAAGTTCTAAGAAGTATTTCTCCTTAACAATACAAGTGATCTAATCATATTATATATCAATGTATGCGCAAGATCAAGACCAACGTGTTGTGTGATACTTTATTATCAAAATGTAAGCAGTTAAAGTGTGAAGTTTGAAGGTATGATGCATGGGTCGGAATTTTGGTTGCGGTTATACCAGGGCTGAAGTGACTGCCATTGCTATGTGACAGCTGGCACTGTGAGTGAAACTTATAATAATAAGATGGGACGGTTATTTTAATCATGATGATAATATTCACATTCATATATGAATTTTGTTAATGAAATGTGTTTTTAAATGATTTAGGTATATACATAGAAAATTCAACCCTATAATAAATTACCTGACCTAGTGGCTCATCTCTTATCGTCTACGAGCCATTGAACATTGTATACACAAACTGATTTAAACGTTCATTTGAAGAATAATTGAATAAAGTTAGTGCCATATTATATCCCAAAAAACAATATTGAAAAAATCATCGTTTTCTGCTTTTGAAAAGTGTTAAATATAGATAGGCAAATGGTTAAGTGAAAATATCTGTGAAAGTCCTTGAGCTAGTTATATAGGTTATTAGAAGAAATAAGATTTTATCATCAAAAATTCCCTATATACAACATGAAAATTACTGTGCTCATATTACACGTTCCGGTATTGAAAGAGCTTGATTTACTTACTTTTCTTGAAAATTGGTCATCGTCACTTTGAATCATATCATCAGCACCTGAAATTTTAATTTTAACCATTTTAATTGCTGAATAAAAAGAGGGCAGAAGTGTATTGGGAAAAGTTCAGTGTCAAAACATTGTGACAGTTTGAAAACAAAGGCTATAAGCTTTCAAGCACGGCTGCTACACAGTAACGACGTGAAGCTTCACCTTACTTACTTAGCAATTACAATGAATAATGATTTAATCCTAATTCTCAAATATACAGTTCATCATATCCATGGCCATATTATGTTGTGAATTGATGTAATGATAATTGTAATGTTCTGTATCCTTTCTCTTTCCTTGCCTCTCTTTTTGTCTCTTTGTTACTCTCTGTGGTCAAGTGAAGTATTGCTATAAAAGATTAACTCTCTCTCTCTCTCTCAAGTTACTACTTACCCTCAGATACGTCAGGTTGATATGATTTCCTGGAGGCGACTGGGCCAGGATCGCTCTTGGAGGATCCCTCACTAAAGGACCACTCACTGTCAGGTGGGCTCCGCTTGGGGGTCAAAAACAGTCATGGTTTTTAATACAGCTTGATTTTCAAACATCCTAAGTCATGTCCCATTCATTCATAACCTACTCTGATACTGTATATCCTCTCATTGTCTTTTTCAAATCCCTTAAAAATATATCATTGATTGTACAATGTCCACACATATGCCTGTCAATAGAGGGTACCGACCACAAAACTGAGAATATAGATGAATTTACCACTCCAATAGAAATAATTAAAACAAGCTGTAAGGATAAGCATCCTGCCTAGACAAACATCGGGACGTATTACATTATGCGCTTTGAGCATGTATAGCACATGGATATATGCGCATTATAAGTATGCTATGCTATGCTTTTGACCTCTTATTAAAAGTCAGAGACATATCTTTTCTTTCACTGCTTTCACAAATTTCCTCCTTTTCCAAAACACTTAATTTGTTTAGACATTTCGCTTTTCTGACGGTACACATCTTTAAAATGTTCCTCTTACCAGCAATCCATAAATGTGCGTAGAATAACTCATTAGAAAGCTAAAATAACACTGCAAAAGTCACAAACTTGTCTTAATCTTAGGCGGTTTACAAGCTGAAGCCATTTCAAAATTGAACTTTTAAACAAATAAATGTATGCAGTGCAGTCAAAGGGGCACAACTTCTTTAGAGTAGATCTGGTTGAATTTACCAGTCTAATTAAAACAAGCTGAAAGGATAAATATCCTTCCTTAACAGACATCGGGACGTATAACATGACTTTTGACCTCATATTAAAGGTTAGAGGCATATCTTACAAACTTTTTCATTTATATGTTTTGTTATTTTACATGTGCATTACTGTTGCAATTAACATATAGGTGACAACATGGTATAACATGATATGGTCATTTTGGCAGAATTCGAAAAGAATAGAAACATATAGGGTTCTACTTAATCAAGCCTAATGTTTACCCTTTTCAATTACATGAAAAAAACAAAAGAAAAATATAAATAAAATATTAATAGAGAATATTGATATAAATCAGTGTGAGCTGATGATGCAATTATATTCAAACGGATTATTTTAATCTTTGAGGCCTTATCGGAATTGTTGAGAGATGAAAGATCTTATTTAATGGCGATGAGATTGTATTTCTTATATCTGGAACTGTAACCATACCCTTATTGTAGTTCCAAGTTATTAAGGATTCAGCAATTTTTGCTGAATCCTTGTTGTTATTGGCGTGTTTTTTATTATTATTATTCCACGATTCTTGTGTACAAAATTCAGCCAAAATTAGCGACTCAATGACAACCAATCTTATAGCCCTTGCATAGACCTCGCGACACGAAGCTTTTGAGCCAATTCGGACATTGCATTAAAGGCTCAATACCACACAAAATTTGAAAAACTAACATTTGAAAAAATTTCAAAATGCACATAGAGACTTGCAACTTTTTTCAAACGATGGGCAATAACATTGCAAGCAAAAAAGTAAATCATGGCGAATTCGTAGCATGATTACTTTCCTCGCCATGTTGCTTTTTTTTACTTTTTCAAATTTCGCGACCCCATGCAGCTTCGAAATGTAACTCCTCTGAAGATATTTGCATTTCAGAGCTGAAACTCTCCACTTGTGTAGCTGAGGCCTAGGGTATTTCATGGTGATCTTGATTTTGATGAAAGTCAAATTTATTTTTCTCAGCAAGCCTTCAAAGTCGGGCGATTTTGCTCATTTTAGCATATTCAAGGGAAGATACCTCAAAAACCTAGCCGTCGAAATTCGTGATTTTTGCATGAGAGGTAGACATGATCAAGGTCTTTATGAATCAAGAATAAAATCGATTGCGAACAGTCTTTTCAGTTCAGAAGAGAGTCAAAGTTTACATCATACAATATGTCAATTAAGTGCGTTAGCAAGGGTTAAATTGCACAAAGTTGAAGGAAAACACCCTTCCAGTCAAGATAGGCGACATGGGGAAAAGTTTGAAGAAATACTCTCCGATGTCTTATAAACAATCACGTAGTTGACAGTTTACATAGGGACAAGGTCGCTCTATGAAGCAGAAGTCCCTACGACTAGACGTATTGTCAGCACTGATGTGCGACAAAGGCTGATAAATTCTTATAAGGCAGACATGGAAACGATCTATATATTTTCTGGCCTTATTGACAAGATGAGGTTCATTGTGAATCAAATGAGCCTCCAACTATGTACCAGTGTTCAGGAACAATATTCCAGTGTCAGCAAACGACTCCAACTCGGTAAACAAAAGCGCTAACCCTTTTTCAACTTTCAAACCTGTCCTGCCTCCCCTCTAGATACCCTTACATTTTGATGTTTTGCTTTCTTTGCTAAACTTGCAGCAAGCCATGTACATTGGGTAAACCTCACTTCCGGTCATGTCTCGCTACGTACTGAAAACGTATAACAAAACGTCATTTTGCTTTAGAATAAGGCTAAATCGACTGCAGTGTACTGAAACAGTATCCAAAAACGCTATTTTAACATGGAAAAGCACTTAGTTTAACCGCAACAGCCACGGGTGCTCATATCTCGCTGAATCCTGACATTGTCGTCTCTTGCGACTATTTTTACAATTGATTTCAATCAATTAACAATCAAATTTCTTTTTCCAAATGATGTTGAAACACACTTCTACAAGGTCTTTGTAAATATGAATATAAATTTCAAGAATTGTAAATTTATTAGATAATGCTGGTAAGATTAGACTTTTAGATAATTTTGTTCTACCAAGCAGGGCATGATATTTATTCAAGCTTGTCTCTATAATGTCTCTCCAAAAATTCCAGATAATTTCAGATCATGGTATATAGACAGTTGACTTGTATATAAAGACTGGAGTTCACGGGCTAAATCTGGTTCAGTAACTTTGTCAAATTCTAATGCAATGTTTTTAACTTCATATTTCTTTTCATTAGACCTTTAATAATGTTCGATAAAAGTTAGTTCATATTATAATCTATCATCCAAAGAAGTCTGAATGGTAAATGACTCTCTAACAATTAGAAATCTAGAGGAATATAAAAATCGATTTCCTAGATTATCCGCTTTTGCCAAATCACTGATCATATAACTGAACAAAAACACCTAGGTCTAACTTTACAAAATGATGTCAAATGAGAAAATATTGTGAAAAAGGTAAGTCCAAAGTTAATTGCCTAAGTGTTTGAAATATCGACTTTCCAGAAAAAGTCTTGAAATTTACTGGAATCAGTTCATTACTTCAAAAGTTCTTCTATTAGATTTTAAAACACTTAAACAACATTACTCCAACTTCATCATTTGTTTTACGGCTAGAGACTATTCGATATTCGAAATTCAATATTTGAAACTCCTAAAACAATTAACAATTGGGCTTACCTTTTTTCACAATATTTTCGATGTGAGAGTTCCATTGTCAATTATTTTGTAACGTTAGACCGAGGTTTTTATGTTCTTGTATTTTAACTATGACTGTGTCGCAAGTATGACTTTATCAAGCGCCACCATAATTTAGTATTAGGTGAGTTATTTATTTTATCGTCACTTTTGGAAGCATAGTCTAATTTGGCTTTTCTTATAGCAGATATAACAATGTTTATTATTTGTCTAAATAAACTCCAGTCATTGGCTCTGTTTAGACGTTTTGACAATTTATTTTTGCGTTTTCTTTTGCGAATTAATCTACATGTACGTATATCTGAATTCTTCCACGGTACGTCGCGAGGTCATCATCTCGTGCTTTAGTACTTGTATTCATGAAATATTCTAACTTACTGTTTACAGTAGGAGAATCATTGAATGATTTCCAGTCAGTATGTGCAAAGGTTCGTTGAAGTAAGTCATTATCGACTTTAGAATAGTCGTAAATCTTTCTAAAACAAATTGGAATATTATCAATATTTGTCCTAATATGAGTATTCACTGGACACTGATCACTACAAAACGGATCCATAACGCCCTAATCGACAACAAGATTAGCGCCTAATGGGGGTAATTCTTGTAGGTTCAGTATAAGTTGTTGTAGATTGTAGGTTGAGATTAGTGTTTTTATCTCGTTACTATTATCATTAAGGAGATTGATGTTGAAATCACCGCATATAATTGTATTCAAATTGAGATAAATAGCATCTCCTATAGACTGATCATAAGATCAAAATAGTATTTGCTTTTGTCAGCGCGATAAAAATTTCCGATCACGAATGAGTGTCCTTCGCTTACAACTTTAACCCAAACTGCTTGAGACTGCTTCGTATATGTGTCGGTGTATAAAACTTCACAGCTATCAATCATGAGTCAATCTATAAGTCACGAGAAATTATATGCTGAGTCAAATATTTCTTCGTTAGAAAGCAGACGCCGCCGTTATAAATTATACTTGTTTTACAAAATGGTTATTAATTTAGTACAAGATTATTTATCTAGTTTAGTCCCAGAAAACGTATTCGCTCTAAGCGGATACAATTTGAGAAATAATTCTGAGCTACAAGCTGTCAAATGCTATACCAACTTCTATTCCAATTATTTTCTCTCAGTTGCGGTAAACATTTGGAACTCGCTTCCTCCTGACATTATAAATTCTAAAACTCTGAGAGAGTTTAAATATAAACTTAAAATCTTAATGCGGGATAGGAGTACTAGATTTATACCAGGTGTTACTACAAGGGTAAAAACTTATAGAAGAGCCTAAGGAGAACTCTAGTCGCGATGGCCAGTCAGCATCAACAGACAGCGGTAACTCCAACAGGGACGACCAGAGGCGTTGGGGTCTCGGATCTAGTCCGCACCATACCGACAGGACACAGAGGAGATAGGGATTAGGCCAGGGCGATTTTACGGCGCATCATCATACTGTTAATGACACAAACCAAACAACTGACATCAAGGATAACGTGAACTTTATCTTCTGGAATATCGCAGGTGTGTCTAGTATATTAGCTGATATTGACTTTGTGAACTTTATCAAACATTTTGGTATTATAGGCCTTATGGAAACATGGACATCTGATGATGATATTGATGATGTGTTTTTAGATCATGTGACTATAAACAAACCAGCAGAAAATATATCTACACATGGAAGGTTCTCTGGTGGTATAGTGGTGACGGTTAAAAAACATTTAGAGAAATATATCTTTTGGTCGAAAAAAACTGAAAATTGTGTTTCCCTTTTGATAAGAATCTCTTCAAACTTAACAATGAACTGTTATATGCGTGTGCTTATATCCACCCAGAGGGATCTACGTTTGATAACAAAGCTGGTTTATTCTGTAAAAATTGTATAACTTTGTTTCAAAATTACTTACTTGCCTTACTGTCTAATATGCAAGATGTACATATTTTATGCGGAAGAGACTTTAATGGTCGTACATGTACAGACCTAGACTTTGTTAAAGATGATATTATTGAATTCACAGAGGCTGGGGAAAGCTCAATGTGGGACTTTCTTTTAGATTATTTTCACATCAATAGGTTTCGAACTGACAAAATTGGAAATAGCTTTGGAAAGAGTTTTCTTAGTTTATGTTCGGTATTAAATATTCACATTGTGAATGGTCGATGTGGAACAGATGTTTAAGTAGGTGATTTTACATACATTGGGTCTAATGGCCCAAGCGTAGTTGACTACATTATAGTTTCGTCATCAAATTTTGAGTCTGTTCGTGACTCCGATATTCCCTCCCGCACAGAATCTGACCATCTCCCACTTACGCTATGTTTACGTGCGCTTTACTCATGTGAGTCATATCAACGAAATAGAATCAAGTCCTTTAAATTTATATGGGAAATGACAAAAGGGAATTTTACAAACAAAATTTTCTTTCAGAAAAAAATTACTGCACGAGTCTTTTGATTCAGCATTTACTGACATAGATAAAAGTATTAAACTAATAACTGAAGCTTTATGAACAGCTGCCAGTACTTTGACAAGAAGTGATAACCTCGTTAGAACAAATGAAAATCCTTGGTATGATGCAGATTGTAGATTGTTAAAAAAGAAAGATGTAAAACTTATAGGCTTTAGAAGATTATCATCGCAGTAGGAATACACATAATGCTATTTGTAGGTAAAAGCGAAAGGATTATTTTAAAATGAAACAACTAGAAGTAGAAAAAAACATACATGATTCAAAAACATTTTGGTCTATGCTGAAGAATCTAAACGGAAAAGTACATTCGAGAAATAATAAACAATTAAATGACTGGTACAACCACTTTAAAAATTTATATATGCAGACTCTGATAATGACAGCAGTTCAAATGACCAGCCCTATAGAGAGAATATGAATCCTGATCATACAGATCTCAACTTAACTCAAGCACAAGATATTTTTGACTAAGGAGGAAATACTCCAGAGCATCTGAAATTTAAAACCTAATACATCTGCTGGAATAGACTCTACTATATCAGAATTCGTTAAACACTCTGCAGATTTGCTGGTGCCGCATCTAGAATTGCTTTTTAATATTATTTTGGAAAACGGTTATTTTCCTAAAACATGGTCCACCGGTATAATAGTACCAATTCATAAGAAAGGTGATCGAAATGATCCTAATAACTATTGGGGTATAACATTACTAAGCATATTTAGTAAGATATTTATATTCGTTACAAATAAGAGATTAGTCGAATGGGCAGATTCCCTAGACAAAATAACAGAATGGCAGGCTGGCTTTAGGAAAGGATATAGCACTATTGATAACATATTTGTTTTACATTCTATAATCCAAAAATACTTAAATACTAAGGGACAGAAGTTATATGCTTTATTTGTTATTTTTTCCAAGGCGTTTGATTCATTTAATAGAAGCAAATTATGAAATCTCCTTGATGAACAAGACGTCAGTTGTAAGATGGGAAATTACTGCGAAGTATTTATGAAAATGTTAAAATCTTATAAGGAGTAATCACAAATCCTTCGTGAGTCAGTTGGGAGTGAGACAAGGTTGCATATTAAGCCCTTTCCTATTTACTTTTTTCATAAATGAATTAGCAACCCAAATCCAATAAAACTGTTCAAACGGTATACAACTACTACATCCTGATATAATACAAATATTCTTGCTATTATTTGCTGATGATATTATTTTGTTTTCAAATACAATTAAAGGGTAACAAAAAGAGATACAAAAACTGAATGAGATAAGGATGGTTCAGTACAGTGCGGGCCAGACTCTGCCCCCCAAAAAAGGCCAAGTACCAAAACCTCAACACTAGATGGGACAATCTGAAGAACCGTCTGACCATCGGTGAACTTCCCTTGATGGAACATGCAGATGTGGCGTCTCACTTATTGAAATTAAATTTGATGCAAAGTTAGGAACAGATAACTCTAATTCTCCGTTCTTGCAACCAATGAGATCTGTTGCTGCGGCCACACACCCCGTCAGGTCAAGGTGACGGGCGGCCATTTGTCCCATCAGCATTAAGTTGGGCGTGGAAATCGTCTTTCGGCCGTCCTCATTAAATAACCCCAAAGATTTATTTGTTTTAGTGAGTTGGAGTAGAAAGGCAAATCATTTGAGAACATGTCTACATAAATTTTATATTGATTGCGTGCGTATTTATTCTAGCGTTCGGTCAAGAAAGCAAGTAGGGGCGAATGGAATGTCCGGCCTTTCCATATACTATTAACAGAGGAACAATTTTATTCAGGGGGTGTTCTCAAAAATTTTTAAAAAAATTTTAAATATTTTTTTTTAATGATCCGAGGGCCTGTGCCTAAGAAGTCTGACCTGTCACTTGAGATAGAAAATATAAGAAACATTCTATCTGAAATGTCCAAAACAAATGAATTAAAAGACCTAATCATATCTGCAGTTGATGCGGCCGTAAAATCATTTCACTATTCTCTCAAAATAGAGCAGGAATTGAAAGAAATAGGCTTTGAACAACTGCAAAGTGACTTCCTAACCCTCGACACTGAGAATAAAAAGCTTAGGGCGGATATGAATGACAAAGACAAACAAATCGAAGAGCTCAACCAAAAATTTTATTGTGTCTCAGTTAAGGTTAACCAGCCGTTCCTCCTGTCAAACCAAAATGAACAGTTCTTTAGGAAGTGTATTAAGGTCATTAATATGGAGCAGTCTGATGGTGAGGATTTATTGGCAAAGTTTTCTGAACTCATGTCGACAAAAGCTGGCATCCAGGTCAATAGTGGTAATATTTCCGCAATCCATAGGATCGATCATGCCAATTAGACTATTGTCAAACCAGTGCTGGTCAAGTTTGCTTCAGTTGAAGCCAAGTCAAGAATCATAAGGGCACGTAAACAGATCAAAGAAAAATCTTGTGTTGGCCTTGCTGATGACGTCCCTAAGGCAAATGTGGTGTTGATAAATAGACGCGACATTGAGAATGCTTGGTATTTCAATGGCAGGGTCTTCGCACAAACAAGCAATGGAAACAAGTTTAAATGTTACCCTTTCGACAATATTGATTCCGTAATCAACAGAAAATAACCAAGGCGCTACACTCTCCTTAGTTGTTTTCATTACTGTTCCTCCATTATCTTTCTCTTTACATATATGTAAAACATTGATTTTGGTCACACAAACCTAACAATGGATAATTTAAGACTTTTATCTATGAATGTCAGGGGCATAAAAACCGACTCGGCAAATGTAGAGACATATTCAATTTTGTACACAGTAAGAAAGCATCGATTGTATTTCTTCAAGAAACCCATAGCACAACTGAAGATGAATTAATATGGGCAGCAGAATGGGGATTTAGGTGTCATTATTCACACGGTACTAGTAAAAGTTCAGGAGTTCAGATTTTTCGAAGATCTTGCCAATGAGTTGAGTAAACTTTCAGGATCAATAGTTTGGGGTGGAGATTGGAACGTGGTGCAAGAGTATCATATCGATACTTCCAATTATAAACATAAAAATAACCAAAAGGCACATGATAAAATACTAGACATTAAAGAACAGTAAGAACTAGTCGACCCCTGGAGGATACTCAATCCTGACAATACACATGGCATCAACCCAATCCGCTAAAGCAAAGCAGACTAAACTATTTCCTAATTTCTAATGATATTCTTTCTCTGGTAAAAGTTGTATCTATTGGAATAAGTTATAAATCAGACCACTCATATATTATGCTCGACTTAAACCGTAACCCCATTGAAAGAGGCCCTGGATACCACAGAATACTTCCTCAATCTAGAGAAAAGAAATTACATCAATAAGCATATGAAAGAAATAATTGATTCAAATGGAAAGAGTATAACTAGCATGAATGACTTAGTTATTGAATCTTCACAATTTTACAAAAACCTTTATAGCAGTCAGCATGAGACAACTTGGGAAGACTTTTCAAACAAGTTTACGAATATTGACATTAAACTAAATCAAAAAGAGAGAAACAGCTGTGAAGGAACTATTTCTTTAAAGGAATGTGTGTTTGTCCTTAAATGTATGAAAAATCGGAAGAGGTTTAACAGCCGGTAGATATTGGAACTATTCTCCTTAGATCAATTATATATGGCTTTGAAACTGGAACTTTGTCATCTTTTCAAAACCAAGGTATAATTACCTGCATTCCTAAAGAAAATAGAGAGAGGCGATATCTCAAAAACTGGCGACCAATAACTTTATTAAATGTAGACTATAAAATAGCATCTGGAGTAATAGCAAATAGAATGAAAAATGTACACAAAAAGCCAGGACTTCTAATAACTGTTGATTTTGAGAAGGCTTTTGATACTGTAGATTGGAATTTCATAGACAGAGCTCTGGATTCTTTTAATTTTGGGCCTACTCTTAGACGATGGATTAAATTGTATCAATGTTACAGTAAAAGCGCAATAATAAATACAGGGCACATTTCAAACTATTTCAACCTTGAAAGACGCTTTAGACAAGGCGACCTCATCTCCCCATATCTATTTATTGTATGTATAGAATTATTATCTATATCTATCAAGAATAACGAACGGATAAAAGGCATAGACATTCATGGTGTTGAATATTTAACTTTTCAATACGCTGATGATGCCAATTTCACTTTAGAAGGATCACAAGAGGGCCTTTCAGAACTTATTGGTACCCTACGAGATTTCGCATTTGCATCCGGTTTCAAAATTAATTGTGATAAGACTAAGGCTATCTGGATCGGTTCAAAAAAAAGAATTCAAATGAACAACTATGAACTACCTCTCCAATTGTCAAAAGAACCTTTCAAAATTCTAGGGATAATGTTCTCGACTGACTTAAAGAAATCATTTCCATGAACTCTGACAAACAAATTGACAAAGCAAGAAAAATATGCCTTTCCTGGTCCAAAAGACTACTTACGTTGTATGGGAAAATTGCAACTATTAAGTCACAAATTATCCCTTTATTTACACATCTATTTCCAGCCCTTCCACAGCCGGACAAAACCTTCTTTAAGTCGCTTAACGCAATCTTGTTTAAGTTCATTTGGAATGGTAAAACGAGGTAAAATAAAAAGACGAATGTTGATTAATGATTACTCAGAAGGAGGGCTTGGCATGGTTGAAGTTGAAGCTTTTTGTAAATACATGAAATTGAAATGGATAAAACGAATGACAAACAAAGATGGCCTCTGTCAACATTTAGCCAGGTGTTCAATGATAAATCTTGAAAATATCGATATCCTTAATTTCCCAAAATATCAAATAAAAAAGATAATTACACATGTCAATAATGACTTCTGGAAGGATGTCCTAGCTATTCATAGTAATCTGCATACTTTTGAGATTAAGAACATAGTCGAATTTAGGAATCTCCCGTTAATGAGTTACGTTCCCTATGAGGACTTTAGAACATATATTAAATGGTCTCAATGTGGAATAAAATATATTCGAGATCTAATGACTGACTATAGACATTTAAAAGAATTTCATGCCTTGAAAAGTGACTTTCAATTAAATGATAATTTCATCTCTTATTTCAAAATGGTGATTTTTTTTACCAAAATCATGGATAACGCTTTCAAAGGATAACCCTGTTAACAGGACCAATTATGATATAAACTGTCAGATTCTTAAGGACATTTTTTCATCACCAGATTGTAAATTCCTTTATAAATCTTTTCGCACTAATGGGGGTATTTGTTCTCTTCAAAATCTTACATCAAAATGGAATTCAAAACTGGGAGTTCAAATTTCAGAAAATGACCTCTCTGAATGTTTTGTGTGATTGACAGTAGGACAAGAAACTTCCAATATAAATTCACTCATCGGATCATATCCACAAAATCATTTCTCTTCAAAATAGAATTTACAGAGGATAATATCTGTACTTTTTGCCAATCTGAAAATGAAACACTTGAACATTTTTTTTTATGTCAAAAGGTTCAAATTCTGATACATGAGCTCAAAACCTGGTAGGAAAGAAAAACTTCTAGAAAATTAATCCTTAACTGTAATAATATTCTCCTTGGCGATCCAAAGTTTAATAGTATTGAAAATCATATTTTTATAATTACAAAATGTTACATACAACAGTGTAAATATACCCACACATCTCCCATATTTCTTCAGTTATTATATCAAATAAAACATTATCGTAATATTGAACAATTCATTTCTGAAGATAAACGAGAATTTATTTTTAAAAAGGGGCCCCATTGCATCTGTACTTTGACTCAAATCAAACCAATGTATTATTTAATATGTTTTTACCTCGTACAAACTATCTCCCACTCCCTCCCACTCTCTACCTCTCTCTTCATTTCTAGCTCCCTCCGTCTATTTCCTCTCTTCATATAATTTATACTATGACTCTATAATTTGGCTGAATTAGTATATAATCCATTGAGTCGTGTTTTTGATTATGTTATTTCTTTCTGAAAATGTATTGATTATTTGTTGGAATAAAAAAAATAATAATTCGGGAATGAACCTTATACGCCCTACATTGTCGACAATTCGGGAATGAACCATGTCAGGCACCCAACAGAGCCCATGGGTTGAGGGGAAAGGGAACATGATACGATAAGCCGTGAAAGCCTTTCTTTCCGAATACATTTACAACAACATCTCCATGCAATTGCCTCATCGGGGCTAATTAATCACGTGACCTTTGCTCCGCCTACTCGATAAATGCACCGAACCGTGCACGTGGCTGTTTGCCACAGGCTCGCAAAATCCCCGCAACCGACACGCGATATTGGCGTGACTTGAACGGGACACGACTGCATTTCGTTTGCGAGAATTTTGCGATAATCCTACAGCCAGACTGCAAGACAAGGGAAGTGACTTATGACCGCCACTGTAGATGACTTAGAGAGGTACTGTGATAATTGGAAACTGACTGTTAACCAGACTAAAACGAAAATAATTGTTTTCAAAAATGGAGGGAAGTTAGCAATTATCAAACAATGGTTCTTTAAAGGAAATAGACGTGAGAGAACAAACTCATATAAATACGTAGGTGTACATTTTTCGAATCATCTTTCTTGGTCAATACACATGTCACAGACATCTATGCAGGCAAAGAAAATATTGATAGGTATCATAAAATACATAAATATGTTGGGTATCTTGTTTTACAATTCGTTTTTCAAAATATTTGACACAAAAATAAACCCAATATTTTTATATGGTACAGACGTCTGGGGCTTTAAATCATTTGATTATTAGAGAAAGTTCATTTGTATGCTTGTAAGACATTTTAGGTGTAAAAACTGCCACATCTAATTGTATGGTTTATGGAGAATGTGGGAGATACCCATTATATATCGAATCAAACATTGAAATCATCAGGTACTGGTTAAGACTGTTATTAATGTCGTAATGCAGATTACCAAGAAAATGTTACGATATGATGTTACTATATGATAGCCACAGTCAACATAACTGGGCAACACACACTAAAACAATATTATTTTCTATCGGCTTCGGTAATGCTTGGCATAAACAATTCGTAGAATCGCACTCAATTTGACTTAAAGATATATTCCTTCAAAACTGGTCAGCTAACCTCTCCCTATCTAACAAATGTTTCTAGTACAAAATGATCAAAGATTCTATCTATTCAGAACATAACCTTTCGGTCTTAACGATAATAAAATATAAATCTTCACTAGCAAGATTTCGTTGCTCTTCTCATGATGTATGGGAGATACCAAGGAAACTTGAGAGAAAACAGTATCTGTCAAATGTGTGATCTAAATAAAGTTGAGGATGAATATCATTTTTTATGTGTTTGCCCAACATACATTTCTTTAAGAATTATTTATATAAAGAAATATTTTTATAAGCACCCTGATATTAATAAGTTTATATCTCTTATCAGTAACTAAAGTAAAACTCATTTAGAAAATTTGTCAATTTATATACACAAAGAAAGTTTATGTTTAGAAAGAATGTGTTACTACCTGTAAATGTATAACTATGCGCTATGTACTACAGACCTGTGGCCTCTCAGTATTGAAATAAAACTATAGATTTATATCCAATAGCCCTGTATGTAACTGTGGATATCACTTTGAAGACGCGTTACATTTCTTTCTCACCTGTCCAAATTTTAATGACATAGGACTAAATGCATATTTCTTTCGAAAAGGGTTTTATCTGTCGTCAATTTTATTCGGCCACCCGGGCTCATCACAAGAGGATAACCTTGAACTATTGAAATCTGTTAATAATTTTATCACTCTTTTTCGAAATTCAACTGACGTTTTTCTGTACGTGCGGCATTTATATAAGGATGTATTTGCTTGTTTGCCAATCCCGTTTCAGTTTTGAAGAAATAAAATATGTTTAAACCACATCTATCTATCAGTTTCTTTATAAAAGTGGTACATTAATAGCTTAGATAAGTCCACGATACTCATACAAACATATATTTATTGAAAACTATCTTTTATTGTTTTCATATGAACAGTAGCCAAATCATAATCAAATATTTGGACATTTTTTAAAGCTCGAGTAGATTTATTCTTATTTGCCCTCAATTACCTCACATCAAATTTCTTACTTATCTTACTTCTCTACTAATTCTCCATAGTTTTATTATATATTGAATTATTCATTAGCTTGTAAAGACTTTTCAAATCACTTGTAGCATTCTTCCTCAGTTTTAAATAAGGTTCCTTCCTTGTCAAATTGAAGAACTCGATGTAATTTAGTTAACTTCATACTCAAAGAAATATAAATTTGGAGATTTCTATAGTGAACTATGTCTTTGGATTTTTTAATTATTCTTTTTAAAAAGAATTTTTGCACTTCTGATAACTTCTTATCATTTGAGATACAGTCAAAACACTTACAAACAACAAACATGATTACACTCACCGCCGTTTAGCGGAGGCTATTCAAATTATCAGATTTCAGCCCTCTTTGAAGAGGCATCAAGGCTATTTCATAACATCAGCTTACAACCACCTTATCCGCCCATGATTAATCAATTTAACTCACTCTGGCTTCACTCGTCACTTTATTCCCTAATACGCCTCAGTCTAACTCCTCTTTGATTACTGAGTATTCCTACACATCTTCTCATGGTATCCCAGCTTCATCATTTCATGTTATTGAGAGAGAGGTTTACTTTAGTAAAAGGGCCACAAGTCAAACAATGTGCGCATTTATGGCGCCAATAAAATCATTTACACAATTGTAATGCATACATAAAAGTTGTTGTAGTATAGAATGCTTTTATTCAGGTATAGGGGCTACCGGCCAATCATACATACAGGGCATGAAAACATACAAAAACGTTACGTGAGCGCTGAATTTTACATTTGCAATTTGTTATATTGAGAACTATGAAAATGCTATATAACACGAACCCCTTTGAAAAAGAAGTTACGTTTCTTTGCAGCCAGAAATACATATTTAGCAAAATTACACAAATATTGCGAGATGGACATGGACAACTTATGAAGAGTTGGAACAGAGAGATAATATCTCGGGAGAAGGTTGACACGCAAATCAAGATAAAATGGGCACACTAAACATAAGTGCAATTCATCTTCGATATTTGGTATTATACAGAAGGTGCAAGTACGTTCATGTCTTGGTATATCATAATATCTGCCTGTTTCAATTAAAGGAATATGATTGGATCCTAGGAAATTTCAGATATTTATTCGAAATAGTGTTACATCAATAAATCTCACCCAATTACTATATTGGAAATTATCCTTAACAACAACGAAAAATGCGAGTTTAGAACTAGACTTAAAGTAATCATAAGAACCTTAAATTTCGATGTCAACACACCTTTGCCGAAACTGATGTAAGAAAAGATCCGCACTTCCAACCCCCTGTTGAATCCAAACCTCTCCGAAACCATAGGAGTACAGCATTGATTTAACTCTGAGCGCCCAGCAAGCACTACCACTTTCCGCCCGTTTATATTGAAAACTATAAGCCTTTCTTAAGATCACATTGCTTTCTTGTGTTAATAATCTAAGCCAATATCTTATAATTTTTTAATAATGGGAGATTGTCTAGCTGATTTCACGAAATTATTTGGAATATTTCAATTCAATCCCATAGGTAATTTTCAAAATTTTGTGTTGACAGTTTTCACATCAGGAGCTGTATGAAATCCCAACACTTCCGAACCGTAAGTCAAAGTGGGTAAAACTTTCACGTCAAAGATTCTGAAACAGACATCGAGGGGCAGAGATGACAATATACCTAACCTAGATTGGAGTATTTGAATGACCTTCCACGCCTGCTGTGCTAATGTCTTCTGAGTTAAGTGCCAAGAGCCAGATGAAGATAACTGGATACCAATATATTTATAGTTAGATACTGTTGAGATTTCGTCATTGCCAATTCTAAACTTTTCCTGATATCTTAGCTTCCCCCATTTCTTATTACTACAACTTTACTTTTGTCAATGTTAACAGTAAGTTTCCATTTATCACAATATACAGCTAACTTATCACGGCGTTTTTGTAGACCAACAATAGACACATCCATCAAAATATCATTAATAAAGAACGAGAATAAAAACGGTGACAGCTGTCATCCTTGTGTAACACCTGAAAGACTCTCTCTTTCAGACCAAAATCTAAAGACACGCAGGATTTAACTGATTTATACATATTTTTCATAACTAGAAGTATTCTACCCTCGACACCGCCTTTCCATAGTTTAAAAAATAAACCATTTCTGTACATTGAATCAAAAGCTCCTTTTAAATCAATGAAAGCACAATATAGCCTACCTTTTTATACGAAAGATATTTATTGATCAATGTGTCAAGATCAAAGATATTATCAGTACATTGAAAGCCAGATTATTCATCAACTACACACCTGTCATTGGAGGCCCAGTTATTTAATCTGTCACAAATAATTTTCCCAAAGATCTAACCAGCTACATCAAATAGTGTTATGGATCTATAGTTACTGGGTTCATGAGAACTACCTTTCTTAAAGGCACTTGTTCACGCTTTTACGGTTTAAATTAGCTATTTTAGGGTTTACGAGGACTTATGCATTCACTTAAACTTTCTATCGATCCAAACTTTCTATCGAGCCGCTGTCGTCTTGGACGTATAAAAATCTATGGTTAGCTGTGCACAAAACGGATAAATTATTGGCACTTGGAAACGGCTGAACTAGTACTGTGTGCAGCTATTGAATTAAGCTAAACTCTGAACTGAGAGCAAATCATGAAATATGTTTTATGAAAGCAATGTTGTAAATTAACCGATTTAATAACACAGTATTAGCATTGTTATTAGATTGACCATAGCGGCTGCCGTTTCCGCTTTTCTGGTTATGAGCAAAATTTTAATATTTCTGATATCCTAGTTCATGCGGATTTTATGTAACGGAACATTAAATACTTCCGGCCTTTAAAAATCCACTTAACTACCTGAATACGTAAATAATTGTTTAATAATAATTCTAATATTTGGACACATACTTTCAAACCATTAACAATGATAATATACGATAAAAATTGTTGAAAATGCCTAGATAATATCTATAGAGTGCTTCGAGCTTTTCGAGATTACCCACAATGCATCGGCTGCGGCCATATTGGAAGTCAACGTTTGCAAACACTCGTACCATGCTCATTGTTGTCGATCATCATCAGTGATAATGCTGACAACTTGTGCTATTGTCAACTGCCATAATTGAAATAGAATAGACTAAACGATTTATTTTGGCATTCCTAATATCATTTCTGGACAGGGGAAGCGGCTAGGGCGAGCATTGACGGATATATGACACGAGACGATCGGGAAATCTACAACCAAGAAATGATTGCACTGGGACTTTTGACGTTTTGTCGGCGTAATCAGTTATTTTTAAATGACAAACGAAAATAAAAACAAATGTGGTATGTGTATAGATTAGCATTTCTATAACAACAAACAATTTAAATTTTTACAATTAATAATTCCCCCCCAAAATATCTGATTCTTTAGACACCCACCCTCTCAAAAACTCAATTCATTTTCTTTCGGCCATAACTTTTTCTTAAGGTGTAATAAATATAATTGTACACTTCCAAATAATACTAATAGTATTTGGAATTTAATGTCTGTAATGGTATCTTGTCTATCCATTTTGACAATTAGAATAAAATAAGTACCATTTTCAATAAAGAAAAATTGATCCTCACAGGCAAGTGCCTTAGAAATTTTGAACCCATAAGAAGAAGTACCTTATCATGCATATCTAATTGGGCAGTCAGGTTTGAAATACAGTGTAGGTGTCAATAACGGTATAAATTATGAGCAATATATGTATTTATGGTCAATGCCATTGTAAAATGAGTCTTTGTCTAAAAATTTAAATTGCAGTACAAAAATAAACTGTAGTGTACAGCTCTTATATATAACAGCTTACAAGTTGAATGTCACAAGATGTGTTTGAAGATTGATGGATATCTCACGTTTCAGCAGTTGTACAAAACAAATAAATTGAATGTGAAGCTGGAGCTTAGTATGAGCCTTCAACACAGTTTAGCATTTTTCAAACAAAACGAAGTAAAATCTTTCCTACAATTTCATATTTGTGACATTTTATGCCTCCAATAGTTTTTATTGGAAATAAATTTCTTGCCTCCCGAATTTTTTTGTCTAATCAATTTCTAATATTTATTGGTAAAAGGAAATGCGACATTATATCGCTTAAGTAAGGTTAAATAATTAAATATCATACATTTTTTATATATCGTAAGGGATAATGAAAGGAAACAAATGCATATTCTGATGTAAATTTATGTTATGTAATTTATCAGTGCTCTAATAATTGTATGGTACAATTTCAAGCCCTTTATAAAAACTCATAAATAATGTTTATTGCTAATATCTCGGATAATGAGAAATACATGCTGTCTGGGGGCCTTTCTGCTGTCAGTCAAACCCCAATTGTTTTTGTACTTGACCATAATGTTTAGGAGTCTATTGTAAACATATATGTAGAGAATGATACATTTAATTCCCATACTGTAACTTTTTCCAAGAATGACAACAAAGACATTTGTCAACTTTACCTCTTTTAATGATTGAAAGTGAGGACAATCAATTTGTCACAGAAATAAAATTTGTTTTGGTGCCAGGGACAAGCTAATTGTGAAATGTTATTTTAAGATATTCTGATTCAAAACTCATCACCAAACACACTGAGATAAAGTGATGTGCCATAATTTTCTCACATTTGACATCTTCCAATTGAGCTATTTTAGTGTAGCAAGAATGAATTTGTTAATGTTTATCAAACTTTGCAAAATTAATGAGGAATCACCCAAGGCTACGACTACACAATTTCTGTTAAATTGTACTATGCTTATCATTCGATTAGTATTTCTTCAAACAGAATAATAGCTATACGTTGTTGTCCAAAAATAATATTGAGGCTAATTGCACAGCTCTTTAACTAAAATATTTACAAAAATATAAGTTACAGCAGTCATCTGAATATTTAATTGAATATATGTACTTCATTAAATATAAGATATTTCCAAAGTTTGACCAAGATATTTACAGATATAATTGAAATAATTTTAAATCTGCACAAAAATAACAATGTAAACATTATGGAGAACGGAATTCCGCTGTTTTTCTTATCTTCAAACACATCGGTCATAGCTAACAAGATCAATAATTTTGAGCATTTCAATGATTAGAATCAGCTGGTTTGAAAAATAATCACCAAGCCTGGAGTATGAAACCATTGCGGGTGATGTTTTGATCAACTGGACACCGATCTGGTAGTGGTAACGAAGGCGCCTGATTACAGCTGTTTATTTTCCTTTTAACGGCAAAACACCATCGTATCTAATTATTTCGAGTTATTCATTAATGGTACCAATATCGATAATGTGTTCCTTCCAATTGATTAAATCGGAAATATCACGTTAACACTGAATAATGCTATCGTAAACAATGCCACTTGGTAAACGTTGACTTCCAATATGGCCGACCGCATTATTGCAAACGGACAGAGCCCTCTATTGGAGCTATATCACTATTGGCGTGTTTTTGTAAACACCACCACGTGCTATTCTATTTTTAGAATATTCACTTCGGACCTGATACCCGGAAGCATATAAGTTGTGTAAACATCTACCCCACGTAAGTGTATCTTGTGGCGATAATCGACATACTTCACTATTTGTAACATTGTTATTAATGCTCTTATCTAGATATAGTAACGATTTATATTACAAGTTATTAAACAAGTGAATCATCTGTAACAATAATGTTGAGGAACTGTGTATGCAGACCAAACACTTCAAAAAGATAGAGCACTAATGTCTCAGTTAAGGCTTTTAGTTTTGTATATAGTTTTTTCTTTTATTTATTGGATACACACCCAAGCAGTTAAACCTCCTGTTTATTTATCACTTTTTTCTTTCTACATTTCTCTTCTTTATCACTCAATATTTATATTAAGGAAAAACTTGGTTCATATAGTTTAATATTTGAAGTACAAACCTTTTTCAAAATTCTTTTATCACTTTAATTAAGATAGGTTTATTATTACTTATCATTGATTTTTTTTTCTGAAAGTAGCGTATTGTTCATCTGACTATGGCTAAGATTTAGAAAATAAGAATGATTTCAGCTAACTGTAGAGGCTTAGCAGATCCAAGTAAAAGAAAGGAAGTGATGTAAAAAATATTCAATTATCTGCTTACAAGACATCCATGTGTCTAAGGAATATATGAATACAATGAAAAATGAATGGGGTTTGCAAAGTATAATTGCACCCTTCAAATCTAACTCTAGAGGAGTGGCTATTCTTTTTAATGATGACATTGATTTTACAATACACAGAACAATAGATGATGAAAATGGTAATTTCAAAATTGCAGATTTAACAGTAGAAGGTAAAAGGTTTACCCTTACAAAGCTCTATGGACCAAATAATGATGATCCAAAATTCTATGTAAGACTGTTTGAAAATATGTGCAAATTTGATAATGAATCTCTTGCAATTGTGGGCCATTGGAATTTGGTCATTGACACCTCAATAGATTTAGAAAATTACAAAAACATAAATAATCCTCAGGCCAGAAATATTGTATTAGAGAATCTATGGATCTTATTGATATATGGAGGGAATTAATTACTGACTTAAGAAAATATACATGGTGGAGGAGAAAACCAAGACAACAAGCTAGACTAGACTTTTTTCTAATTTCACAAGATTTGGTTGATATTTCACTTGAGTCTGATATCATACCTGGCTTTAAAACAGACCATTCAGCTATTAGCTTTATTTTCTCTAACACAATTAACCAAGAAAGAGGTAAGAGTGATTGGAAATTTAATACTTCATTACTATTACATCCTGAATATCCTGATATGGTAAGATCCATTTTGAAAGATACAGTTGAAGAATACTTAGATACTGAAACTAATGATGAATATGGGGAATTTGCTGATGTTAAATTGAAAGTTGATGATAGCTTATTCCTAGAAACACTTCTAATGAAAGTTAGAGGTAAATCAATTTCTTTTTCATCATTTCTTAAAAAGAAAAGAGAAGACAAATGAATTAGAAATAATGATAAGACTATGAAGACAATATAAGAAAATATTTTCAAAGTATTAATGAGGTTCTGTTGTCTGATCTTACAAAACTAAAATTGGAATATCAACAACAAAACAGAATTCTTTCGTATGAAGAGGGAGAAAGGGCTACAAAATATTTTTTTGCAATCTAGAAAACAGAAATTATGTCAGCAAACCTATAAATAAAATTATTACTAACAAAAATGATGTGATAACTGATGGAAAATCAATGTTAAATGAACTGAAAGAATTTTATAAAAGGCTTTATTCTTCAAATAAGAATTTTGGTAAGGATGATCATTTAAACAATGTTGTTACTTTAACCTTGAGTTACCAGTTGAGAGAAACATTGGAGAAAGAAATAGGCATTGATGAAATTTCACAAGCAGTTAAAAACATGAAGAATAATAAAAGCCCAGGAATAGATGGATTTCCTATAGACTTTTTTAAGTTCTTCTGGAAAGAACTCAAAATTTGGATTTTTAGATTTATCAAATATGTTTCTAGAAGCAATAAGATGTCTCTTACTATGAAGAGAGGTGTTATAACTTGTATTCCTAAAGCTAATAAAGATAGGACTTAATTAAAGAACTGGAGACCAATTACCTTATTAAATTCTTTGTATAAAATAATTAGTGCATGCATCTCAAACCGGTTAAAAACAACCTTAGATTCCCTAATTCATAATCATCAGACTGGATTTATTCCAGGAAGGACACTAAGTGAGAATACAAGATTACTATAAGGTTTGTTGATTTTAATTGACTTTGAAAAAGCTTTTGACACTGTTTCAAAGGATTTCATTGATTCGGTCTTATTAAAATTTGGTTTTGGTCCTGAGAATATACGCTGGATTAATCTTCTTACTTATGAAACATCTTCATGTGTTATACAAAATGGATATCTCTCTGAATTCTTTCATGATGAAAGGGGATGCAGGCAAATTGACCCCATATCACCATACCTCTTTCTCTTTGTAGCTGAAATCCTTGGATGTATAAGACAAAATGAAGATATAAAAGGTATGGTTATTGATGATTATGAATATAAATTGGAACAATATGCTGATGATACTGAATTATTTTTGGATGGAACAGATGAAAGTTTATATGCTGCTATTAAAACTATTGATTTATTTTATGATATGTCAGGACTAAGAATAAATATAGACAAGACTTAGGCAAATTGGATTGGCGCAAAGGCAAAAAGTAGGTATAATATTTGTTAAGATTTAGATATAGAATGGCAAAGAAATGAAATTGATGTATTGGGAATTAAATTCACTCCTGATTTGAATGACCTGTGGGTTACCAACACAAGAAAAAGACAAGAAGAAATAAAAAGGTTACTAGCAACATTGAGAAAAAGACATTTGACACTAATTGGAAAGATTACTGTTATCAAAACATTAGCTCTATGAAACTAATCCATATTTTCAGTAGCTTACCTAATCCCACTGATGAATTTTTACCTCTCTTGAAAGAGTATTTTTCAAATTCATTTGAATGACAAAAATGACAAAATTAAACGAAGCATATCAAAAAAAGATTATGCAGAAGGGGGTATTAAAAAAAGATTATGCAGAAGGGGGTTTACGTATGGTTGACATCAAGACTTTTGTTAATGCAATGAAGTTGTCAACACTCAAAGGATATTTAAGAAAGCCAAAAAGTAATAATCCATGTAACTTTCCACTGAATGACATATTGAAATATGGAGCACATTTTCAAAATATTGCACAGATTCACAATCCTTATTGGAAAGGTGGATTACTGGCATGGAAATTATACTGTGAAAAAAAGACCATAGATGCAATTAGTATACAGGAAATATTAGCCCAACCCTTGTGGGTCAACAATAATTTTAAAAACCCAAATCATTATATTAGACACTGGGCTGAAAACGGAATTTTGGAAATTAAGGATCTTTGTAATGAAAATATATTTATGTATTTTGAAGAGTTGAAGATAAAATATGATATAAGAAGTACCTTTTTAGATCTTGGATATGTTTTATATAACTTTCCTAAATCATGGGAAATGACTGTTAAAAACCATAGACATATACATACCACTGATCTGGGTAAAACTGTCATGTTGACTCATACTTTAAGAAAAAGTTCACGACTATTTTATGATATACTCCTGTCTGACAATATTAAACCTCATGTGTAGCAAAAATGGGAAACTTTATTCAGTGATGTTGATTTTGATTGGCATATGGTCTTTGATATTTGCAGAAGGAATTTGAAAGATGTAAAACTATTTGATTTTCTATTTAAAGTTTTGCACAGAATTATTTACACTAAAAAGGAGCTTCTGAAAATGAAACTGGTTGATAATGCAATGATTAATTTTTGCAATGTTGATAATGAAACTTTATGTCATGTATTTTGGGAATGTTCTGTAATCCAATCCTTTTGGAAAGAGGTCATAATTACCCAAAAATAGTATTTTACAGACTTTTGATTTAACAAAATCCTTGGTTTGGTTTGGATTCAATGGAAATAACCCATTGCTAGTTCATATCCTTCTTTCAGCTAAAAGATATATTCATATTTCAACATTGAAGAAATTAAATCCAAACTTGAAACGTTTTGTCAAAATTTTGAATGATATTTACATTGTTGCAAAATTCATATCCAAAAGAAATGATAATTTTGCTCAATTTACAGATAAGTGGTTCCCACTATTCCCAATATTTGATAATCATTCCTAAGGCATCTACATATGTTTGCCATATCTCTTTCACATATCAACTTATCAAACTATATTTATGTAATGTACTAAGCTTATAATATATCAGCCATAATTTACACATGTAATTTATATTATAATATTATATGATGTACTATTTGTATCAAACTATGGAATCGATTAAAAAAAATTTTTATAACTTACGAGGTATATTACTTGAGCGAGGATAGTGAGTAATATCGAGATTTGTAATTTCTTTAAATCTAATTCCATTATCTAGGTCGTCATAATTAGCAGTTTATATGATTGTTACCTTATCCTGTTATCATTGTTACATTGCTTTTCCTTCCATATGTAATTTGTGTATATAATGCTGGATCTCACCATGTCCCCAATTGCTTTTAAAAATTTTGATCATTTAATCATATCTGGACTCATTCTCTCCCAACAGAGGTAGCTCCGTCAGAAATTCCTATACATTTCTGTCTTAATTCGAAGGTTTATTTATTTTTACCTGATTCATGGAAAAAGACTTTTGCAGAATATTGACATAGCCATGTGAACTGCCACCATATCAAATCTTTTCATAATGGTTTCATGGCACCAATGAAAGGTTCCAGAAATGTTATGAGAAATTGCCATCCTACAAAAGTATACCCTTTATTTTCCAGAGATGTGAAAATTTGTTCAAGGATTTTAATTTTGAATTACACTTGATCTTGTTACCTATAGGAAGAAGAGATATGAAAATACTTGATTTTCAATTTTTGCATGGAATCATTTGTACCAAAGAGGAGCTCATGGACATGAACCCTGTTGAAAATACCAAATTGTACATTTTGTAATGATGCTGAATAAAGTTTGTGTCATACGTATTAGGAATGTAAGGAAACTAAACTCTTTTTGGGGTGAACTTCAAAACTGGAACGAGCATAAAACTAACTAAGCAAAGAAAAAATTCCTTCTTTTGTTTGGTACAATAAATACTAACCCATTACTTTATCGTTTATATTTACAGTCTGCAAAATAGGATTAAAAAGATCAAAATTTTTGTGAAAATGAGACTCTTTTTGCTTTCTTGTTCATCTGCCATAGCAATTTCCTTTTATCATTCTTTTTCTGGCTTTTTCACCTCTTTTTCAAAAGAGAATTAATATAATTTTGGACAGAGTCCAATGAACTCTTCCATGATACAACCTCCTATCTCATCCTTGAACTTGGCAAAGACTTTGGCATTTATTTTGGAACAAAGGGGGTGTTCTGAGGGATAATTACTGGTATCAAACAGGTGAATATATATGTTCGCCCATATCAGCATACACAACAGGGGTTTAAATTTTGTAACAGAAAGAGTCAGTGTCTGTGAAGCACAGAATTGATTTCTCATCATAGAGAGGCTTGATAAATTTGTAATTGTACATGACGAGCTTACTGAGATCTAAGATAGAAAAGCCTGCATACACAGGCTGATTGAGAGTCAAGGTGGTTCTTTTCAAATGAACGGCTGCCCAGTCTGGATAAAAAAAATTTGAATGCGTCAAAAGTCGGCTTTCGCACAAAGCTTTTTGAGGCGCTTGGCTGAATTCACTAGGTCTACATTCTTTCTGACATTCATGTGAAACATTTATGTTATACAGAGAAGGTGATGAATGGAAGGTTGATACTGATACTGATGACGAGAGGAAAAGGACATCATAAACAGCTTTATGTTGAATGGCTTCATTGGCCAAAGAAGTTCAATTCTTGGGGCAAAGCTTCTAATGTCCAGACACTGTAAATAAATACTATGTAAAGGTGCACGAGAATGGTCCCCCGACCTTTTGTACATCTATATACAGGGGTAATAAACTATTGGTAGAAGTCGTATAATATTGTTGTTGAATGGATGGATAAGTGGTTAATCCTTAAAGATGCACTTAATTCAAAATGGCAGAGAAAGATACGCTCAGTTGACCTATATCCCAATGTCGGATATGGTTAGCCTGTGACGTCATCGTTTCAATAGGGATTCCCCCTTTGGAGGGAACATGTGAGAGGGAATTTTTTCCCCATTAGTTTAACATTAGCAAAAGAGAGCCAGAACTCTCATTTACATAACTACTGCTGAGTTTAAGGATATGACAGTTTTGAAAGTGTTTCTTATTTCTTAAATTGACACAGATTATGTTTAATGATTTTTCACGTTCCTTAAATAAGAGACAAATTACCATATGTCTTCATTATAAAAATAGCCATATAAATGTAGGACGTCGATTTTCTGAGTACATTTTAATCATATATTAGTTAAAAGTCCTAATTAATACTACCAGTCCATGTTTACATTTGTGTCTACTGTAAATAAGTTTCCACAATTACGTTTGAGTAATTGACGCACGTCACTGTCTGGTTTTCGATCACAAATCGAGACTTTAAACTGTTTTATTGTCACTATACTGAACTCATAAGCACTCGGATGCATAAAAGAAATAAGAATTGTGACAATAGACATCGTTTGCACGATTCGGCGGGAGAAGAGTCAACGTTGTAATTTTATCATATAATCATAAAATGCTGTTGTCCTGCCAAGCACGGTAAGATATTTAGCTTACCTTTTTAACCTATTTATTTATGTAATATGGCATATTTGACTCCAACAACATACGTTATAGCCCTTCATCAGAAATAAATGCGAACAGGCTTGGTTTGTATAGATATATTATAATAATTGTATTGTTTCATTTACTAATTCTTTTGTGTTCATTGTGGTTCTGTTTTCTTGTGTTTGTATATACGATGATAACTTATTTATGTAGTTCCATTTTTCTAATGATAGAAAAGAACGTTTTTGCCCCCTTTTCTTTCAATTCAAATTTGGGGCTCAATATCATATCAATTTTGCTAACTTAAGATCAGATTTATTTATTTATTTTAAGATGGCTTTTTTAACAGTTTCCCTCATCTATCTTTTTACATCCCTTATCAAATCAGACCAAAAAATAAAGATTGGTGGTGTATGATATGTTATACAACTTATTTTCATGTATAATTTTAAATGGGACATAATTTCTGCTTCAGAAAAGATGCATTTGGTGGATAATCTTTGAAAACAAAAGCATGTCAAATATTTGGCATTTTGGAATGAATGAAAATAGTTTAAGTAAAATATTTTGAACTTAGATAAACAAATCTGGACTTTTTCCACGTATATATTTATTTTGTTTGAAAATACTCAGGTATGTTAAACCTTCACACAACCAAATTTAACCAAGCTGATAATTTCAATATTTGGGATAAAGGAAATAGACTTTAATGTCAACAGAAACATCAAAGATGAGATTAATTAGCGAGAAATATTTCGTTGTTGTTGCTAATTTGAGCATTTATTATATTTTCAAAGGCGAAATACACCATTTATCGGTAAAAATAAAAATGCTTATACTCAGTGAAATAACAATCAAGCATATGACGTCAAGACACAATCGAAGCGAATCGATATTGCTACTCAATTCATAAAGTTAAGGTCATTTACGACATTTTGGAATTAGATAGAACATTTGACATTTCTCATCGAATACCATGGGTATCTTATCTCGTGAAGTAGAAAATTATAATTAGACCCGTGGCTGCGCCACTCGTGAAAATTTTAATTTCTACTTCACTCGAGAGTCGAGTCTAAGAAATACTGGCCAGATATCAGACAGACCATGAACTGGAAGCCCATGGGTAACCACGACCAACAAAGACCGCTGTTTGCGCACGCTGCATCTACGTAACAGATTCCTTACTGTAACGTCATCAGCAGGAGATGCTTTTCAACACCCTGTCAGCAGAAGGACAGTAGCCAGGCGTCTCCGCCATATTGGTTTGCAAACTTATCGACCATTGAGGGGAATGACCTTGACCAAATAGCATCGGCTCAACAGAGGCTCACACTGTACAGCGCTGGCTAAAAAGGAAATTGGGACAGAGTGTTGTGTACCGACAAAAGTAAGTTATTGGTGTTCAGTGCTGACAACCGATTGCGGGTATACCGGCGTAAAGGCCAACGTACGTTGATATGTTCAAGAAGTGCAACCCAATGGCGGTGTCAGTGTCTACTTTGGGGCGGTATTTTAGGTGACACCAAGATTAACCTTGTGGTAATATAGTGTACCCTCAACGCTAACAACTTTATCAACCAGATCATGACGCTAGTTTTTCTTCCATTCAGAACAATGCAGGAACGCTGCTTCAACAGGTCTGTACGATTCGTGTCAGGAAGTGCACATGTGCCAGAGGTGGTCGCACTCGAAATTGACGATTAAGTGTGGCACTATATACTTCGTTTTTGTTTGACAACAAGAAAAGGAGCATGATCGAATGATGGACAATCATACATCACTCACAAAAATGCTCAATGAACCTTCCAAAATGTGGTTGTCAGAGTTGTTTTCAACCTGATGTTGTGTCTCCAAAATAAAAGCACGTTAATCACATACTGTTTCATATGTTTAATTAAATGGGAAGATAGGAAGCCAGTCTTTCGTTTGCCCGTCAGTTTATATTTTAATTCTGAAAATGTTAAAGATAGAATAGTATACAAAAATTAATATTTTTAGTGATAGTAATTTGAACTTAGTTTGAAATCTCACCTAGTTTACCAAAATGTCTGGTTGTAGTAAAACCCAAAACTTGTTATAACGTCTACAATGAAGTTATTACAAAAAATATGTTTATACGACATGAACATGACTTTGATATTATTACAATATGTGGTAATGAAACAGTTTACTTAATACTTACTTGTCTTGAACGCAAGAAATGGTCCATTAGCCAATTATCACCATCATCTGAAATTATAATTTTAACCATTTCATATGCTGAATGAAAAGGGGTACAGAAGCGAACGGGAAACATTAGAAAAGCGAAGGCTACAGGGCTATTGTCATCAACCAAAACAAGTTCAAACAAAATAATAGAACATAACCTAATTAACTATTTAACTCCAATTTTATGGGAAGACGTTATGCAATTATTTAGTAACGCTTTCCCAATAACGACATGAAGCTTAACCTCACTTTCTTAGCTATTACTATTAACAATGATTTAATCTTAAATATCAAAAATGAAGTTTTGTATATGCATGGTCCTATTATGATGTAATTTGGTGTTGTGATGTATATAATCTCCTGTGACCAGTCTCTTTCTTTGCCTCCATGCGTCTCTCTGTGATTAGCAAAATATCCCGTGATGGGACAGATTCAGACAGTGTTCTACTAGCCATGTCTCGTTTGACAGCTACACACAAGCCGTACATTATTGTATACCACGGAAATGTCAAATTATGTGCAAACGTCACTTGGACATTAGCAAAACAAATTCTATTAGTTCCCAGTGTATATTTAGTTACATACAGGCAATACAGAAAACATAAGCAATGTTGAATAGAACATACAATAAAGAATACAACATGTAATTCGAATATGGAATACATATGTTCTATCAAGAGATGGACAGAGGAGATACCACTTATTATAAAAATCATGATTTTTATTGTTTTTGGTTGCAATAAAATTTCCACAAAAAAGGTTTTTAAATACATGTTTAAGTTAAGTGATGTTTTTTTTATATTGCTAATATAAATATATCTTTTAGCAGAAATAATGATGTGATTAATTAATTTGTTTTGGTGTTGAGTACCAAACCAGATTAATGGTTTAGAAAATATCACTGGAGTTGGAAATTAATTATTTAGCCAGACTTGTAGATTATTCCAAACGATTTGTGTCTCCTCACATTCCCAGTATACATGACAAACACTCTCATCAACATAATGGGACAGTTTTAGACAGATTAAGACAGTGTTCTACTAGCCATGTCTCGTTTGACAAGATACACACAAGCCGTACATTATTGTGTACCACGGAAAAGTCAAATTATGTGCAAACGTTAAGTGGACATTAGCAATATTTGTTTTCGCGTGCATTAACACAATTAGTTGATGTGTTGTTTATCTGTTTTTCTATTTTAAAGCCATGAAGAAAAGTTATACTTATAACCGCATTGTTTCTCTCTTGTTATCTCTCATTTTAATGACTTATTGACTTACTATTCAAGGTTACATTACAAATACTCAATTTACTTCATCTTTGTTTCCTAAAATAGCACCTGATCGAACTGAGTTTGCTTCCGAGTATGATAACAAGGCCATAACATATCGACTGCGTAATTCTCTAGCCATGGCTCGAAAATTATTAGATGATATAACTCGGGAAAGATAATATGTAAATTCCCGCCACTCATTAGTTATTATTTTATCGAAATTGAAGTAAAGATCAGTATCAGCAGAAGTGGCTCTAGCAGATTCACTAACATACTACTTACCCTCAGGTACGTCACGATTATATGATTTCCGGGAGGTAACACGGCCAGGGTCGGTCTTGGAAGATCCACGCCTAGTGAGCGACCTCATATCAGACTGGGAATCCCTGGGGAGCTAAAATGTTTAGATACTGATTGATTTCGAACATCCCAAGTCATGACCAATTTTCCTATCTTCTCTGAGGCTGTATACAATCTTAATTTATATTTCAAAACTTTAGCAATATACATTTGACAGATGAGTGTTTAATTCATATTCGCGTTTATCCAGGTGATGAAAGGATTGATACACCTCTTTCCAATTAGAAACAATGCGGCTTCCATCCTATAAGTTTTAAGATTAATGCAGTCCAATATGTTGCTTCCTGTCGAAATCTCTTTGACCATTGTTTTGAAAAGGGTGACGCACCCTATATACACATGTTCCCAATAACAAACCATACCTTCAGAACACCTATGTGTATGAGTCGTGACACACCCTATGTTTATACATCTCTTTCCAATTAGAAACAATGCCTCTTTCGTCGTATAATTTTTAAAGTTAATGCAGTCACGTGTGTGGCTTCCTGTCGAAATCTTTTTTATCCATTGTTTCGAAGAGGGCGACACACACCCTATATATATATATGTTCCAAATTACAAACAATACCTTCAGAAGATCTAAGTGTTTGAGTCATAGTGGTCCATTAGGGAATAGATGGTGATATTTCATTGACACGTGTGTTTGCTATAAGCAGTAAAATCTGGTAAAACTTAAACACGTAACGAATTTTGAATGCTATGAATAATTGAATATAGGAATCCCTACAGGTTCCTTATTAACACCGAGAATTCAATCAGGTTAGCAAGTTTAGACATAAATGGACATGTCCGCTTTATTGAAAAGATCATTATTAGCGAGATCGCAGTGTAAACCAGGTCATATACACACTGTGTAAATAATCTCCTTGAATGAACAGTTTTCCAACACCCATCGTTATAACACACATGCTTATATACTTATACCACTTTAGATATATAAAATTGAACATATAAAACAGTTAACGGGGATTCAGTTCTGTGTGAGATGTTATTAGTGCTTTGCTTGTCCGTTATATGAGCTGACGTGCCCGTCAGCAGCTTAGTATGCTATCCATATCTCAGCAGTTATTTCCCTTCTGTACTTGATATCAATGGGCTTGTTAACAAGCGTTCACTTACATAGGTTGAATGCTGTCTATATAAACCAGTTAACACTGTTGACGGGTCATTCAAACTGCTGTCAGCATGGCGTAAAGAGGTTAAGGGATCTCTCTACACAGCGAGGAAAATCATAAGGTAAGTAACAGCAACTGTGGTGCTTACATTTAAGTATTATCCAACATATTGGTGTCAATCGATGCAAGTTGTTTCAAATGGAGTACTGGTAGAATGACACTATCGAATATAAAAAGTCAAGATTGAATACAGCATTGTGTTTATACAGTAGACAGTATATACCATATTTTTTATATCACAAATTCCCAATGTGTTTGGTTATGATGAGAAAGATGGGATATTCCCACAGGGGTGATAAATCAACTACTTCTGAGTCAGGAAGAAAAAAGGCATTTCTATTTAATCAGAGACTTAAACAGACTAATGGGGGAAGCACACCCCTTATTGCTATGACCATAGCATGCAGAGAATTAAAATGCCCGAAGGAGAAAAAGCATGGGTTCAATTCAAAAACATTCAGAATCAGCTCAGAGTGCCATTTGTCATTTATGCTGATTTTGAATCATTGACCAAAACAAGTGACTGTGCATGAATCACAGAAATCAAAATATACCTCATTTTAATAAAGACATGAAATATCAGGATTTTGTTACAAAGTGGTGTCAACTGATCAAGACTATAACCAACCTGCTGTTGTGTATAGAGGTTCCAATGTCATTAGTCACTTCATTGATTGTTTACTCAATGAAGATAAAGCTATTCAGAAAAGGTTGAATGATCTCTTTCCTATCCATATGACAGAGGGTGATGAGACAGTCTTTCAAAATGCCGACACTTGCCATAGCTGTCAAAAATCATTTGACCAACACTCTATCAAAGTTTAGAAAATTTAGGGGAGTATCATGACCTGTATATGAAGTCGGATGTTTTACTTTTGGCCGATGTGTTTGAAGACTTTAGAGACATGTGCCTGGACAACTGTGGTTTGGACAGTGCCCATTATTACACACTTCCTGGCTTTGGTTGGGATGCTATGTTGAAAATGGGGCAGGTGGAACTAGAGTTGTTGACAGATCTTGAAAAACACCTCATGTTTGAAAAGGGGTTGAGAGGTGGTATATCTTGTATTTCAACCAAATATGCTGCCAGTTATAACCCCTTGATGTAATGCAAAGCCTACAATCCCTATGATCCCACCAGCTATCTTATGCACTGGGATGCTAACAATCTCTATGGCCATGTCTCAGGCCCAGCCTGAACGAGATTTTGAGTGGGTGGATAACTTTGATCAAATCGATGTTGAACATATCCCCCAATGCTGAAATTTGATTTCTGTTGGAAGTGGATTTAGAGTACCCCTCTCATCTACATGATCTCCACAATGACTATCCCTTAGCCCCTGAACCCATGGTGGTCACTCATGACATGCTTTCTGAACATTCTCAGAAACTGAAAAAGAAGCAAAAACTGAAGGGTAAACCCGTGAAGAAACTGGTTCCAAATTTGTATGAATTATGTAAAAGTATGTCTTGCACTATAGAAATTTACAATTTTATTTAAATCAGGGCATGATTCTCAACAAATTCACAGAGCTATTCAGTTCAAACAGTCACCCTGGCTTAAACCTTTCATCGACTTTAACAGAGAAGAGAAAGCAGGCTAAAAATGAAACAGAAAAAGTCTTCTTTAAACTGTTAAACAACTCTTGCTTTGCTCGTTCCATGATGAATGTCAGAAAGCATGTGAATGTAGACCTAGTGAATTCAGCCAAGTGCCTCAAAAAGCTTTGTGCGAAAGCCAACTTTTGACGCATTCAAATTTTTTAATCCAGACTGGGCAGACTTTCATTTGAAAATAACCACCTTGACTCTCAATCAGCCTGTGTATGCAAGCTTTTCTATCTTAGATCTCAGTAAGCTCGTCATGTTTGAGTACAATTACAAATTTATCAAGCCTATCTATGAGGAGAAATCAATGCTGTGCTTCACAGACACTGACTCTTTCTGTTACAAAATTGAAACCCCTGACGTGTATGATGATATGGGCGAACATATTCACCTGTTTGATACCAGCAATTATCCCTCAGAACACCCCCTTTGTTCCAAAACAAATGATGAGCATTTCGATAGGGGCGCAGTCTTGTTACAACAGGGGATGCCAGTGCTGGCCGTCTTTGTACAGTGTTTGCTTAAAGTAAATAATATTTTTGAATATAAATGTTAGTGTTAAGCTGTAAATACGTACATAATTAAGATTGCCATTTGAGAATTGGTCTATTTGGTCTATTGCCTGATTATGACATTTACATAATGAGAAAATATGTTGTCATTTTGCCAGTGTGTAATTGTTTAATAAATGTTTTGTTTTAATGACATGCTTGTGTTATTTTTGAGAACTTGCCACAAAGTGTCTGTAGACTTATCCACTCGCTGAAGTTCATTTGTGTAAAAAGTACCGGTGATTGGGTCTTCAGCCATATCCTTGACTTTATAGACTGGTATCCCATCTCTGTATTATCGACTGCTGACAATAAATATTTCCTCTGTCCACTTCTCCTGATAGTCCCGTTGAAAAGCATACCTAAGATATCCCCTACTCTAAGTCTAAAGGCTTTCTTTCTGTCGGGTACATGCCTCTTCTCTACCTTAGGGTGAACTGGTTTTATCAGTGGATCAATGTACTGTTCTTTCCATACAACCGATTCATTGCTCTTGTCACTATCAGTGGGAGTGCGTTCATTCAGTGATCTTTGTGGTCTATGGTTGTAGTCACTCACAAGATCTTGTAAAGCGTTCAGATAGTGATAGGTCTGTTTATAAGTAAAGTATCTATACATGGTAGTCTTCAGTGTCATTTAGAAAATAAATAGTTGCGTTTGTAAAATTTCCGGGATTCATTGTTATACAACACCCGCAAATTTAGTTTAAAACCGACGGCATTAGCCGGAGGTTTAAAACGCTTAAATTTGCGGGCGTTGAATAACAATGAATCCCGGAAATTTTACAAGCGCAACTATTTATCGATATTGTAACATGACCGTTAGTTATCAGAAGTTTAAGAGCGAACTCTGTTTTTGCGTACTTATTTTTGCGTTGAAAGGACTTTGCGACTGTTCTATTTCTGTAAGAGGTGTGTTAAGGTCTAACCTAATGTGAATTGCCGGCATAGTTTACATTACAAACATCGTCCTGATGATACAAATAGTTGCATTCATAACAGCGAGACCTTACAACATACTGATTTAATTTGAGACCAAAATCAACAGTTATTAAGCTCATACAAAAATATCGTAAAACCCCAAATAAAAAGTCTTAAACTAGCATTCGAAAGAAGGGGCCGCATAAATCTTTGTGGCAAACTTGTACTAAGTAAGCCAGTTGAAAATATTTTCGTTCTTCAAAAATAAATCATATTGAAGTGTATTTGTAATTTCTACCGGTAGACACAATCTAAATAAGGACAAAGACAACATTCAAATCGGAGTACGGCACGAATTTCTAAGAAACTGGAAAATTAAAACTTGAGTCGGGCCGGCACTAGTGAACATGTTGTATCAATTCGCGGTGATTCGCCTTTGCTAATTTGCGGGTATTCATTGTCATTCAACATAGGATAATTTTTTCGAATCAACCAATCAAAATCGAGAATACAATGAAGTCATGTTACAATATTACTCTCTCTGCATAAGATGCCTTGGTTTCATTCTGTGTGACATAATAGGTAATACCTTTCCTGGCTAAATAAGATCTCATCTTTTTGTTGTCAAATTCGCGACCTTTGTCAGATCTTATAATTTGTGGTTGATATGCAGTAGAAAATATATTTTTCAAGGCTTTGATAACAGCTTCTGGAGTTTTATTTTGTAAGGGTTCAACCCATAGGAACCTTGTAAATCCATTAATAGCCACCAATAGGTATTTTACACCATGATGATCTGAAGCAATATTGGAGACGTCAGCCAAGTCTATATCCCAGCGGTTATTCAAAGCAGCTGACACGACTCTGTTCCGTTTGAATTTGTAGTGAAGAGACTATTGTAATGTATAGGCATCTTGACATCTGAGCCATTTCTTGATTTGACCTAAGTCAATATCAACTTTTCCTTACCTTTTCACTATATGATACAGTTTCGATGGACCTGAAAAGGAGGCTGAATTTTGTGATTTAAATAAATACTGGACAAATCCTCTTTCCATCTTTTTGCGGGCATGGTTGAGCTACAAATGATATGTTTATAGCTTTATATCGAGAGCTCACAGTTCACTGAGAATGTAAACAGAACCTCCCCTTGTTTGCTTGAGCTAGGTCACTGCGCTGACCTGATTGTATTCTCGCTGTAACATAGCCAGTGTTCATAAGGTTCATTCAGAACTGAATCCCCGTTAACTGTTTTATATGTTCAATTTTATATATCTAAAGTGGTATAAGTATATAAGCATGTCAAGATGTTAACCAGCTATAACGATGAGTGTTTGAAACTGTTCATTCAAGGAGATTATTCACACAGTGTGTATATGACCTGGTTTACACTGCGATCTCGCTAATAATGTTCTTTTCAATAAAGCGGACATGTCCATTTATGTCTAAACTTGCTAACCTGATTGAATTCTCGGTGTTAATAAGGAACCTGTAGGGATTCCTATATTCAATTATTCATAGCATTCAGAATTCGTTACGTGTTTAAGTTTTACCAGATTCTACTGCTTCTAGCAAACACACGTGTCCAAAACATAACACAATCTATTCACTAATGGACCACTATGACTCAAACATTTAGATCTTCTGAAGATATTGTTTGTAATTTGGAACATATGTATAGACGGTGTGTCGCCCTCTTCAGAACAATAGTCAAAGAGATTTCGACAGGAAGCCACACATGTGTATAGGGTGTGTCACCCTCTTCAAAACAATGGATAAAAAAGATTTCGACAGGAAACCACACACGTGACTGCATTTACCTTAAAAATTATACGATGAAAGAGGCATTGTTCCTAATTGGAAAGAGGTGTATAAACATAGGGTGTGTCACGACTCATACACATAGGTGTTCTGAAGGTATGGTTTGTTATTAAATAGGGTGCGTCACCCTCTTCAGAACAATGGTCAAAGAGATTTCGACAGGAAGTCACACATGTGTATAGGGTGTGTCACCCTCTTCAAAACAATGGATATAAAAGATTTCGACAGGAAACCACACACGTGACTGCATTTACCTTAAAAATTATATGGTGGAAGCCGCATTGTTCCTAATTGGAAAGAGGTGTATAAACATAGGGTGTGTCACGACTCATACACTTAGATCTTCTGAAGGTATTGTTTGTTATTGGGAACATGTGTATATAGGGTGCGTCACCCTCTTCAAAACAATGGTCAAAGAGATTTCGACAGGAAGCCACACACGTGACTGCATTAATCTTAAAACTTATTACTCACCCGTGTAAGATATCGCAGTGTAATATTTATACGGCGATATTAAACTAGTGTAATACCGCTGCACGTATGACGTCATAATATTGTGTGGTTGTGACGTCATAATGTTGGCACCGCCGTCACAATGGCGAACAAGTCGCGGAAATGCTTCGTTCAGTACACTTCATGCTTGATTACTGAGGTCAAGTAATAAACAGAATACTAAACTTCCTTCAATTTAATACTATGTCTATTAAACTCGTTAATGATAAGGTATTAAACTCGCTTTCGCTCGTTTTATACTTAATCATTAACTCGTTTAATAAAAATAGTATTAAATGGAAGGTCGTTTAGTATCCTCTATTTATAGGATGGAAGCCGCATTGTTCCTAATTGGAAAGAGGTGTATCAATATAGGGTGCGTTACAAATGGATATTGAAATCAGGTTGTTGGTTCACCGTAAATGGAGTGGATACCATCTGTCAAAATAAGACGTTGCCGCTGAACAAAATAACTACCACCTATGATCAAAATTATTGATGCAGTTCAATTTTCTAATGGACCTCATACATTCTGTTTTATCACTAATTATATGTTCAATCTGATAAATAGCATCATTTACTACATAAAGATGGCCTCTTTTTCATCAGGGCCTTGTGTCTCATGCAAGGTTTTCCATACACCCTCTGATGTTTTGTTTAGCTGCTTTTCTGTTTTTCAATGCTTTTGTTATTAGCCATAAGTACTAAATTTTGAGAAGATTAAAATTGGTATATCTGATCGGTAATACAAGATTGATGTAGTGATGTTTTGTCAAAATTAAGACAATGAACCGTTGCTCTCGCAACAGATACTTACAGTTTAATCAAAGCCGAGAGAAAGGCTGATATAAGTTGGTTAGCTCAGCGGAAAATTTCATATTTCCCTTTGTTGGATTTTTATCCAATTAGCTGTCTCTGTTGACATGTCCAACGGACCATTCAACTTCCTTCGATCATGACTCACCTCTGCTTCATCGTTAAACAATACAAGCGTCGGTAGAAATTGGTTCATATAGTTTAGGTTATCATTTCTATTCAGCCAATAACACTATAAAGATTCATTTTGATTGTCCCTGGTTTAACAACATAGATTATCAGACTCCTTGTAAGATGTAATAAAATGGTAAATTGTAATAAAATCGAGGTAGTCCGTAATACTTCGGTAAATTTTGATAAAAATGCACTAAATTGAAACAGATTGTGTTGTGAAATGTAATAACCTTGCCTCAATTTTGGATAACTTCATTACCACTATTACTGTCAATATTGGTCTCTCCTCATGCTTCTATTAACTATAATTGTCTTCAGGCTGCTGTTTCATTGTTTTTAACACCCGATTTTCAATTTTCTTTTAAACCAAAGCTTCATTTACATTGCTCCTTTACCACAACTGTCGAACTGGAGTACGGCACGAATTCTAAAAGAAACGCGAGTCTGGCCGAACCCAGTAATTGCCATATATCAATTACATGTGATTAGCCTTAAGAACGTTCTTAAAGAACGTATCTATGTCTTACTCTTATGCAGATATAATGAAATTCGTTGGTCAAGGTTTTTAGTTGTCTGTCTAGAAATTGGCGGGGTTTTTTTTAAAATTCAGTCCCTAAGGTCACTGTAACAAATATTGCAAAATGTCCAGCCTTAAGGAAAACCCCTCAAAAGGCAATGCTTCCGATACATATTTTAAAAGTGGAAACTCTGTGGTATAAGTGTTACACCAAACAAGAAATATGTCTATACCACATGAAAATAACTATGCTTATTTTACAATGCATGATAATGAAACAGTTTTAATTAATTACACTTACCATTTTTAAAGTCTGGCTATGGACTTTTCGGTTCATATCATCAACACCTGAAATTTAAATCTTAACATTCAATTTTCTGAAAATAAAGAAGGACATAAGTGTATAGCGGGGAAACATATGTCAAACATTGAGAAAGGTTGTAAACTAAAGGCTATATGCATACGACTGGTCTGCAAATTATCTTATCATCATAAGGGAAAATTTTTATATTACTTACTGCTCCTTAAACTTCGAAGTTCTGCAAACACAGTGTCCATTCCGTCGTTTCCTAAATTCTTTGATTCAGAATATAAAAATGTTTTTAATTGATTGACAGATAGTAGCAACTACGAACAATTCATCATAGGGAGAAAGATATCAATTGAATATAATGTAAATCCATTTTAGATAAAATTAAGAATGTCAAGATTATTGAAATGAAAGGCTGGGCTATTAACATAACATGATATAACATAACTTATTGTGCTACTGCATTATTAAGGTTTTTTCATCTGAAACGCTGGTACAAAACCCCTGATATGTTTTACGGATTTTGCATAAGATAAAGCAGTATTCACAGTTCCTGTAAGAGAGGACCGTTGACCATGAAATAATTTGCCCCACGGTCCATAGATAATGAGATATCATTTTCTAAAATATAAAATGCTGTATATATAATGATTAGTATCCAGCAACGAGGCATCAAGGTATTGTGTACATTTCTTTTCGTAACGTCATCGGCGCTGCCATGAAGGTGCTAAAGAAAAAGTCAAGCCACCTGACGTTCGTGTGCGACGTATAGACGATCCCTTTTTTTCAAATTTCACTGATTTTCAATCTAATCCAAATGATCGAAATGTTCGGCAACATTCAGAAGTTCTTAAATTCGGTTTCATTTGGCGTCACGTCTGCTCGTACTTAAAGTATGTGTAGAGAACTCGAAATGAACTTTTTTACAATTTTCGTTACCTAATACTATATTATGTATACATCGTTTTAAGGTAACATTTACGGACCCTGTCTCTAATTGTCATGAATTTTGTTAAATGAATTAAATTTCAAGCTCAATATTATGTTGAGAAAAGAGACTCTAAGCTTTGCTAAACCACTAATATTGAGACACAAACCACGTCGGCAATTATGTAAAAGCCTCGCCATCTCTGCCTGGAGGAATACTTTGATCACTGCTTGAAATTAAAACGTGTTTAGGAGCATAACATATGTGACTTCGCAATGGAGTAGGATAAATGAAGATATTTACCCTCGCAGACCATCTTTTGAAGAAACCTCTTCTTGAGTTTGGCGTGTTGATACGGGGTACTGAAAACATAGGGAAAGATACTTTGGTAACATAATCGTCAAACAAAGTCAGAGTTTTGAATGTTAAAGTCGAACAATTTGTTTTGGACTCATAGAGACGAACAAAACATAGAGGATTCAGAAAACTTATTGTCTTTTTGGTGTATGGTCCTCGCAACATTGATAACAAAAGTACTTTAGTGGTATAAATTGATTGTTTTAGATTACTTTATATGGATTATCTGACTCTGTTCATCATCAAGGAATATCTTTTGACTTTTTAATCAGAAATGATTAAATCTTTAGGACCACTTCATCAATAACACTCTAGAAACGAAAAAGTAATTTAAATATCATAAATGTTATATATTAGCTGTTTTGAAAATCAAAAATGCCTGAAAGAACACCTTCAGCAACATAACATCATTTAATGTACCAGCAAGATAGTGTTGATTACAGCGTAAGCACACAAATTTCGCCCGAAACTCCCTACCAACAACAAACACTAAAGGCAGAACACACACCAGAGAAGTCAGAATCAGAGTCTTCGCAGGTACACTTCAGGTCTAGTTGATCACTGAACATGAAGAAGAAGTGATCATACTTTGGTCTGAGGGCGAGTATTGCTCCTTCCGCCAGACACTTCTGCTTGATGAGCTTCCACTTCTCCTCAGTAGTATGATGAGGACTCATCAAATCGATGTAGAAATTCGTAGGGATAGTTCCCTTTTCGAACATCACTTTGGCGATTCTGCCAGGATCCACCATTGAAATCACTGTACAAGCTGCACATATTGGGTCAGGTGGTTCTGATGCGTACTTTCTAACTGTTTCGGCAAAGTTCTCACCAAGGCCTTCGTGGTTCTCTCGCAAGTAGTTAAGAAAGCAATTCATGTCTTTATCTGGTGATGACGTTGACAGTGCAGCTAAAAGATGGCGGTTCCGATCCTGGCGGGTATGGCCGTGTGCAATGACCTCTTCATCCGATTCAGTGATGACGTCATGTTGTGCTAACTCGTCGAGAATGGTCGTCCCTAATGTGTCCAGATTTGTGATGAGTTCACTGCCGTGCAGACTTAACGCCGGGTTGATAGGATGGGGACCTGATTGAAACCAATATAAAAATTCAGAAGAAGGAAATCTTTATGAATACTTTACATATTTACATCCCTATTCTTAGACAATCACGCTTTGAAACACAAAAGCAGCTTAGATAATATTGTCATAGACGAACAAAAAATATCTAAAGCCCATAAATTGTAAGAGAATGTGATATGTATGTCATGGACCAAAATAAGCCACTATATTGCACTAAACTTTATCCAGTAATACCGCTTGATGCAACGGGTTACAGTCCACTGTTCGACAATTGCCTCAGGCAATGGGCACTCCAAGCCACGGAGTTTAATCATCATTAATGTATACCCTTTTGTAAATCTAGCAATGAATTCGCAGACAAAGCCTTTAAAATGCTACGGTATTACGTATTTCTACAACATTAATGACATTGACACAAATCTGATTAGCATAGTCGGGTGTATATAAGCAGCCAATATTGCAAGCTCAGTACTTCAACATTTCCAAATATGTACATCTCGACTCTCATCTGTGTCCAGGTAAGCGTTGTTACTTTACTTTTATATTGTACTTACACTAGCAATTGAAAATACTGTTTGTTAATTGAGTTGTTATTTACATTCTTGTTATAATATAAAAAGTGAGACGTGAGTCAGCATTCGGCATAGTGAATGCGCACTACCGTAATTACTGTATAAATATGTTGTGTAAATTGTAACATGTCAACAGTTTTAAAGTGTTAATGCATATCTCAATATAAATTGATGTTATGACAACTATGTATTATCTTAACATGCCAATAGTAATGAATCATTTGAAATTGTAATTATTTGTATTGTACAACTTTTTTACTTCAAAACTTTGCTTCCAAATAAATACATCTCCACCTCATCGGTGTCCAGGTTCTTACTGGGAATATCTCCAGAGGCTAAGTGTGCTCGACGGTGTGACCGCTAGATCCCCCAAAATGCATCACAAATTAGCTGAATGCTTTAAACCATCATCATCAGCATAGATTAATCGCCTACCTCAGCATAAATCAAAATATTCCCAGACAAGTCAGCATTTCAAAAGTACCCGGATTTTCCACCACCTTTCATCCATATGGTCTTCTTTTGTTTTCTTTTTAGAGAGAGGAGTTATATGTGATGCATTTTGGGGGAACTAGCTGTCACACGGTCGAGCACACTTAGCCCTCTGGAGATATTCCCAATAAGACCCTGGACACAGATGAGGTCGAGATGTATATATTTTCAAGCACAGAAATGAAAACTAAAGGTTATTTTATTTGTGGACACTAAGAAAGAAGACAAAAACACTCGAAATGTACATGTGTAGTGCATATGCCCAATGACATAGTTGAACTAAACCCCTTCCCCGCAAAACAGAATATTTTATTGATAAAATTCCAAAAAAAGGTCGATCGTTAATCGTGTAATACTTACTCTAAATCCACAACTAATTGGCCTACAAAACGGGGGTTATTTAACTAAAAAATCTGATACACCGAGTTCTTATTGTTCCTTTGGTATAAAAGATGAATTCAATGTATTACTTATGTAGTAACCATTCATCTTTAAGGAGTAGACTTTTCCTATATTATGCTAATATTTATTACTATCAAAATATGATCAACTTATTAGAAAGAACAATTATATTTAGTCACAGATCCAACACTTGATGACAATTGATTCTTACTTGTAACTTCACTGCAGGCCATGTGGCAAAACATTTTTTATGAATAAGTGTAGATAGACAAACGTTAATTCGAGAAAATTAAGTAAAGAATAGACTCCGAAAACCCTGCAATAGTTACACAAAGGGATCTTTCTGAGGCCGTTAGGCCGAAGAACAGCCATTCGTGTAACTATTGCAGGGTTTCAGGAGTCTATTCTACTAAAACCTAAATTCGAAACCGGTTTAAGTTTTTCCCGGTCATAGCATAACTTGCACGTGGATTTTGCAACAAGCGCACAATTCATTATTGACAATATTTTCCCTAATGACGACACATAAAAGGCACACACATGTGCCGAATTTCATTGTCTTCAACTGTGCACGAGAGAGCTCACGGATCCCACACGCTCTCTGCGAGCGATTTTTAATACGTGATTGATACTCATTCTGGTATAAACGATGAATAGGTAAGTCATGGGCGAGTTGTCTTAGGTTCATGTACCCTGTGTGATTTGTTCTCTTTATAGATAATGCTATTAAGTTAGACCGAAGAGTTACCATTTTTAAACAAAGAAGTGAATGTTAATATATCTGACATTAAGTCCAATTGTACTGAACCATCCATGGTTCGCTAGTTCCAGACAATGCTCGAAGGTTTCACCGCAATGCATAGCCACGATAGCGTCGCGGGTTTTTTCCCTACAATAATACTAGCAGCCGTGATATAAGTGAAATTCTCTTGAAAGCGGTGTTGAACTAAAATTCACTTCACCTCACCCTAGTGTACTGATGATTGAAAGTCTTGAGAAACACACGTGTAATATGGAGTAAGAAAACTCAATAAAATTTAACTTTAGAGGAAGTCATCCTTACAAGGTATCTGAATATTAGATGTTATTATCATACGTTCATCAGAAAACTTCGAACAGCTTGGCCATTCACTGTAAACGATGAATTAAAAGACAAATACCACGAGTCGTTGGATTCGCATAAACAAAACTTATAGTACCGACTGTTGTTAAAACGTGTTCTCTCTGTCGCGTGCTTCTCTTATATATAGGGCGCCGCAGGCGCGTGCTTTTATAAATATACACCACGAGAATTTTATGGTGAGGGATTCTAAAGGTGCTCCAATAAAATGATTTAATTGAAAAAAGGTTTATATTTTTCACATCTCTTTAGTATTGATAAATATGCCTCTATCAAGGGTATTTTATGAGAAACTGGTCGCACAAACTTGTTTGTTTCATCACAGTTACGGGCTGAAAATATTGCCTAAAGCCGTTACCTATGAATTTAAATAGATTATCTCTCCAGTGTTATCATATGCTAGAGAGACTGAATTATGATAATAAAGATCTATGAGTCTCTTCTTAAAAACATCTTGTAATGTCCCTTTCCCTTTCCCTTACTGTGAAAATCACAAAGCATCCGTGAGCAACAAAGGCCAATTAACACCACTCAGGCTGTGGGGATGAGGAACGAACGGAAATTGTCTAGCAATGTCAAGAACTATAAAGTCTTCATCGTTTTATTGTTTCATAAAGGTCAAATAGGAAATGAAGGTGAACGATAAGGTACGTTACATAAGTAATTTGTTTCAGTCAGTTTTGTATCTCTCTGTTTGGTATAGTTCCAATTGCAGAACTGTAAAACGCAGAACAGTTAAAGAGGCACAGAGTACAATGTATGTTGTTAGAGTGAAATATGCCAGACTTCATATATAGTGTTCTTTTATCAAGAAGGGATGGTTGTTTCCAAAACTTAGCATCTTTCTGCTTATGAGTTCAGTATAGTGACAATAAAACAAGTTAAAGTCTCGATTTGTGATCGAAAACCGGACAGTGACGTGCGTCAATGATTCAAACGAAATTTCTAAAACCTATTTACATCAAACACAAATGTAAATATTGATTGGCAGGACTTTTAACTACTACACATGTAAACATATGCAGAATTTCGACGTCCTAAAATTTATATGGCCGTTTTTCATGTACCAATGAAAACATAAAAATAGAAATTTACTGCATTTATAAAATATAAACACCCCAAATATGCATACTTAAAACAGCAAAAGATATTGTTCGCTATTTAGACTAGTTGATCATTTATAACAGTTTACATATAAATACATAGTTTTCATACTAATGATCAATTGTTTTATCCAAATGTATGTTGTTCCAATCCGTTACTACTCACTATTACTAACAAACATATAGCATGGAGGAAATCTGATATACCGTCTCTCAAGAACAAGTTTATGAAGCAAACACACTTCTGGAATAAAAATATGTTTAAACCTTTAAACCATACCATGGACAATGAAACAATTCAACATTATTTTGATCGAATCTTGAATGTTGTCACAGTGTTTTACTACTCAGTATATAAACATACACCTTGTAGAATTACTGTGACGCTCTACTACACTGAGTGGACAGTGGCATGGCTCTTTGAATTATGTTGTCAAATAATACGACGCGACAAGTATGAGCGTACCTTCATCTTCCACAAATTAAAAAATACTTCCTAAGATTATCCGTAGAAAGACATGCACATAATTTGTTTGTAATTTAGTCAACCTCAATAAAGCCGATAAATTGAACAAATTAGTAAAGGTGTTTCAAAAGGTCTGAATATAGATCGAGTTGACTATTGTCACGCCCTAAGCATTGTAGTCGAACGTGTAGTAAGCGCGCACACTATAAACAAAGATGACGGCGAGGAAAAAGAAAAGCTTAAGACAAACTAGAACGACGACAAGTTGATGTGAACGACGACAGTTGCTTAGTTAAAACTGCGAAAACTTTCATGATTGAATTAAACGTCAAAAACGCATGCTTGCTTACACCTAGAAAACCCTTTTTCTCAACATTCCGATATGTCATAATGTACGTGTAAACGTTGCCTTCATATTTTCATGTAGAGACAGAGAACAAACTCTTACAATGTTTTCATTTTCTAAAGAGCAAGCAGAGGTTATTTGCATAAGTCAATCCCCCTACAACCAATTCAATTATAATATCTTACTCTTTGAAGAAACGAGGGAATTTTTTATTTGCATATTTACTTCAAATATGTCCTATATTAAACCAACAAGAATGTTTTCTTTGTCTTTTGTCTCATTCACCTACATGAATGTTTAAATTGAATTGAAGGCTATGTTGAAAATGAATTTCATGCAAAATTTGAGAGATAGACACCACCCTATGATTTAAACTGAGTTTTAAAAAAATCAATACCATATAATCTTTTTCAAAAAAAGATTGTTTTAATACGTCGTAATAATTGCATTTATGTATTTCGTAATGACTGAAGTTTCATTTTAACTTGAACTTTAGGCCGTGCATTACAGAATCAAGTTTCTCTCTGTCTGATATTCCGCTGTTGGAGATTATCTACAACTCTCCCGGCCTTGTGACATCTGAAGGCCCGTTCTCACAGCGCAACAAGTAGTAATTACTTTTAGCATCTAGGCCTAAACATGTTGATATAAAAAAAATTATACTACCACTGAACTCAATACCTTATCGTGGTGTGGTGGTTTGCGTACTTCAGAGACCCTGCATGAGATCTATGCCAGCTGGAGCTAACATACTCCTGAAAGGGACCCCAAGCTGGACAGGTCGACGGGAAGAAGCCAGACCAAATTTTAGTTCTTCTAAAACCTGCATTCTATCCCTAACTATGCCTTTCTTTCCGTCCTTTCCCTCAACCTTTTGATCCTTTCTCCCTGAAAGTACTGTCCACTCTCTTTTGGATGCTTGTCATCCATGTGTTTAATAACTGAGATATTGTTTTTAAAAAACGTTAATCCCCAACTCACTCACACTAAAAGATTGTATAAACAGTATATGAGTTGATACGACTGAGAATCTCGCCATACGCTTCTTCTAATGTAGGAAAATTGCGTCATCAAGTGACGAGGAGATGCTCGCTATAACTGCACTGCATTTGGCAAGTGAGAACAAAAAGAATAAAGAAATTCCAATCTGTTTTGGGAAGGCAGCTCTTGAGATTTCTTTGCTTCCATGTTTACAAAGGGAGTGAACTCTTGTCATACTAATTCGACATCTTGTAGTTGTCAATTTCATATGGCCAATGGCAAGAAAAAGGGTAGTTTCTATTTCTCTCAAATCGCTTTCAACTGGTTGTGAGCTTGTCAAAGTTGTTATGACTCGGCTGTTCTCACACTGAATCTCAAGTCAACACTACAAGTATTTACTACAAGTCGTACAGTGAGAACGGGCCTAAACGTTATCATCCTGGTACATGAAATGCCGTGCAAACGGATTGTTTTCAAGAAAATTTACTTTCAAAGTTACATACCTTTCGGAGCCTCTTTAAAAGAGACAAGCTCATTGAATTGAGGAGGTTTGTCAGTTTGAAGCTCTTCTTTAAATTTGCCCATGAAGTTTAACTCGGTCATTCTGATGTTGTTTTCAAGTGTAGAAGGTGCGAGGTCTTCAGATTGACTCCGAACACAGGTCATCAGGATCCTCTCTTCAAGAAGCTGTATCCCGAATTCGTACATCTTTCTGATCACTGGCAGATGGGATTCTTTGATTCCCAGAGAAAGGGCTGTGGTCTCGAGAAGTCGACAAAACTTGTTCACGTAATCGTACCGGTGGCTTGATATTCGTTCGTCGTTTCTAACTGCATGATCGACTCTCTTTATATGTTCTTGGATTCCCATTCTTCAAAATAATCTGTCAGATAATCGTATATTCATAAACATCAATTTGATTTATTCAACATTAAAATGAACATTCAAAAACTGATGTTATGGCATTCCTGTACAAACACAAACGTTTAGAGATGATGCATGTATCTTGATACGTAATCTACATCCTTATACGTTCGGGAATATAATTTATATCAAATTTATTATAACAAAAACTTATATAGTTCATTTATGTTGGTCAATGTTTGTTCTGTCAGGAAACATAGATTTAGCTTTTTATACTAAACCAAATCGACTACCGACAAACATTTCTTGAACTTTTTGTCATTATAAAGTGAATTTTTTTACGCCTTATTAAGTCTTCACTAATTGAACTTTGAATACTTGTTTATCATAGCATTTTTAGGCTACAAATGTATCAAAATCCAGGTTTTTACATTTTGAAATATAATGTTTATGGACGCATTGAAAAGAGGGCAAACGATTTGAAAGTCAAATCCCAAATCCCCTAAACGTCCCTTCACCATACCCATGCATCTGCCTCTGCGGGCCAAATTCAACAAATTTATGTCTATAACGCCATAATGTAGGTAAGCTGCACATAAGTTCTGAAGTAAGTAATAAACCCACAACCGAAATATAATACAAATCTAACAGACCCTTCTCAATAACACTCTTATCATATCTATCATAGACATATATGCAGTTTAACTTATAAACCCGTCACGTCAATCGGCTTTGTCAATTATCGCGCCAAACAGACTAAGACACAAGTGAACGTCACAGAGCTTCAAAAATGTGCAATATAAGAATATATTTTGGTGAAAATGAGCTAGTAAACACATTTAGCTTTGTTTCCAAGTATGACCTACCTGTCGTATCTCCCTGACAGCGAGTCTCCACCCGTCCCGGATGTAAATTTAACCGTTTGTCGCGTGTTATCAGTGAATAGTTGTCAGTTTGTCATTTCTTTCTATGGTTTATAACAGTTTTGGCTGAATCATGTTCTAAATTAAGAACTGACTTTTGATATAGAGGTTAGAAAACCCACCTGAAGAGCGTCTCATACTCGGAGATAATGTTAAGTCTTATTCCTTGTATTACCTGAGCAAATTTTTTTTAAAGTCTCACAAAATTCATGACGTTTTCGAACTTATCAATTAATTCATTACCAATTCATTTCCATTTAAATCGCAAAGAAATAGCCAGGTTGCGACCTACTTTTCTTTCGACGAGATCGATTGAACTGCTGAAATAAATTGTATATTTTTTCTTAGCTTCATTATTATTGACAAATGCGTTTAACCATGTATGCAGATTTCAAAAATAGAGTCAGTCAAACAGTCAGCATCATCATCAACCTTATTTGCAGTAGTTCAGGCCACATGGCCCATGGTACAGTTGTAAAATAAAAGTATAATTGTTGTCACATGACCGGTATTACAATCCTCTCAGTTTGAATAGTTTACACAGGTATATGGAGGTTAATCGTATTTTATTTACATCCTCCGTGTTAAATATTTTGTGCAATGTCAATCTGCCTTTCAAATTGTTTTTTAATGGAAAGGAGGTATTCATTACGGAGTGAAGCAAATCTATTACACACAAAGAAAACATGAAATTCATTTTCAACAACATTATGGTCACACTATAAGCAGAAAGAATCTGTATCAGATATCACATTTATGTTCTTCTTACGTTTATGATTAACTTTAAAATCATGGAGAGATATACGAAATTTACACATTGATCTGACCAGGTTTCTATTGTTAAGTTTATAGATATATGATTCACACTGTATTAGATTAAGTTAATTTTATTTGATTGAAAGATCCAATTCATACAAAGGTTTTTTCCAAGTTTCCTGCAAGGCTTGATACATACATCGGGTTTGGATTACACACTCACTTACGCTTTTACAATGAGTATGACGTAATCCGTGCAACTTGATTTTGAAATGACGCAAAAACTATTTGAAATCGGATTCACCAAGCAGTATTGAATTTTATGATTGTTCCATCCTTATAGACAGACCCTGTGATCAAAGTGCAGGGTACACCTTATCAGTACCAACTACGAATTTGCAGGAACTTGGCACTGGATATAGAATGGCAGTGTATGGACCAAAAAGGCTGCTGCTTTAGATTGTCGCTCAAATACAGGGAGAATTATGTGATCTGGACTTAAAACGGACAGATTTAAAGTTAATTTAAGCCAATTAACGAAACGAGTGTGATATTTTTAAAAAACATCAATCATTTTTTTTTATCAATTTATTTGATAATAGCCTAGAATAAATAAGGTAATTGAAATATCTGTACAATTATAATTACTGATCAATTATCACCCGAGGATAAACTTATTTTTATACATGCGTTGCTAAGTAAATACTAAGAAGTCATTGTAAACACTTGGATAAGGACGTTTTCGGCCACATAATCACAGCATATACTTTTTTATTTAGTTATAATCTGATTCAATAATTGTGTTATATACAGTATTTTAGCATTTTATTGCTTTGAATTTGGAATATACTTCAACTATGATAAGATTTTCGACAATTGTGACCACCGCTGAAAGTCCATGTGTACAATTTTGGACATACATACGACGTAGGTTCTTGAAACATGACCCCTCGAGCTTTACAGACTAGCAAAAGTTAAAAACCTCCTCAGTTCATAATAAGTTGACAAGGTGTACATAAGATGTCACTTTTGATCATTCAAAATGAAAGTAAGATTCGTTTTATGACGTCGACCCTGTGTAAAGCCACTGCAAAATGTTTAACCGTGTAAGAGTACCGTATGTCATAATATCTTATTGGGAAGTTAGTCACCATTTCTCAACGAAATACTCTTTATTGTAAACGAATTAAGGCTTTTGGACTAGTTTGTAACGGGAACATGCTTACAATACATATCCAAGGGACAGATATGTGATATGCTAGAAACCATTCCGATATTTCCCAAAAGAGAATTGAGGTGTGAGAAAAACGTGAAATTGTATTTTCTTATTTTCGTAGTTTCATATTGTTTCATACTTTTTTAGGTCAAAAGTGTTATTATTAGTTAACAATAAGATATATCATATATATATATATATATATATATAATTCAGACAATTAAGAAATTGTAGTATTCGCATTTTGTTACCCCGATAATGCATTCAACACTGCTAAATGTGCTCATGAATATCTTCTTTGGGATTGTGTAGGAATATGTGTTTTTTCTTCATCTACTCAAAACAGGAACTTTTGCAGAATGGTGATTGTAATAGAACTTCAGCAAAGACCATTTCTCGTGATATTTACACAGAGTTCGAAAGAAGCTAAAAAAGACTTTTGTTAAGCAGCCGTAAATATAGATTTGATCTGTTTGTGGGAAATAACATGGATTTATTGCATTGCATGTGTGGAGTCGATGTACTTATATATGTGACTTCATCTGTGATCAGTATATGAATATATCAAATGGAGAACCGTGTAAGAAGAAAAGCTGTAATTTCACGCCTTGTGTACAAAGAACCATTGTTTCAAAACACCTTTATGTCGAAACTTGTTCGAAATGAACATGCATTGATCAATAGATTACCTATATCAAAACCATGTGATGAAAGGGATAAGCATTCTGCACCATCTTAATGATTGATTTGTCATTAATGTGCCTTTAAATGTCGTTGATAACATTAAACCCCAAAACCGACAATCGATCAGCTGTTTTCCGATACCGCTTTTTTCAGTGGATCTGTTAACCCTTTCACCTCTGTGAAACCAGTAACAAATGCGTTCCCAGCCTGATTTCAGTTTTGTATGGGTGAAAGGGGTACTCTGGTGTAAGACTTCAAGGCTTCCTAAAAAGTTACAAGGCAAATTTCCCCTCGAGGTTAGTGTTACGGAGCCATTTCATTGCCCCTGTGAGAAGAGAAAGTCGATATGTGTGCTTAACTATTTGAAACGATAACGCTTCTATCTAAACATTCAATCGGGTTGCCCGTGTCACAACGAAAATCATAATTTAGTAGAATGGTATTTCCTCGACCGTATCGTATTCAAAATACGTCAATAATATTGTTCCTCTCGGAGGTAATAAAATGTTTAATGAATACATAGATTTAGAATGATCGATCTAGATTCTTCGCCTAACATCCATTATCAAATCCGAAGGATAGATAACCTTATAGCCCCTCGTCAAGGGAGTCGCACCTGGAACCTGGAACGCGGAGTTTAAACTCGCAATGAATTTATTACCACCAACGATACTGATAACCGAACGTACAGAACATTTGAGTCATTTCGTTGCCATGAAGCAGTGTGTACTAATCGTAAATCTTTTATGTTTGATGGCCTTGCCATGAAGTAGGAAATCCCTTTTCCACGAACACTATCTTATCACGACCTCATTATTCGCCTAAAAGTTATGAAAAATTCTGGCTGACAAACCATTAAAGGTTTTTAATTAAATGTTCAGCAAATCCACGCATGCATGTACCGTATTTTAACGGACGCCGAACATGCCATTTTTACAGAATGGAAACAAAAAATGGTCTAATAAAACGTCTTTCAAATATGTATCAGTTATTTGTCTGATATATTTGATTAAATCAATAACCTCAGAGAAATGTTAGTATTATCATTTTTTGCTGTCTGTTTATCATGACAAATACAGCCAACCTAGTTCGATAGAGCCCTTCAAAAGAGTTCGTTTCGGCCGGGACTTCCGGGGAGGGTTACGCTTATGTCCCTTTTCTCCCGTTTGTGCTGAACACGATTCGAATGACTTTTCTCCATCTTCCTAGTTAATAGTGATGAAGTAACTCTTCACTAAGTATCGGACGGAACTAACTAAAGAAGGATCTTACAGAAGAGATCCGGTAGAGGAGCGGCATGGTAAGTTTTTTAAAACAGCTCATCAATTTGAGATCTGTACGACTCGAGGGCGAGATGGCAGTAAATGAATAATTATAAAGAGCGTAAGTCCTATAATACCTTTATACCTTTTCGGCAAAGTCCCTGCTTACCCTCAAATAACAAGATGATAAACTATTTTCGTGCAAGTAATACTGGGAGTACCCGAATGACAAGGCGGTTGAAATCGAGTCATTCTGCTTCCAGCTTCTAGCATTTAGACATTTCATTGGCTGAATACATTCCAAGCTAAACTGACGGGCAATAGCTCTAGGTATAGAAATACTGCGTATCTGAATTCCACTGAAATAACGCACACAAACATTGTGTGGTTTGTGGGAATATCACAAATAGCATATGATGTCGCTTAATATAACTAAATGATCAATAGCACAAGAATATTGTAACACATTCATTGTTGAATTTTAGGAGGGTATAAATCGGTTTAATTCATGCTGTTTGGTCACAATTACTGTAAAAATGTCAAGCAAATACAGAGAGCGAACCATTGTATTCAGAGAATGGGAGCTTATCAAGCTCATTTTGCGTTAAACTGTGCACCAGCAACAATCTGAAGGTTGTTCACACGTTATCGGAACACTGGACAACCTCGCGTTACCACACCCCGGGAAGACTACTACATCCGGACGATTCACCTCTTGAACAAGTCCGTGAAAATTGGGGGCTCGTCCGGAATAGAATTCATTTGGCGTTTGAGACCTTAAAAAAAATTAATAATACTTGATTTTGAAAGTTAATTATTAAACCACCAAAACGGTGTTTATACTTGAGGATTTTCTTAAGTTCCCTACCCCTGATGCAGTCGGTGCCTTGCGAAAATAAGAATTGCTTTCGATTTCAAAGTTTTATGAACTTCAGGCTAAACCAGCTATGAGGAAATTCCAAATTCTGAAAATTGTGTTAAATCATTTATTTGATGAGGGAGTTTTTGGCCCTAATGTTTTGGACATGGTTTAAGAGGAACATTCGGACAATTTTGAATTAAAGAAACTTGAAATTCAAACACAAAAGGAAATTGAATTAAAAAGATTGGAATTTGAGGAAAGAGAAAAAGAAAGAGAAATGCAAAGAGAAAGAGAAAAAGAAGCTAAACAAATTGAATTAAAAAGATTGGAAACTGAGAAAGAAATTGAACTTAAAAAGCTTGGAACTTCATCTCCTCCCTCAACCCCTTCCTCTTTTGACATTACAAGGCAAGCCAGACTGGTCTCACCTTTCAATGAAAAAGAAGTAGAAAAATAGTTTCTACATTTTGAAAAAGTTGCTGAAAACCTCAAAACAGTCATGGACTATGCTATTGCAAAATGTGTGAAAAGGTAAAGCTCAGGATGCATATTGTAGTGACTTTCGTTTGAGAAAAGCTGATTTTGTTAAAAGGACCCTTCTGAAAGCTTAAGAGTTAGTGTCGGAGGAATGCTCATAAAAGGGACAATGAGACTTTTGTTGAGTTTGCTTGAGATAAGGAGACTTTGTTTGACAGATGGTGTGGTTCTAAAGAGGTTTCAGATTTTGCTAGTTTTAGGCAATTGGTTTTGATGGATGATTTTAAGCAGTGTGTCAATTCTGACCTTAAGACGTATTTGGATGAGCAGAAGGTTGATGTTTTACATGATGCAGCGGTGTTGGCAGATGATTACTTTTAGACTCACAAGAGTTCTTTTCGGTCTCCGGGTAACTCAAAGTTTTCCCACCATAAAGGTTTTTCCCTGGGTAAGACTTCAGGGTATGCAGGTTCAAAAGGTGATAAAAGACAGGTTCAAATTCTTCTGACAAGCCATCACATTTTCATTCTAAGCCTAAGTGTTCTGTCATAACTAACTGATTTGGAAGATTTATATTTTTAGCGTATCGACAGCTTTGCGCAAATACTCTTGTCGCATCACTCCTGAAGTTCTAGGTGCTTTTAGGTTTCGGTTTCATTTGATGGCGTGAGTGCGTCAACTTTTTTATGTTGTAAAAGTTTGGTTCTCAAGGCATTGCATGCCAACCTCTAGACCCCCATGGTGTAAGTGCATTATCACATATGTAATACTAATCTATTTTTATACTTTTGAATATACATCTAAACTTCAGGTAAATTTGATCATAAATTGTTTGGAATTTCATGCCATGTGCTTTTTCAATGTAGACGAAGCTCTCGTAAAATCTTATAGACTACTTAATTTTGGGATAGGAAAAATGTGTTAGTTTTTCAAATATGTTTCAGACTGTAATATTTTGGGATTTAATTCTTCTAGAAGAATGTGTTTAAATGGTATTATTTTAGTGTTATATTCCGAAAAATAAATAATTTTTGTTTTTGTTTTTGTAAAATGTAGCAATTTACAACATGATGTCGACGGTACCCTTGGCACCGCTGTATCAAAGCTATCCGTAATAAAAGCTTACAGCACAGTTAATTGACCACAACCTCTTCTAGAGTTGCAGTCAAGGGAATCTGTAAAGCTATCGAGGGAAAGAAACAAATATTTGAAATAATAATTATATTTCTGAATATGGCACGCTGCACTGGTCAAAACAATTAACTTATAAACTTCAATGAACATTGCTCTCAAACTGTTATAAAAACACACGTTAACATGGCGGAAAGTTCATCTTAGATCAAAATATTGATAATCCACAGAAACAAGGTGACGTTGAAGATGTTAACGATATTTTGATCACACAGACACGACTTTCAGTGTAAATTTGACTCAGCTTGGTAATATGTTGCAAGGAATATTGAGGACATTAGGGCGGGTGCTCATGATTTGCAGGCAGTAAGAAAATGTGAAAAAGACTTGAAAATCAATTTTGACAAATTTAGGAATATTTACAACGATTTTGCTGTGTTTCTTAAAAGAACATGCACTGAAGAAAGTACACATAACTAATACACATTCTTAATGATAAGTTTGGTAGTTATGCAATTCAGATGGACAGTGCTTTCGGATCTAGTTAATGAGATGGAGTCACTTAAGAGTTGTGAGAAATACAGAATTCTTTTGACATATTTTGATTCATCGGCAGGTGTGATGCCCATAGTTCAAATACTTCCCCATTCCTTACAGGAAAAGAAGACAAGTCATGTTCGACTTCTAAAGAAAGACACATTGTCTCATTTCCTCCTTTTTCTGTATTTGTTGAGTTCTTAGCTAAAGCTAGCCAGGTTCGAAATGACCCAAGACACACAAGACAAACCGACATTTAAACAAGCCCGCCCCTCTGTGAATTCAGCAACTGAAGTTGCCGTGACCAAAATGTTAGACACTTCACATGACTGAACATTCGCTGAATGATTGTCAGGCATTCAGAATGAAGAACTATGAGGAAAGAAAAGACTTCTGAGAGGAAATCGCATTTGCTATAAATGCTGTGCATCTAGTGAGCATATAGCGAAAATGTGCAATCAAGCCGAGAAGTGTAGGGAGTGTAACAGTCAGACACATGCTACAGCCCTCCACATTGACAACTACCTAGCAGGTAATAGATGTCATTCATTGCCAAGAGATAATGGCGAAAGCAAACCCTTCAGAAGCGTGCGCCAAATAACCCTGTTTCAATGAAGTGTACTCAGATATGTGGAAATGGATTAAGTGAAAAGTCTTGTGCCAAGACAGTTCTGGTAAATGTACACCCCAAGGGGCAACCAGACCATACAGTTAAGATGTACGCATTGCTCGATGACCAGAGTAACTCTACTTTGGCACATACAGAGTTCTTTGATGCGTTCAATGTGAAGTGTGAAGAAATACCCTATACACTTTCCTCATGCTCAGGTGTGATGGAGACATCTGGTAGGAAAGCATCAGGTTTTATTGTGGAGCCAATTGATGGTAGTACTAGTCTTGAACTTCCAGAAATTATCGAATGCAATTCGATACCCAATCAGAGAGATGAAATTCCCACTCCTAAAATGGCAAGGCACGGACATACAATACCTCGACTTGAACTATCTGTGTTGGCAATAGAGGTAGGGAACATAGTATGTGATAGTTAAGAAGTACCGCGCTCGTCTGTTCAGTACTTTACTGAGGGTTGCATTGTACTTGGGTACATTTCAAATGAAACCAGGAGGTTTCCAGTGTATGTGTCTAATAGAGTAGCAGTGATCAGAAAGTTTTCCTCTGCACAACAGTGGAACTATTTTGATACTGCTTCAAATCCTGCGGATTGTGGAACTAGATTCATGCCAGCAGGCATAATTGGAGAAAATAAATGGTTAAATGGCCCATCTCAACTCCTGAGTAAACATGACTTCACAGAGACAGTGAACCAGCCTGACATAGAGAGAGACTATGAGTTTCCAAGTGAAGTGCAGTCATATGTCACACAGATTGATCAGTCAAAACCAAAACTTGAGACTCAGCGTTTTGAGCGATTTTCAAATTAGATAAAACTTGTATGTGGTATAGCCAGACCCCAAAGTATTGCACATGATCGAAAACATCCCATTTCTCCAAGTGCCATTGTGAGTGCTGGAGCTTACATCAAAACTGAAAAATTTATCATCCGCCAAGTTCAGTGTGAATTTTTTGGTGAGGACATACAGCGCATTCAAAGAAACCTTTATTGAAAGACAGCCGACTCTCTACCTTGAATCCACTCATAGATAAGAACGGAATGCTCAGAATAAGTGGACGTCTCAATAAGGCAGAGATAGAAATTGGAATAAAGAATCTGCTGATCATATCATGTCGTCATCATATAGCCCTGCTATAAGTGCCCTTGTACCACAAGAAAGTGAATCACCAGGGACGTCATTTCATGGAGGGGGCTAAACTCTTCAAAAAAAGAAACTTGACATTCATGCGTAAATTGATTTTTTCGAAACGGGTCAATTTTTTTCATGATACATACCTGTAATTTAAAGAAGGGCTTGCTCAAAAGTGTAAATTTACCAAAAACAATGGCCCAAAAAGTTTAGGTTGTGTTCAGGGACGAATACGAGCGATTCGTCCAAATGCATTTTCTGCCCAAGCACGTGCAGCATGGGATCATGAAGGTTTACATGCAGACACGTCTGCTTTAGGGGTATAAAAAGCCATATCAGCCGCTGTTCATTCAGACTACACAACATCGGTACAGCGACCTGAAGAATGCCAAGACTGAACAGAGCAACGCAACAACGCTATGGGCAGACTGCAAGCAGGAGCGACACAGGGAGATGTTGCAACACACTTTGGTGTGTCCAGACAGACAATCTCTTCATTGTGGATCCATTTCAACACCTGAAACAGCGTTGCTGACCAAGGGTGACTACTTGGGCCCAAGATCGGTACATCCGACTGCTCCACCTTCGGGAACGCACCAGGACAGCAACGTCAACAACAACGCAGATACCAGGCATGCGTCGAATTTCCGACAAAACGGTATGCAACAGGCTGAGAGAGGCTGGACTTTTCCCATGACGACCGGTTCGACGTCCCGTTTTAACGCAACGTCATCTGGTGGAACGTCTCCAGTGGTGTCAATAGAGGATGAGATGGGCACAAGCAAGGTGGAGAACCGTTCTCTTCACTGATGGGTCCCGTTTTCTGCTTCGACGAAGTGATGGACGAGCATGTGTATACCGACGTCGTGGAGAACGTTATGCTGCCAACTGTGTTCAGGAGGTTGTCCCATTTGGAGGTGGGAGTGTCATGGTGTGGGCCGGGATTCGTCACGGTGTTACGACACCCCTTGTGCATGTTGTTGGTAACCTCAGAGGAGGACTTGATCCTACAGCCTTACGTAATTCCTCACGTCAATATCCATGGTGGTCTCTTTCAGCAGGACAATGCTCGACCACATGTTGCATGTGTTTGTCAAGACTTTTTACAGCATAACAATGTCTAGACATTGCCATGGCCAGCCAGGTCACCAGATTTGTCACCAATTGAGCATCTCTGGGACGAACTGGATCGACGCGTGCGCAGTAGCAATCCACCACCCCAAACACTTCCAGGACTTCTTGCAGCACTTAAGCACGAATGGCAGAACATTCCACAGGCTGTGATTGACAACTTGATTGCATCCATGGGTCGTCGGTGCCAAGCGATAATCAATGCCAATGGTGACCATACCCGATACTGACATCTGTGCACCCCTGTGATGTTGAAACACTTGTGCACCTGTGCATTTCAAGATCATGCTTATTCTGAATAAAATTTTCTGAACAGAGATCTTCAAACAGCGTTTTAGTTTTCATTTCAATGTTTAACTTGCATCTGTGGTCTTTATATTGAACTTTGAAAGTCAGTGTCAAGTTTCTTTTTTTGAAGAGTTTATAAGAGGTGCTGGCCAATGGATCATTGGGAGTAAGCGACTAATAAACTCAGTGATTTTCAAGTGTGTGAAATGTTGCAGTCTGCACGGCAAGGGCGGTGAATAGAAAATGGCAAACTTGCCAAAGGATCGTTTAACACCAAGTCCTCCATTTACCTATGTGGGTGTTGACATGTTTGGCCCATGGTCCGTCACAACTCGACACAACAGAGGTGGAACAGCAAGTAGTAAACGCTGGGCCTTGTTATTCACATGCCTTGTCATCAGAGCCATCCATATAGAAGTTATAGACGAGCTGAGTACCTTAGCTTTCATCAATGCTCTTCGGCGCTTTATATCTATCCGAGGTTATGTGAAGGAATTTTGCTCCGACAGAGGCACCAACTTCATAGGAGCAAGTGGTGTTCTAAATGTTAATGTGATAAATGTGGAGGATGAACCAGTTCAGAAATTCCTGTCAGCTAACAAAGCTAATTGGATCTTCAATGCACCTCAGGCATCCCACACGGGAGGTGTGTGGGAAAGAATGATTGGAGTAGTGAGAAGAATTCTAGACTCCTTACTAGCAAATGTGTCCCATAGAAATCTCAACCATGATGTGCTGACAACATTTATGGCAGAAATTTGTACAATGGATAATGCGAGACCCATAATACCAGTTTCGTCGGACAGAGAGTTGCCAGGTATTCTGAGTCCATCTTCTCTGCTGACACTCAAGTCAGATCATGTCGAGAACCTTGTGACAAACTGCGACATGGCAGATCTGTATCGTTCTCAGTGGAAGCTTGTGGAAGCACTTGCTCAACAGTTTTGGTCTAGGTGGAAAACTGACTATCTAACTACTCTACAGGTTAGACGCAGGTGGGTCGACAGTAAGATAAACATCACAGAAGGTGATGTTCTTCTTTCAAGAGAAAAGAACACTGTTCGCAATGAATGGCCTATCGGACAGGTTGAAAAATCTATTGTGAGTGACGATGGCAAAACACGAAAGGTCGTTGTTTGCATTATCCGCGAGAAATCCGTGGTGAAACTGACTCTCCCCATTACAGAACTTGTTTTGTTGCTCAACTTGGAACATCATGTAATATTTTAAACACTCTGAGAATACATTTTGAGAATAATTTACAGTGAATGTTTTCTTACAGTCATGTTGTATGTTGTATATGTTTTAATAATGTTTTTAATGTTTATTTTAACAGTTTATTTTTTGATGATATCTTTAACAAGATAAAAGGCGGGGAGTGTTCTGTCACAAATGACAGATTTTGAAGATTTATATATTTAGCAGTATCCACAGCTTTGTGCAGTTACTCTTGTCGCATGACTCCTGAAGTTCTAGGTGCTTTTAGGTTTCGGTTTCATTTGATGCTGTGAGTGCGTCAAAAAAATTTTATGTTATAAAAGTTTGGTCCTCAAGACATTGCATGCCAACCTCTAGATCATCATGGTGTAAGTGTATTATCACAAATGTATTACTAATCTATTTTTAAACTTTTGAATATATCATCTAAACATCATATAAATTTGATCATAAATTTCATGCCTTGTGCTTTTTCAATGTAAACGAAGCTCTCGTAAAATCTTTTAGACTACTTAATTTTGGGATAGGAAAAAATGTGTTAGTTTTTCAAATATGTTTCAGACTGTAATATTTTGGGATTTTATTCTTCTAGAAATATGTGTGTAAATGGTATTATTTTACAAGTGTTATGTTCCGAAATATAAGTAATTTTTGTTTTTCTTTTTGTCAATTGTAGAAATTTTCAACATGATGTCAACGGTACCCTCGGCACCGCTGTACCAAAACTATCCGTAATAAAAGCTTACAGCTCACTAAGACTTCCAGTGATTCTGATCCTGTTAGTGCTTATTGTAAGAGGCCAGGTCATTTGATTTCTGCATGTCCCAAACTCAAGTTGAAGAATCAGTCCACAGGTTCACCTAATGCTTTTGTGTCTATCATACCTAAGCCTTTCTTTTCTGGTGGTTTTGAGAGTAAGATTTCAGATTCTGTTGTTCCAGAAGAGTTTTTGCCTTTTGCTTCGAAAGGATTTGTGACACTAATGGGAGTAAATTCTACCCAAAGGTCCGTTATTATTTTGAGGAATACTGGAGCTCTTCAATCTATGATTTTGAAGGATACTTTGCCTTTTTCTGTGGAGTCTTCAGCTAACTCAGATGTTTAGCTTCAGGGTATAAGTGGCAGTTCTCTTGCTCCTCTTCATTTTGTCATTTTGACTTCTGATCTGATTTCTGGTGAGGGGAAGGTTGGTGTTCTTGACTCTCTCCCAGTTCCGGGTGTTGATTTGTTGATCGGTAATGATCTTTTTGGTGGAAAAGTTGGTGCTGATCCCATTGTTACTGTTTGTCTGGAGAGTTGGAGAAAGGTTGGAGAAGGATTTTATGGGTATTTTTCCTTCTTGTGAAGTGACTCATTCAATGTCAAAGGACATTTCTTCCAAGACATTTTTGCCGGATGAGTTCATTTATGATTTGTCGGATACATTTATGGATCATTCTTTCCAAGAGGTAGAGGCTTTGAAGGGAGGTAACTCCTCAGATCTTTTTGAGTCTGATAATTTGTCTGGTGGTGATCACATTCTGTCTAGAAGGCAGCTTATTAGTGCTCAGGATGAAGATGTTGAGGTGCAGAAGTTAGCTAGTAAGGCTGTTTCTTTTGAGGGGGCTAGTAAGGTTCCAGTTTGTTATTACTTCAAGGATGGTGTTTTGATGAGGAAATATAGGTCACCGGAAATTCTTGCAGAGGATGAATGGAACCAAATTGCAGTTCCGAAAGTATTCCAAAATAATGTACTTTCATTGGCACATGAACGTCCAATGGCAGGTCATTTTGGTGTAAACAAAACTTGTGAAAAATTTTTGGCACATTTCTTTGGTCTAGTTTGAGAAAAGATGTGGCTGAATTTTCCAAAACCTGTCAAGCATGCCAAATTGTTGGAAAACCAAATCAGAAAGTTCCTCCTGCTCCTTTAAAACCAATATCGGCTTTAGTAGAACCTTTTAGTAGAGTTATCATTAATTGGGTTGGTCCACTGCCTAAGAATAGGTCTGGTAATCAGTATCTTCTCACTATCATGTGTGCTTCTACCAAGTTTCCCGAGGCTATCCTTATTTGTAGGGTTGTTGCTCCTGTGATTATTAAGGCTTTAGTTTTTCACCTTAGTTGGGTTGCCAAAGGTTGTTCAGTCTGATCAAGGTTCAAATTTTATGTCTAAGGTATTTCAGCAGGCAATGTCCCAGCTAGGCATTACACAGTTGAAGCATATGATCAAGACTTAAGGCTTTGAGACGGAGAAGGATTGCATGATGATTGCATTGATCATATCAGTCAAGCTAAGTACATCAGTACGTTTGTCCTTTTGAAAAGCTTTTGGCAGGTTCCACTCACTGACTGTATTTTAGGGCACGTTGTCGGGCACGGCCAGGTACAACCAGTTAATGCTAAAGTGGAAGCCATTGTCCATTTTCCAGTTCCACAGTCTAAGAGAGAACTCATGAGATTCTTGGGCATGGCAGGCTATTATAGAAAATTCTGTCAAAATTTTTCTGATGTTGTATCTCCACTCACAAAGCTTTTGGAGAAAGGGGTTAAATTCTTGTATATATTTTGGATGAGTATTGAGAAAATTGTGGTTTAACGGTAAACTTAATTAAAACTAACATAGTTGTTTTCAAGCAGGGAGGAAAATTGTCTAAATTTGAAAAGTGGTCATTGCAGGAAAACCTATAGAGGTCGTTTTGTATTATAAGTATTTCGGTATTATTTTTTCATATCGACATATGTTTACAGTTGCCTGTGAAAATTTGGCAAAACAGGCAAAGAAAGCCTTGGCCCATGTAAAAAGAATGGTTTATAGATATGCAAGTTTTGACATTTTCGATAGAAAAATCCAACTAATTTTGATATACGGTTCGGAAATATAATGTAAGTCATTCTTCACTTTTATCTACCTTTTGTACATTTAAGACTCAGCTAAATATTGAAAGATATTTGACTTGTGTAAAATCTGTACAACTAAGAAGGGCATTAACAAAGTTTAGATGCTGCTCAAATAATTTAAACGTTACTAAATACAAACATGTTTAGAATCCGAACCCTGCTGATTTTATATGTCCGTATTGCGGAGAAGGCGGAGAAGATGAATATCATGTTTTGTTCATATGTCCATATTATGCCCAAATTCGTGAATAATATTTACCGATTTATTATCTTAAGCATCCATGTTCTCAATACTTTATTTCCCTGTTATCAACAACCAACAGTAATCTGTTGCTCCACTTAGCCACCTACTTATATAAAGTATTTAGATAGCGCTCTGACATATACAATGGCATACTGTATTTGTACTCTAGGCCTCCTGACCCCGAAATGCAATAAACTTCTGTTCTGTTCTCTTCTGTTAAATTCTTGTGAGATGGCAGTTGTCAGTCTGCATTTGAAAGAGTCAAAGCCATGCTCATGAATTCTCCAGTGTTACAGGCACCAAATTTTGAGAAAGCTTTTAAGCTGCAAATTGATGCAAGTGATGTGGGTGCAGGCAAAGGCTCTCGGATCATTAAAAAAATCATTTTAAAAAGGCAGTCCATTCGCCCCCACCCCCTTTCTTGACCGAATGCTACAATAAATACGCACGCAATCAATATAAAAATTATGCAGACATGTTCTCAAATGATTTGCCTTTCTACTTCAACTCACTTGCAATTGGTTGTAAGACGGAGAATTAGAGTTATCTGTTCCTAACTTTGCGTCAATGCGGGGTGTCCTAAAAAAAAAGTTTAATTTTGTTTATAAATCATTTTAATGATCCGAGGGCCTGTGGGTTCAGGTGCTGTTTTGATTAAAGAGGATGACTCAGGTATTGATCATCCAGTTTGTTTCTTTTCAAAAAAGTTTGACAAGCACCAAAAGAACTATTCAACCATTAAAAAGGAAACTGTTGTTAGCTTTACAGCATTTTGAAGGGACAACTACATTTCCAGTTGAAGTATTTACTTATCACAATCCCTTGACTTTTCTTCACAAAATAAAGAACAAAAATCAAAGACTAATGAGATGAAGTTTAACTTTACAAGGGTTCAATCTTGTGATTAAACACATCAAGGGTAAAGACAATGTTTGACCTGATGCACTTTCAAGAGTGTAAAATGTCCTTTTTGATGTTGAATGTTTGTATTTTATATATTGTTTTTTTATTTTGTTAAAATGTAACTGTGTATTATTACTACAACAGAAAGTTTCTTTGTAGTTTTCTTTTCCTTTAGGGGGAGAGTGTTATGAGTATTCGATTGTTCATAAGTTTAACATTGTATAAGATTGTTGTATTGTTTAGTGGGTCACACTTGCATTTGTTTTCATAGTCTTAGCTGGCAGTGTCTAGAATCATCTATTCTAGAATGTTCTATCCATTTCTTGATCGCTTGAGTTGGATACTTCTGATTGGAGATTGTCGTGGAACTTTAAAGAACATTGTAGAAAGTATCTAACCTATATAAAGGCCGGCATGAGAACTCATCTTGCTTCCTACAATCAACTTTGCGATCATCTGCCGTGCCACTGTTTTAAGATACCATTACAAGCCAGATTCATCTATCTCCTATCAAGACTCACTGACTGTTTTCTACATATCTTTATTTAGCTAATTAGTGTGACTCATTTGATATTGTATCATAGCTTGTATTAGCTTGATATTGTAACCTCAAACACTCTGTTTATTATTTGATTGATTAGATTGTAATTGATATACAATTGTCTTGTTATATTTTGTTGGTTTGACTGGGGACATTTTCCTATTCCAAATTTAATCGTAACAAAATAGTATCTAAATTCAAATGATATTTCTAAATGATAGATTCTATCAGAAATAGTTCGTAGATATTATTATCTTATCAAAGAGAAGAAATGTCCATACAGTACTAGTATAGAGGAAGTGTTGTTGGAATGAGGTAAGTGGAAGTAATGACAACAATACAAATGTCAATTGGCAAAACACATAAACTTTGTTGTGAGCTCTTCACTGAAGAGGATAAGCCTTAAAATGAGGCAGAATAGCTAAACCAGTAAAGACGTGAAATAAATTCTTTTTAGCAAGGCTCCAGGTACAGAAAAGATAAGGGGGACATGTAAAATTGCATTAGCAAACACAGACAACACAAATCAGCATAAAACAAATATATAACAAATAATGATGATATGGCTATTTCATATGAATGATAACATTGTTTGCAATAAGGTATAATATTTAGCATAAGAAATATAAATATATTATTAAAATATAGAAAATATTTGCTCTTTCTGTCTAAATAGGCTAGGAGCTATTTCCCCTAACGGTATTATTGATAAGTAAATATGTATATCATAGTCCTTGTTGAGCATTCAGAATATAGTTTACACAATGCATGTTCAAACAAACAATTATTTAAAGCATTTTGAACAGGTAAAATACATTTTCAAAGATATGGTGATGTACATATTATGGATATTCGACACTTTTGTAGAATAAATATAATTCACCTTCATTGGTGAATTCATATCTGAAAAGTCAATCACCAGCAGACACGGATCTCAGTACATACGGTATTTACTGTACTAAACGCCGCCCCTCCATTGGAGGGCAAAGACTACATAAAATCTAGCTGGTCTTTTTTATTTCACGATTCAGTAAGGGAAAAAACATTTCTATTGGAATACTGGGGTATCCCATGAAAAGTAAGAGCAATCGAATATATTCAATAAAAGATTACCTTACACGAATGTACCAAGTTCGGTTAAGCTTTTCACTATATGCGGGGTAATTTCTTTTACAACTGTAGATAGGCAGGTTGAGTAATGTGCTTTGTGTCTTTCTGATGACTGAAGTTTCCTGCTATTTTAATGCAGTCGATAGTGTGACTTAATGCATATACTTTCTACATTTATTATTCATTCACTGACGTCTATCCCTAGATGTAAATTTATTTTTTATTTTCTTGAAGAGACTGTTCTTTTCTTTTGGCTTCAACCGGGTGTCTTCTGAAATAGAAAAAAGCTCGTCGTAGATAAGTAAAGTTGCAGAACATGCACATGAAAGAATCACAATATGAAGGAATTGTGGAAACAATTCTAAAAACAACTAAACCAAAAACAATGTAAGCTAAGCAAACATGGTTTAAAGAACTAGTCCCATGTAAGCATTATCGATAACAAGCGCTGCCCCTTGAGTAATGTCATAATATTGTACTAAAGCCACATTAAAAATCATACTAATCGGTAAAAAATAATAGATTGTTAAAATGTTCGTTAATGTACTCAATTTTGACAAAACCATTGACGAAACATCGAATGGAGCTGAAGTAACTATGAGCATCATTGTCAGACAGCTACCCTATATGTGACGTCACCAGAAATTGTTATCAGTTTTAGAGTTGATTTAATTCACAAAGGTCGAAAAACACAATGAGATACTGTTCATCAGATAACCATCGATGCCTACAGTCACGTAACTTCGGTTTGATCAGTTAAACATATGAATTCTATGGATTCTAGAATGCCACTAAAAGAGTTAATAATAATTCTGCTTATAAAAATAAAATGTGTTAAACTACTTGCTTGAAATTTTACCAATAGGAGTAACTTCTGTCTTTGGTAGCCGTCTGGTGAGGGATTTGGCACCATGACGCTTGTCTGTCCTACAGCTAAATAGTATATGGCAGGGTATATTACATCCCGCTAAATCAGCGTATATGAATCGGTTCTCGCTCCTTCATAATACCCTGATCTCTTTCAAGCCAAAACCCTTGTATCGCTAGCGGCTTGATATTCGTGGCTATACTCACCTGTTATTTTTTTCAGCTAATTAAATGTTCTAATTAAGGAGCTTGAAGCTTCTAGCTTGACTTCATCGGATTTTTGACATCCGGGTTGTGCCGCTGTTGCTGAATGCGTGTCGTCTCATTGGCTGGTTACATAGCTAGCGATACGAGGGTTACAATACGATACGATACTGACTTAGCAGGATGGGTATATTATTATCTATATTTTATATAAATCTGGCTAGTGGTCATTTTCAATTTCCTGTTGATATACAGACGTTAAGGGTATCACATCAAACCGCAATTAAAAATCAATCACTACACCCGATCGAAAGTTATTTTCAAGGTAGAACTTGTATCCTAAGCCATAGTCAAGGTTACAGACAGGCGAACAGTGAGAAATTTAATATTCCCACCTAATTAAACAATTGATTGAATTTTTTTCCATTTTGAATGGATGATGTGAAGCCCATGAAGAGAAAATGGTTTCTCTATGTAATAATTAAGGTAATCAAGTTTTCTAACTACTGAGGAAAATGAATTGGGTTTTTTATTATGTTCTCAGGCCTATGTACGTTTCGAAAACACTCGGCATTTCACTAAAAGTATACTATTTTGGCTGTTGCATTTAATTGGTCTAAATATAACCAATATAGTTACTGAATTATATACTGGGGAAAAGTTATTTTGAAATTGGCCGTTTCCTTAAACTACATTATTTTGGTAGTTACATAGAATTGGGAGGTCGAATCAAAACTACTATATTCTAATTAAGACTTAATTGATTCCAGATGAAGTAATTACAATAAGTATGATTAGATTGATTAGCAAGAAAGCTTTACAATTTTGCAATGTCAATTTCTTTTTAGCAACCGTGCACTTAATTCTTACCTATTATGGAGTGGGCAACAGGATTCGATCGAGAAATGAGAGCTGAGTACTAAATTAGGTTTCGGTAGGGAATTTAAAGGGTGTCTGGGCGTCGAGGCTAGGATCTAGGCACGTTCTGATTTTTTAAATATCAATATGCAAATCGGAAACGCAGTTAAGAACGAGTGATCATTTTGACATGTTCTCAATGAGACTGCAGCTTCACTATACTTACCGGCACGGGGGAATAAGTAAGAGGACGCAAAGTCATTGTAGACAGGTGGGCCAGGTACTGCACTGGACGACCCCCGTCTGTGAGGGGGCCACCCAATATCAGGCAATGAGACAGGTCGGCCCAAGGGCTAAAAGATAAATGCAAGGTTATACGATATTGATATTGTTCTATTTTCCAGTATTGTAAATCTTGCTGAAAATGGAAAAGTTCCCTGAGGCCATAACACCGTCTCAATTCCTTCCACCATCCCTTTGTAATATACTGTCGATACTGCAACTTTTTCCACATATCCCTGCTTAAGCAGGTCTCAGACATAATAAATGGTGAAAGTATATGTATGTGTATCGAAAACATGTCATCAAGAAAAACCCTATTGTGTCGGCCGGCCTTACCTATCAGAATAAATTTAATATAAGTCACACTATCGACTGCATTAGAATAACAGCAAACCCACTCAAGACACTGTAGCACGATTGAAAACTTTGCGAGGGGAATTCAATAAGTTTATAGAAATGGGTATTTGAACACCCCTGAAGACATCGTTGTTGATGACATTATTGAGATAGACCATCTGAGGACAAACATAACCCTTCCTGTTCATTTACTTGAGAGTCACAGTCTGTTGAACACAGGTACCCTGCTGTAATAATGGAAAGTTCTTAAACTGAGCATCGTGGGGTTCTCACGAAAGAAGGGGTAAATACGAACGAAATACATAAACGTATTACCAATATGAAAGGGAAACAAGCTCCTCATTATTCTACTGTTGCAAAGGCCAGCTGAGTTTGAAGACATAACAGATGATGATAGCAAGGGTCCGAGGTCTTAACATATCCTATCGCTGAATAAATGTGGATGAGAAATCTTCAAAGTGTAGCATTTTTCATAAAAGTTTTCGCACCAAGTCCATGATCACTTGCACATGCCGAAGCTGTCCTCAAGAAGTGTGCCGCAAAACTTACATGCAAAAGTTCGACACAAGAAAGTTGAATCCGGTCGTGGGCTCTTGGAGATCTACAACGCTGATCCTTATAACTATCATGCCCGTCTGGTTACAGGCGATTAAACATATAATCATCACTGGAATCCTGATAATGGAAATTTGATCACAAGGAAAACTACGTCGACGAGGGACGATGAAGGTAACGGGAGTGACGTTGAAATGACGACTTGACAGGCTTTGGTGATGGTCGACCATTTTCTTTATTGATGCGTGTAGTTACACCATGAACTCGAGCTGGAGAACATGCACAAGTCAATGTACACGCCAGGGCATCCCCATACTCGAGTCGTGTACACGAAAAACTACATGATGTTGGAAAATGGACAGTCGGACAGCGGGCGAGTCCGTCTCCGGCCGTTGCCCAAGCTAATCTCCCTGCAGGCGTGATCTGCACGAGACTTTAAGAGCGTGCAATACATGCAACAACTTTGGTTATGGAAGATGGGAACCTACGTGGAAGTTTAGAAGCGAGAGGTTTAAGAGGGCTTATGTATTCTCTTAAGATTCCTATCGATGCAATGAAATACTTAAAATTATTTACAGTTAACCTGCAATCAACAATGTCAAAGTTGAGACAGCAGCTGCCGGTTTGGACATATAAAAAATCTATGGTTAGTTGTGCACAAAACGGATAAATTATTGACAGTTGAACGCGGTTAAACTAGTATTATGTGCAGCTATGGAATATACCTAAACTCTGAACTGAGAACAAAGAATGAATATGTTTTATGAAAGCAATGTTGTAGATAAACCGATTTAATAACATAGCATTAGCATTGTTATTAGATTGACCAAAGCGGGTGCCGTTTCCACTTTTCTGTTTAAAAGCAAAATTTTAATATTTCCGATATCGTAGTTCATGCGGATTTAAAGTTACGTTGCATTAAATACTTCCGGCCTTTAAAAATCAACTTAACTACCTGAATACGTAAATATTTGTTAAATAACTTACGAGGTAGATAACTTGAGTGAGGGTCGTGAGTAATATCGAGAGACATGCAGTATCTGTGCATTCGTTGTGTTTACGAAATATTGGTGTGCACTTGTGCGTTTAAGCTGTTACAACGTTTGTCCAAATACATTGATTTCAATTGAGACTATATGTTGAAAAATGAAATGCAAACAGTGATACTTTGATCTTGAGTTCTATATCATTTTATGAACTTTTTTATTTACCCTCATACATTTTCACAAAATATTTAACAATCATGTTTGTTTAATCATCATTTATGTATTGGTTTTGCTCCAAAATTATAGAAAAAATATGTCCTCTCTTTAATGAAGAAAAGCATACAGTGTAATTACAAGATTTCAGGATTTGATGAAAAGAGCTTTTTTCGAAAAATCTGACATTAATCTTAATTATTCATGAACCTGTTTTAATCTATGTTTTTTTATAAGATTGTTAACTGAAGCTTAACGTCGCCCAGGTTATACACTTAAAATGACTGTAATAATTCAACCTTTTCATTTTCTGATTTGTGATTTCTCCGGTTCTCTTTAGATTTTATAGCGTTGTACGCTAAGCTAAATTCAAGAGCGATAAATGTTTTATTTTGGGGAGAAAAAGATAAAATGTTTTAAAAAACGTTTTTAGTTACCATCTCGCAAACATTAGCGATAACTAGCCAACAGTGTAAGGGTATTCAAATGACATCAAACTTACTATAACTAGACTTTTTCTATTTGCCTGTCACACTGAGAAGCGATGTAAACTTTGCGTACGTTCTGTTAGGTAGAGCACATATAGAGCACCTCATTCGAACAAACGTAATAAATTTATTCATTTTGATATATGTAGTATTATAAGAACTTGATTATCCAATATTTTTTAAATTCAAATATTGATATCCGCCTTCATTCACCTTATAAAAACAATTATGTCAATCACAATATTCCAAAGTCATTTTATCAACTATACAGTCCAATGAACACGATGACATCCCGACACTCGGCACTCCTAGTTTCATTGTAATATCGAGATGAAGAACCTGTCTAAAAGAATCGATAGTCTATGACGAGCCCAAGATGTGACAGGTGTGGTTGCGCAGTCTTCAAGACTCATTTTCACATCCACTGCAATCATTTCAGCTATTCGCAAAATGTAATGTTTCGCAAATAAAACTTTCACTGGTAGTTAATGATTGCGTTATAACATTTCAGGGCGTCATGGAAGGATGGCGTATCTTAGAGAGGCTTTTGGTGTGTTTCACCCTCGGATTATCACAATCAAGTAAATGTTTCAATTTTATGATTTTTAATAGCCTTATTATTAGCTTTTTATGCCCACACTTAAGTACGTACCTTTCATAAAAATCGATTGATGAATTAATATTTATTTGTATAAGTACTTTGATGTAGGTAGTACTAATGTACTTTATATAAAATAACGTAATATATGTAATTATTGTAACCTTTATTGATCCATTTTGGATTTGGTGTATTCTTTATGTGATAAATCGATTTTCATTTCCATGTTTATTGACAATAAATGCCCATTAATCGACAAATATAAATCACTGCTAAATGATACATCTTCATTTGAGTCGGACCAAAGAATCATTTTTCTTGTATCTCATAAGCTAACGTCACAATTCTTTTATAACGCTTGGATCACTTGTTTATATCACTTTCGACAGTTTCGTTTTTCAAAGATATGCATTCATACAATTATCTGAAATTGACAGGATGAACGTTAACATGTAAAACGATGCTTCTGAATCCAATAAACTTTAAGTTTAAAACCTTAAAATTGTGAAGCCTAGTCAACATCTTCAGGATTGATATGATTCATCAATGCTTAAACCCAGCCCATTCAACATAAGCGCATGAATATATATCCCACACGAGCTCGCGTGTGATATCGTTCACTTTTGTTATTCTCCTTATTTCTTAAGAATTATTTTCTGAAAAAAAATAACGTTACTAATTTAACATTTTGGATAGTCATCAAAGAGGTTCAATTATTTCATTCGTGTGTCATATATCACTCGTTATCAGTGGTGTTATCTCGTCTATTGTGATTTGTGTATCTTCTTTGTTTATATTGATACGATTGTGACAATCATTCTGCCTTTTTCATTTCTCTCAAAACCCTTATTATTACAACTATCACAAAACGAAATAGGGGGTTCCATGCGTGTCAAAAAATCTATGTAGAGTTCTTTTGTCTATCATGTACACAATGTAAAATGTTGTCGTCAGCCAACTAATTATTTTTCAATACTGCAACGATGTTACAGATAATGCCGATGCTACTGTAAGCGAAACCATCTCCCTAATACTTGAATCCGTTAGCTTTAGTAAATACAAACACGAATTGCCTGATGTCCGGGTCATTGGGGTCGAGGTCAAGAACCACCTCTCGTCCTCTCCTTGTAAAGCTGGCGAGAGTTTTGGACATTCTGACCACACGGTGTGGGTGGACAAAGGGTGCAGGGCGGAATTCCTCGTCTTCGTTGAAGCAGGTGAGAGGAATGAAAACTAGTGCTAAAAAGAAAGTAAATACTTCCAAATAATAATAAACATTCGAATAATTAAAATTAAGCGATAAACCATACGGAGCCATGTCAATTAAGTAAAGTTATACCTTTTCTGCAAGAGTGAAAAAGAATATATATCTTAACGTTAACGTAAACTTCGAAATTAGCTTTGTCTTACGCAACACTAAATGCAAGTGGGTAGCGACAACGACACCTTAGCAGTATAGTTGTTAAATGAACACAACAATATACCATGTGTGACTCCAACTTGGAGAAAGAGATCTGTAAAATTGCCCCACGTGAAGATTACACCACTGTCATTCCCAAAACCTTCGGCTACAAATAAACTACTTTCAACCGACGGTTGCAACGACTTACAAATTCAAGCCAAATAGCAAACAGGCCACGGAGTCCTCGATCACTTTTGATAACGCTTGCTGGTGTTTGGAAACGTTTAGTGACGACGTTTAGTGACGACGTTTAGTGACGACGACGTTAACAGCAACAACAACAACAGGACATCAAATAAGGGGATACACCATGAATCTGCAACTAAGACAATATCGGTTTCGAGCGCATGAACCATGCCGCGAGGTTTATCTGACTTCAAAACAGCGACGTCAGGTGACATGGGCAAAGCGAGTAAGTCATTGCCAGAGTGGTGATTTGCAACATTTGGAGCTCACGGAGAAATGGCGATCAAACACATGTCCACAGACGCGTAACCTAGCGATTATATCCAGCAAGTCTATATATTCGGATTCAATACAGTTATAGGTCAGCGAAAGACTTATGGTGATCTGAATGCACTTAAATGTGTGGATGAATTTTTACGACCATTCATCTTTCAATTTTTCCAGGAACATACGTGTCTCATTGCCTATTTTCGTTATTCCTAATGGCCTTCACATAGCTTGACTGACACTCGCCCCTTTTAATAAAACTAATAAAGTTGTTTTGACGTGGCCGCCTTGTTCTCCAGATACGGATCCCATAGAACACAAATTGGACTACATTTATCGACAAATCTAAGGACTACCAGTTCCCCCTGTCATTATCAAAATAAACTGTTCCAGTTTCTGTTTTCATAATGGCAACCGGTAACCCCTGTTTCAATTACTGCCGTTATATAAGTTAATGATATGGACTGTTAAAGATCCAAATCATATCAAAGTGTTTATCCAAGTTGACTGCAAGGCTTGAAATAGGAAAATCCTTAAACGCTGTTTTCAGACCGATTGTTCAATTTCCTTTTAAGAAATGCGTAATCTGAAAAGTTGTTATACCTTGATTACCCCTATGTCTTTATATGGGTCGCAGCGTATGGGTATTATCAGGAGAAAATAGGTGTTGCGATACTTTATTCCAGCTGTATATAATCCTTATTTCTGTTTCCTAGCGGCCGAAGCGACGTCAACTGAACTCTATTCCTCTTTCATCTTTTCGAGTGTGGTATCTTCTCAGTCAGTACCATCCGAGATGAAGCATACTACTTTTGAAGAACTTTTTTCGAATTCCTTTACAACTTACGGCACTGAAAACTCCGAGGTATCAACATTACATTCTTCTCTTACAAACAATCGAACTGTTGAAGAATCTACTGCACTACATACCAATACGTTGAGTTTGGAGTCAGGTTTGGAGACTTCACTGCATACTGATACTTTAAAACCATCAGGTTTTGAGACTTCACCCACCGACACTGTGGCAATGACTATGACGTCATTTGTGCAACTACGTTCAAATTTTCAAATGACGCAAACGTTAATGGAAGCCGAATTCACACCAAGAAGTAATGAAATTGATGATGGTTCTGACATTACTAATATTAAAAGCACGGTAGACAGATTATTTACCATCGAGAAACCCTATGATAAAACTACAGGAAACAACTTATCATTACCAAATAAGAAGTTACAGGAACTTGACACTTGATACACAACGGCAGTGTATGGACCAAAAAGGCTGACCAAAGGCTGCTGTTGTAAGTTGTTTGTTAGCGCTGACCACCATGCATCCCTGCAGGGCGTGATATCAAAGATAAAATCCAATCTGCAGGTTCCAGTGGAGAACCTTTCCAGGTTCAGAAGAAGGAAAATAAGTGCTGAAGATAACCGTATTTCTTCTGTTTCAATAGGCTCGACGGGAATCATGCTCTTATTTCTCTTGTTTGCTTTTATTCTAGTAAGCGATGTTCTTACCATGTTTCGACATTGCTCAAATACAGTGAGAATTGTATGATATCGACTTTAAAAAGTAAGATTTAATGTTAATTTCAACCAAATTACGAAACGGTATGATTTTTTTGTATTACCCGAGCAAGATCACAAATTTCAGTTTCATAAATGTCATATGACACACTTCCGAATGTAATATTGTTTTATTATCGTTTCTATTCAGTCTAAAATGCCTTGAAATATTAAAAAAAATGCCTGTTTCCCCATTCTCTCACAACTGAGGTAGCTCCGTCATTAATTTCTATACAACCTCCGTCTTAATTCGAAGGTTTCTCGGTCTTCCGGCAGAACCCCTAGCGGGATAATATTGCAACTTAAACTACAGCCAGTGAAAACAACGAATGCATGAATAACATATTTGATGTCACACAGGTCTATGCAATGAAACAGTCGGAAAATGAGGCATTTGTGTTCTGTAAAGACGACTCAATGTGCAAGGTGCATATTCGAATAAAGTTTAGCTTTTGGGAAGCTTGCGGAAATAACTTAGGCGATTTGAATGATAACTTTTGAAACGGCGTTTCTGATTGCACAACTAATTTTCACTGCATCCAATAGGCGTTCTACATTTCGTGCACAAGAAACGTTCGAATTAAGACAGAGGTTGTATGGAAATTTATGACGGAGCTACCTCTGTTGGGAGAGAATGAAAAAACAAATGCAATCGAAATAAAGTAGGTCCTTGAGTACAAGGTCCTCAAAGTACATCGTTGTAGACCTGTGAGTTTTGTGAGATTTAATAGTAAATCGTTAGTCGTTTTTCAGTTATCAAATTTTCCAGACAATCAGAAACGATAAAACAACCATCGTTGTTTATTGACTTTAATACTTAATGAGTTTTATAAATCTCATGTAATTGCTTGAAATGGTATTTCTTTTCCATTATTTGAAGAGCAGTATTGATTCAAAACCTTGTGTTAATGGTAATATAACGATTTTCACTATGGAAAAGTTGTCGGACAATATAAACTTCAATCATAACGACTGCTCTAAGAAATATATCAATCAAATCTTAATCAATATAATTGACAATTTCCCAGAATTATTCAGTTAAGGTAAGTGAAACAACCTATCAATAAATATTGATCACATCAACAACCGAGGATGAACTTATTTTTAAACATTTCATTCTAAGCAAATACTAAGAAGTTATTGAAAACACTTGGTTAAAGACGTTTTTGGTAACAGTATTTATAAAAATTCAGTTATAATTCGTTTCAATAACTGTTATATATTGTTTTTCAGCATTTTATTGCTTTGATTTTCAAAACAAAACTATGACAGGATTTTAGACTATTGTGGCTTTTACAGATTTAGAACAAATGTACAGTTTTAGATTTTACATCTTTAAATAAATATTGAGGACAAATTTATTTTTGACTTTCGTTTGTGAAAAACGACGAAGGTTCTTGAAACATGGCCCTGAAGCTTTACAGCCTAGCAAAAAAAACCTCCTAAATTCAAAATTTCTCAAATGGACAAGTGAAACAATTCCGACATTTCCAAAAGAGGCAAATGAATTCAAAAACAATTTTAAATTGTACTTTCATATTTTATCAGTTTAAATGTTTTGTATCACTTTTGGGTCAAAGGTGTAATTATTTGATAACATTAAAATATATTATTGAGATAATCAAGAAATTAAAGTATTTGAGTGGTTTAACGCGGTACTGCATTAACAGCTTGACAAGTGCTATAAGTTAAATATTAAAGTTCGTATAGGAGTATGTTGTTTTCTTCATATTCTCCACACACAAAAACGAAACTTTTGCAGAAGTATGTTTGATTTAGTCAAACTTTAGTCGAAGCTTACGCCATTTATCCTGATATTTACACTGAGATCGAAAATGACACAAACTCTTGTTAAGCAACTACAGTTTTGGTCTTCGATCTGTTTGTAACATAACATGGATTTATTGTGATGCATGTGTTGAGTCCGTGTACTTCTACAAGTGACTTCATGTGTGATCAATATCCGTCTGAAAACACAGCTGTGGGGATTGAAGAACCATGTAAGTGGGCGAAAGATTGTAATGAATGCAAATAACCATTGATTCATACTTTTTCGTTAGACAGAAAATGAACAGATCAATAGATGATCTAAATCAAAACTGTTTCATTAAGATATAAGCATTCAGCATCATCTAAATGATCGATTTATCCTAAATGTCGTAAAAAGATACAAAGGACAATTAGTAAGTTGTGTTACGATACTACTTTTTTCAGTGGATCTGTTGCCCTTTCACCTCTGACAAACAAATTCGTTCCCGATGATGAATTCATATCTGTATACTCTAATATCAACAGACTGGCGTCTCGACATATACTGTATTTACTGTACTAAACGCCGCCCCCTCCATTGAAGCGCAAAGTCTATATTAAAGTTAACTGATCCTTTTTATTTCACAATTCAATAGAAGAACAACATTCCTGACATGCATGGCCCGGACTGTTAGATGATCAAGAATACATCTACTTTTGAGCTATGTAGTACTTTTTGTGTTGTGGAAATGGAGGAATCCCACGAAACGTAAAGGCAATCAATAATACTTAAAATGATTCCTTAAAAAAGTCCATTCCCTAACCCAAATGCTATAAAGGTGTTCACACTAAAAAAGGCCGCATGCAGTTTTCGCTTGTTACAATGTGACGATATATATCAACTGTTGGTCTGAATTCATGTAGATAGGTAAAGTCATCAACCACACTCGGGTTTCTTTTGATGAAATGTATTCGATACATACACTTTCTCCATTTGTTATTCGGTTACTAACGTCTATCCCTAGATGAAAATTTCTTTCTTATTTTCTTGAAGAGGCTTTCCTTTTTATTTTGCTTGAACCGGGTGTCTTCTGAAATAGAAAAAATGCTCGTCGCAGACAATAATAGATAATAATAAAGTAGCAAACATACACATGAAAGAATCATAATATTAAGGAATTGTGGTTAACATTCTAAAAATCAGTATACCAAAAACAGTTCCTAGACATTGAGAAAGAACTTGTCTCATTTAAGCATAATTTTTTAAAAAACCGCTGCCCCTTGAGTATAGTCACAACACAATGATGATACCGATTGAAAAAAAGATATTAAATGTCAGAAATCTTTTAATGACCGAAATAAAATTATAAACAAGTGAAAGTGTTTCGAAATTGCGTCCTTCGAAAAAAAGGAAAGTCAATTGTGAATGATATTTAACATGGTATACGAACAGGAAATGATCATTATTTTAAAGTAAATAAAGTACAGATAATATCCCCTTCCAATACAAATAGGTTAAAGGATGGACAATTTAAGCGCCACGCTGTTAGTGACTTTAAACACGACCCTGCTCCACTCGTGGTCCATATTTCATATCCTACACATTGCCACCTGCAACTTACCGCCGATGCTTTAATAAATTAAGTTTCATACTACTTGGTAAATAATCTTAGATCGGCAAATATACTCGTTAATGTACTCAATTTTGCCAAAACCGTCGACGTAACATCGGTTCGACCTGAATTTACAATGAGCATCATTGTCAGACAGCTACCATAGACATGACGTCAGCAAAAATTGTAAATTAGTTTTCGAGTTGATTCTATTCACAAAGGACTAAATACGCAATGACAAACTGTTCATCAGATGACTATCGATGCCTACAGCTATGTTATTCCTATCAATTCTGCTAATAATAGTAACAAAATTTGACCAATCGGAGTCACTTCTGGCGCGGGTTTTGGCAAAATGTCGCTTGTCTGTCCTACAACCTAATAGTACACGGCAAGGTGTACCGTTATCTATACTTTATATATATCTGGATAAAGTGGTCATTTTCAATCTCCTGTGGATATACAGACGTTGAATAACAGCAAACAACATGTAGAAAACTACCACTTCCCGATCGAAAGTTACTTTCAAGGTAGAACTTGTATCCCTTACCACGGTCAAGGTTACAGATAGGAGGACATTTAAACATCTAATAATCCAACTTCAATTAAAAAATGTTATTCAAGTTGTTTCATTTTGAATTGATATTGTAAAGCCCATGAATAGAAAAAGATTTCGCTTTATAAAATTTACGGTAATTAAGTTTCCTAACCACTGAGGAAAATGAATTGTTAGTTTACTATTACCCAGGCCTCCCAACGTTTGAATAAGCAATCAGCAATTTTTCTAAAATCGTACTATTTTGGCCGAATTTAATTGCTTGGTCGAAATATAAGTACTATATTTACTCAATAATAAACTGGAGAAAGGTAATTTTTAAATCGGCCGTTTCCTAAAACTACACTGTCATGGTTGTTGCATATAATCGTAAGGTCTAATGAAAACTAACACTATATTGATATGTATTTCAATTAAACTTTGTTATCAATTTGCCCAGCTCCAGATGATGAAGAATTACAAAAAGTTTGGTTTGATTGAGTGGCAAGCCAGCTTCCATATACTTGCAATGTATTTCTCTCTCCATAGCGTTACTTAGTGTTTATCTTCTTATGGACTGGTTAAAATCTGGGGACAACAGGATTCTAGCCAGATATGACAGCTGATTCCTAGATTAGGTTTTCTGAAGGAATTTAGAAGGTGGCTGAAAAATGGGCGAAAAAAAATCAAACAATTTTGGGGCCTTATCGAACTGATGTGATTAAATGGACACATTTGCCCCTTGGATTAGCGTTAAGATTCAATTATTATGTACAACAACACTGCCGATCTTATTAAATTCACATCGAACTGGTACGTCGATCGCTGCGAATCTGAAATGAGTACTGCGCCAAAAGGATCGTGAGAGCGTCGATGCTAGGATCTAGGCACGATCTGATATTTGAAATATCAATACGAAAATCGGAAACGCAGCTAGGAACGAGTGATCATTTTGACCTGTTCTTATAGAGATTCCAGCATCCCTATTCTTACCTGGACTGAGATATGAGTAAGAGGACGCGAAGTCACTGTAGGCAGCTGGGCCAGGTACTCCACTGGACGACCCCCGTCTGTGAGGGGGCCACCCAATATCAGGCAATGAGACAGGTCGGCCCAAGGGCTAAAAGATAAATGCAAGGTTATACGATATTGATATTTCTCAATTTCCAGCATTGTAAATCTTGCTGAAAATGGAAAATGTCCCTGAGGTCATAACACCGTCTCACTTCCTTCCACCCTCCATTTGTAATATACCGTCGATACTGAAACTTTTTACACATATTCCTACCAAAGCAGGTCCCCAGACATAATAAATGGTGAAAGTTTATGTATGTGTATCGAAAACATGTCATCAAGAGAAACCCTATTATGTCGTCCGGCCTAACCTACTAGAATAAATTCAATCAACAGATGTTTTATTAAGTCACACAATCGACTGCATTAAAATAAAAGCAAATCCACTCAATGCACTGAACATAGCGCGATTGAAAACTTTACGAGGGGAAGTCAATAAGTTTATTGAAAGGGGTATTGATACACCCCTGAAGACATCGTTGTTTATAACATTATCGAGATAGACAATCTGAGGACACTGAACAGACATAACCCTTCCTGTTCATTTACTTGAGAGTCACAGTCTGTTGAACACGGGTACCCTGCTGTAATAATGGAAAGTTCTTAAACTGAGCATCGTGCGGTTCTCACGAAAGAAGGGGTAAAGACGAACGAAATACATAAACGTATTACCAATATGAATGGGAAACAAGCTCCTCAATATTCTACTGTTGCAAATGGCCAGCTGAGTTTAAGCGGGGTCTTTGAAGACATAGCAGATTATGATAGCACGAGTCCGAGGTCTTAATCATATCCTATCGCTGAATACATGTGGATGAGAAATCTTCAAAGTGTAGCATTTTTCATAAAAGTTTTCGCACCAAGTCCATGATCACTTGCACATGCCGAAGCTGTCCTCAAGAAGTGTGCCGCAAAACTTACATGTTCGACACAAGAAAGTTCAATACGGTCGTGGGCACTTGGACATCTACAACGCTGATCTTTATAACTATCATGCCCGTCTGGTTACAAGCGATTAAACATATAATCATCACTGGAATCCTGATAATGGAAATTTGATCGCAGGGAGAACTACGTCGACGAGGGACGATGAAGGTAACGGGAGTGACGTTGAAATGACGACTTGACAGGCTTTGGTGATGGTCGACCATTTTCTTTATTGATGCGTGTAGTTACACCATGAACTCGAGCCGGTGAACATGCACAAGTCAATGTACACGCCAGGGCATCCCCATGCTCGAGTCGTGTACACGAAAAACTACATGATGTTGGAGCCTGGACAGTCGGACAGCGGGCGAGTCCGTCTCCGGCCGTTGCCCAAGCTAATCTCCCTGCAGCCGTGATCTGCACGAGACTTTAAGAGCGTGCGATACATGCATGTACAAATTTGGTTATGGAAGATGGGAACCTACGCGGAAGTTTAGAAGCGAGAGGTTACGCTGTCGAACGTGTAATCAGATAATTAGTTTTAAATGAATCGAATGTACTCGCCATCTGTGCCCGTCTACATGTAGCCTGACTGGTGAGTGCTTATAATCGACAGAGTAATAATTTGGAGAGAAAATTACAAAGATTTCAAATGAAGAATTTGGAATATAATTTCGTTAATAATTTACCGCTGTGACAAAATCCTTAGCTCTCTACTTCACCCAAAAAGTTCACAACTCAGCTTTCTGCTGACAAGATCATGGCGACTATTTTCTACTTTTTAGACTAAAAACCACCTTAAACTAAAATAACAGGAGCCTACTAGATACGCGACATGTCGATTCAATTGCTTGAGTTATTCTTCATAAAGACAACGATCCAGTGCACAAACGTCGTATTTCACAGGCAGCTTTTCAACCATGAGCCTTTGAACAAGTTAACCATATCTCCTTCGATCAGTCCAAAACTGGCCCAAAGCGGCTTTTATTTGTTTCGCAATTTGAAATCAAACTTGCATGTACAAGATATGGCGATACATTCATTGGCCAGTCAGAAGACTTCTAACGCAAGGGCATAGACAGTCTCAAAGATGAACGGGCAAAGTGAAATTGAGGTCCAGAGTGATAATAGGGGGAAATAAAATCAATATCACAACCATTGGCTTCTCTTTATATCAACCTCTATGAACTTATTGACTTCCCCTCGTACTGTCAGGTAGCCAATGGCATGATATGAGTGGATCCCCTTCATTAAGTCTGTTCCATTTGTTGTATTAACCCTTTAAGTTACAGTAGAACGATTTTGTAAGCTAAACAAAGTGTTCTCGCGAAAACGAAAATAAATGTTTCTAATTGCAAGACAACATATTTTAATCAAAATAAGCAGTTGGAACACGATCGTTTGATCGGTAAAGCTATGCAAATCCATTTCCCTGTTTGATTATTTTCTTTAGGATAGCTGAGATCTGGTTGAGTAAAGATATGTTTTAACCAAAATACTCTTGGCATAAACTAATGTGTTGTTAGGAGAAATTTATCTACCGTAAAATCTTGATAAATCGCCTGCATAGTTTAGTCGCCCTTCCTTGAAATATCTAAGTCCTCTCTGGACTGTAAACCTGCATGCCTTGAACAACCGTCAGGTAAATAAAGCAAATGTAAGCCAAAATATGATTTGTCCTTTAAATTTCCTGTACAATAGAAATGTCTATGCCGTTGTAAACCTCAGGAAAAACTCCCTTATTGGTGTTTATGTGTACATTTGTAAAAGCCGTTAAAACTGACATAAAATCAATGGAGTTATACTGCACTACATTTATATCCAATTTTGGCCAAATTATGCGTAATTATTATGTTAACTTCAGTCAATGAAGATTTGGAATATTGGTAACCATTTCTTAGATAAAATTTCTGAAATATTGTTTCTTTTGGCTAGGAATTTTTCCACACTGAAAATATCTTTTTATAAGTTTTTTAATTATTGTAATGAATTGTTTAAAGTGCATGTGTGAATATATTTGTTTGCAGAGAGTAATGTATGAAGTAACAATGGGCAATTACCTGTCCAAAACCAAATCAGAATTTTTGTTATATTCAATGTGTGTATATTTTTGGTTATCCAACTTTCAAGATCTCCCAAGAACGTCTGGATTACCCTACATTCTCAATTTTCATAACATAAGGTTTCATTATCAACCATACAAAGACTCCATACTTTATTGTCAACAAGTTAAATTTTAAAAACCTCTCTGTTAGTATAAACAAGTCTGTGCAAACTTCAAATTGAAAATCGAGACGTTTAACATCTTAACATTCATCCTGCAAGTATCAAAAATCAGTTTCCAGGTTAAATAAGTATTATGAAATACATTTTCCCATTTTTGGCAGATATGAGGGTAAGTATAGTCAGATAAGAGTTTATATTTTTGTAAAATCTTTCTTTAAGCGGTCAGTTTAAGTTTTGTTATTTTTATAATTCCAAATAAATCTGAAAACAATCCTCTTACGTTAGGTAGACTATTGAAAACATGTACTGATTTTGAAAGAGTATTGATGACATTTATTTTGCCAATCAATGTTCAATGCCTTTTTGTCCAAGTTGCTAGTAATCTATTAAGTCTTTTTCTCGTGTTGATTACCTGAAGGTACTTTAAATCAGGTGTAAATCTAATACCGAAACTTCATTTATTTGCAATTCTATCTCTAATTCTAGACGAAGTATGTCACTGCTACCTTCTTTTGAGCGAATCATAATTGCCTTCGTCTAATCAATATTTTCCTTAACCCTGACATAAGATAAAAAGTATAAATAGTATCAACTGCAGCAAATAAATCATCTTCTGATCCATCTAAAAACAATTCGGTATCATCAGCATATTGTTCTAATTCATATTCATCGATCATCAATCACAATCCCTTTTATGTCTTAATTTTGTCTAATCATACAACTAAGTATTTCAGCTACAAAAAGAAAGCGATAAAGGACCACCTTGCCTGCAGCCTCGCTCAATAGGAAAAGAAATCATAGACATGTCCATTTTGTAGAACAAATGAAGATGTTTCATAACTTCATAACAAAATTCATGAAATCTTTAGAGACTGTGTCAAAAGCTTTTTCAAAATCGATTAACACAAACAAACCTGGAATATCTCTTTTTGAGTTAAAAACATCTTGTACTTTCACTTAGTTTTCTGCCTGGAATAAATCCAGTTAAAAAAGTCTAAAGTTGATTTTGACCGGCTAGATATGCATGCACTACTTATTTCATATAAAGAATTTGATAAAGTAATTGGTCTCCACCTTTTCAATAAAGTCCTGTTTTTGTTAGCTTTTGGAATTCAAGTTATAACTCCTCTCTTCATAGTTAGTGCCATTTTATATTGTTTCTTGAAACCTAAAAGATCCCAGCTTCCAAGATCCAAGATCTATAGGGAATCTATCAATTCAAGGGCTTTTGTTATTCATCATATTTTATCTAATCTTATGCTAAACAAAAGCTTTTGTCTATTTTTACGGTTAACATGAAATGATTGGTTAGGAAACAGTTAAATAAAGTCACAAAACTTACTTCTCTTTGGTAATCGACGGTTCGTCTCAAATCATCTAGACCTGAAAATGTCATTTTACATACCTCATTTGGTAAAGAAACGTAGGACGATTATCAATGTAAAATATAATGTCAGATGCAAAGATACAATAATGTGACAGGTTGAAGTGAGACGATTTAGGATTTCAAGCCGCTTTTAAGACTCAGTTTTATCATGGCTGCTATTATAATTGCAGTAAGAAAGCCGGCAACACCATTGTTACTGAATTGCGGTAAAACCTTCGACAATGACTGAAACTAGAGAACTATGGATGGTACTGCATCCAAAACTTACTGCATGTAGGAAAGTTCTCTACTTCAGATAGAGTTGCCGAGACCCTGGCGGGATTCGAACCTGGGACCTCTTGATCCGAAGCCGATCACGCAAGTGAAAGGTTGAAAGTGAACTCAATATAGGCCTAAGACTAGTATACAGAAAGAAACATTTCCAGTACAGACTGAACGCAAAGGTGTTTTTATGACTATTTATCGTTCATAAAGAAAAACAATTTAAGGTTACTCACTGCTCCTCAAATTTCGAAGTTCGGCCACAACGTTATCCATTTCTTCAGTTCCTGAATTCTTGGAACCCAATTTTCAAAGTTGGGTCAAAGACAAGAATAATCGAAGATCAATTTATAGGTACGTACAAAATTAGATTAGACTATTAAAATATGTTTCAACAATTTCATGTCAGTAAGTCATTTAAATTGACCTGCGTTATTGATACAACGTATGCATTCACAAAATGATTTTACTCCCGCTTCAACGGGGTATTTTAAACCCCAAGTTTCTACAATTCGTAAATCCTCTTACGGCATTCGCCTCGTATCACCATTATTACAAACCAAATGAAATGACTTAAATGATTTGCAGCGCCAGTGTGAGAGGGCGTTGAGGTAAGGTTACTTTGCTGAAGGATACTTGACATATCACACATTGGGTGAAAAAGCAATATGCATTATACAGTGATGAGAAACCAGTCGTCAGCAATACGAGGAAAATGCCGTGATGCTTATCATGGAACGATTCGATCTCAGCAGATACAATTTCCCTGTGGCGCAGGATCAATGAAAATATTCACCTTCGCAGACCATCTTCTGAAGGAACTTGGTCCTGAGTTCTTGGAACTCGTCCTGTATAAAAGTGGTGCTGAAAACATGAAAAGATACGTAGATGGTATATACGCCACAAGAAATCTGAATATAACAGGTAAAAGTCGAGCAATAGTTTTCGACTCCTCGATAAACAAACACATGAGTAATTAAAAACCGTTTTTAAAAACGGTATATTTTTGTCGTCACAGTTGATTTAAGTACTTCTAGGGATATGTAGATTATTTAATTTATTAAATTAAAGTTACCTGACTTGGTTTGCTAGAACGGAGAGACTGTTTTATTATTTGATTAGCATAACTCAAATCTTAGAAAAAATGGCAAGTAGAAATTATCTCATCTCGGCTATCAGTTGATAAATAAATAAATATCTTACAGATTTTAAACCTGATAAGTTGGATGTTTAAAAACTTCAATGGGCCTTAAAAATCCCTCCGTCAACATAACAAATACATGTAGAAAATCAGTGTTATAAGCTAACAGTGTGAGTTTACAATATAGCTGCTCATAGCAATCGCTTCAAAAACACAGTCTGAATTTTTTAAAAAGATTATGTGACTTGCCCGCTGATGACTAGGTTGTGTCTCCGCTGTACAAATATTAGACTATACGAAAATGCTGGCCGTCGTGATACTTTATAGAAAGGAAACCAGCAATCAAGTTTCTACCCTTGAAAATGAAATATTTTGAAACTATGATTCCTCGTGACACGGTCGATTTTAATTATACTGTTCAAGAACCCAACAGGAAAGCACTCACCAGGTATGTCTATATCAGAATCATTGCAGGTGCACGTAAGGTCTCGTACTCCCTTGAACATGAAGAAGAAGTGATCATACTTTGGTCTGAGGGCGAGTATTGCTTCTTCCTCCAGACCCTTCTTCCTTATGAGCTTCCACTTCTTCTCGTTACTTAGATGAGGACTCACCAAATCCCTGTAGAAATTACTGGGGATATTTCTCTTTTCAAACATCACCTTGGCGATTCTGCCAGGATCCACCAATGTAATCACTGTGCAAGCTGCACATATTTGGTCCGGTGGTTCTGAAGCATACTCTCTTACTGTTTCCGCAAATTTTGTCCCAAGGGGTTTGTGGTTGACCTGCAAAAAATCCACAAAACAACCCAAGTCTTTTTCTGGAGGTGACGTTGACAGTACAGCCAAAAGGTGACGATTCTGATCATGGCGGGTATGCCCGGATGCAATGACCTCCTCGTCCGAGTCAGTGATGACGTCATGTTTAACTAGTTCGTCGAGCACTGTCGTTCCTACTATGTTCAGAGTCTGGATTAGTTCCCTGCTGTGCAGGCTCAACACTGGGTTGATAGGATGAGGACCTGGTAAAAATTAAGTTTACATAAACCGAACAGCTATGAATGGTTGGTAAAACTGATAAACATCTACGTTTGCAGTTTAATCCTTTGGTCTTGGTCGTAATGATATAATTTTCTCCGCCAAAACATTCTTTTCGAAACCCTGACAACGCGCATGATAGAGGTTTATAGTTACAGTTCTGCAACTTGGTTTTTATACAAAAAGATAGGTACAGAAACGAATGTAATTTAGCTGTGACATATATTGATGAACGTTCAATAATACTGATTCAAAAAGGGTTATTGCGTAGGTGTTTGAGTTAGTTTTGAGTTAGTTTTGCCAATATATGTTATAAAATGCGCTTTTTGTGGAGAAGAATAAATCGGCCAAACGGGGGATATAAACTCTTTAAAAAAAAGAAACTTGACACTGACTTTCAAAGTTCAATATAAAGACCACAGATGCAAGTTTAACATTGAAATGAAAACCAAAACGCTGTTTGAAGATCTCTGTTCAGTAAAGTTTATTCAGAATAAGCATGATCTTGAAATGCACAGGCGCACAAGTGTTTCAACATCACAGGGGTGCACAAATGTCAGTATCGGGTATGGCCACCATTGGCATTGAATATTGCTTAGCACTGACCACCCATGGATGCAATCAAGTTGTCAATCACAGCCTGTGGAATGTTCTGCCATTCGTGCTGAAGTGCTGCAAGAAGTCCTGGAAGTGTTTGGGGTGTTGGATTCCTACTGTGCACGCGTCGATCCAGTTCGTCCCACAGATGCTCAATTGGTGACAAATCTGGTGACCTGGCTGGCCGTGGCAATGGACATTGTTACGCTGTAAAAGGTCTTGACAAACACGTGCAACATGTGGTCAAGCATTGTCCTGCTGAAAGAGACCACCATGGACGTTGATGTGAGGAAAAACGTAAGGCTGTAGGATCAAGTACCTATACCGTACTCCTGTGAGGTTACCCACAACATGCACAAGGGGTTTCCTTCATCGTGATGAATCCCGGCCCACACCATGACACTCCCGACTCCAAACGGGACAACCTCCTGAACACAGTTGGCAGCATAACCTTCTCAACGACGTCGGTATACCATGCTCGTCCATCACTTCGTCAAAGCAGAAAACGGGACTCATCAGTGAAGAGAAGTGTTCTCCACCTTGCACGTGCCCATCTCATCCTCTGTTGACACCACTGGAGACGTTCCGCCAGATGAAACTTTAAAGATCGGGTGAAATGCCCTATGGTCGATTTCGGAATTCGTTAAAAGGGATTACAATTTGACGTGGACTCAACTTTAAATTTCTGAAATCGGCCGCTAAACAACATAATTACGGCTTTGTAATTTAATTGCCTAATTACGACCGGCGAGCAGAACCTGAAAGGCCCCGTGGTCACTGAAGCGTGAATCTTTCGTGACGTGCTAGTTGGCATATCATCATTCGCTCGTTATGTAAAACAACACTAGCCGATAGTAAATCTCACAGTTTAACTGTCGGTTTTACCTACTAAACGTTATCCAAACAACTCAAACCTTAAAGGAATCTATTGTTTAATTCATTGTCTGGATATTTCTATTTTTGCAAGCGCAAGACCCTGATTAAATACGATGCTGTGTGCACTTTCCTACGGAATGTTTTTCAAAGTCACGACCCTGCGCCATGTTGTCATAGTTATAAGATTGCGCTAACGCGTGAGATCCCGGAAGTATTTCTTACATGAACTATGCTCACTTATTGGACATTATATTGAGGGATGCACCGGCATCCTTATTCCCATAAAAATATAACCTTTATTAAGTATTAACGCATAATGTCCACCAGCAATTCAGAAAGCGAGATATCATTATCTATGGAATGTGTCTCATCATGTTCAGAAACGCTAATTTCAATTGACGGGGACGATACTTTTCCTTACTTATATGAACCAAATGACAGTTCGAGTGGCTCAGAAACAGAAGAGACGACAAGCAATCAAAACCGAGACAGATTGAACAACATCGACTGGTTTTAATTTCTTTTGGCATTTTCAATTTAATTTTTATGCTATTACAACAAAACTCAGAATTTACTATTAATGCTAAATTGCATTGGACTGATTATTTTAAAAAACAATTCTCCATTATATTTATATATTTTTTCAGTCAACTGAAATAATAAAAAAAAATTGAATGTATTATTGACCATGGATTATTTGATTATGATATCCACATTTTTATGTATTTTGGCGTTCACAGTTTTCTAAATGTAATGTAGGCATGTAGTAGTGTATGGTGAGTGAGACATTATTGTTGATATCGTCGTAAGAATAGCTAAGTGGAAGTCAAATCCTATCACATTTGTAGGTCATACATCATAAATGTACATCCAAAGATAATTTCCTGGGTTCCGTTGCACAAAACTCTAAGGTAGCCTTAAGTCACTAAGGTTAACCTTGAATTTAAGTTGTTCATCAATTACGACGTCTGCCAAATGTTTTCACAACAATCAAATTGGTTTAACTAGTTTGTTTTTTATGACACACAGGTGGCCGTTATGTAATCCTATCGCATTCAATTTCAATTCTTGATTTAATGGTCTCTAATTATACCTTTTGAATTTTAACGCCTCGGACCCGCCAAGCGGAATGTATGTCCTGTCATAATGGCGTAACTCTTGGCATTCGACTGGTACTTAGTTTATTGTCACGGCGTCCAGTCATTTTGAACCAATGAACTTGTAGAATATATATTCAACCAATAAATTAAGAGGAGATTTGGCTCATGCACCTCTAAGGACGATGACACACATTTAAAAAAGTACATCGTGAATAACGGGACCCAACATTCTTTAGGATTACAATAGTAGTAGTAGTTTATTTATGTCTCACCATTTGTACAACATTCGTTAAAATACAGAAGTTTATTAAAAGCACAAATGCCACCCAATAGGGTTATGAGAGACTCAAAAACAATTTTTTTTAAAAATTAATTGATTTATGTAATAGAGATAGAATACATTACATAGGATGTGTCTAACGCTTGCGTCAGGTATGTTTTCATGTCATTTAATGTTAAATTCAAAGACAGAGATATTGCAACACGGTGTGAGATGTTATACTAGATAAGAATATGATATGTGTTAGTTAAATACAAACGAATATTCCAATAAGTACTAAGTTGTCATGAAAGTGAAGTGAAACAAAATTATTTGTTCTATAGTCATAAAAAACGTTTCCACATTTGTCTCCCGTTTTTTTACAAAAATCTTCATTTTTTCGAGACAATTTATAACTTCATATCGATAAATACATGTTGTAACACTACGTGATATCCCATTGTAATTGGATCTCTCACCGACCAAGTTCTTTACCTTTTTGATATAAACCCACCCAAGAAAACCGCGTCCCAGGATTGTCACAGTCTAATTAAGATGGATTTGACGACTGAGAGGGAAAGTTGATATCATGAAGCCGTTATATATCGTATTTTGGAATTATTTCGGTCATGCTATTGCCTCTATTTTGCTGTTGAATTAGCTTAAAAATACAGAGAAAATCAAAGGGCTCGGCTTTCAGCTGCCCACTAGCACGTCACACACTGGGCGTGGCTTCGAGTCATGCTTCGGTGATTTTGTGTAAGCGTTCGCCAGTCTCATTAGGCGGCTATCCAAAACAGGGGTATAAAAGGTCTCCTAGTAGTCGAATTAAAGCGTATATTTTCAAATTTTTTGGCTCTATTGATTGATATAAGTGAAGCGAATACAGATACTAATTTGTAATAATCAAATTCATGCGTTACTTCTCTTTAAAACGGGACGTCGAACCGGTCGTCGTGGAAAAAGCCCAGCATCTCTCAGGTTGTTGTGTACCTTTGATCGGAAATTCGACGCAGACCTGGTATTTGCGTTGTTGTTGACGTTGCTGTCCTGGTGCGTTCCCGAAGGTGGAGCAGTCAGATGTAACGATCTTGGGCCCGAGTAGTCACCCTTGCTCTGCCTGACCTTATCATTAGGTTTTCGGTTGTTGAAACGGGTCCATATTGAAGAGATGGTCTGTCTGGACACGCCAAAGTGTGTTGCAACATCTCGCTGCGTCGCTCCTGCTTGCAGTCTGCCAATAGCTTTGCACTCTGTTCAGTATTGGCATTCTTCAGGTCGCTGTACCGATGTTATGTAGTCTGAATGAACAGCGGCTGATATGGATTTTTATACCCCTAAAGCAGACGTGTCTGCATGTAAACCTTCATGATCTCATGCTGCACGTGCTTTGGCAGAAAATGCATTTGGACGAATCGCTCGTTTTTGTCCCTGAACACAACGTAAACTTTAAGGGCCATTGTTTTTGGTAAATTTACACTTTTGAGCAAGCCTTTATTTAAATTACAGGTATGTATCATGAAATTTTTTTTAACCGTTTCGAAAAGATGAATTTCGCATGAATGTCAAGTCTCTTTTTTTTAAGAGTTTACTTAGAGCAAGAGTGTGGATACATAAACCATAACTGGCTTGGCTTGATCATTGGCAAACAGCAGGATAGAACCTATCAAGGTGGTGCAGCGATGTCCACAAGAGAAAAGGATGTGTGGTTGGAATTTGAAAGGATATGTCATCTAGTTAACAAGCTCAGTACACGATTCAAGGTGCAGGCACGCCTCCGGGTAAGAAATTCTCAAGCCGAGCTACAACTAGTGACTTGTCAAGTTGGACTTGTATTAGTGGGGAAAATAATCAAGTGGTCGGTCATTGAGCCACCTGACTTCAGACTAGGTGGTTAAGAGAACAAGACGTTGTGTACAGTTCTACTCGGGAATAGGGGATTTAGTTTAATTTGCAACAAGAAGAAACAACACCATGCGAGAAGAAACCCTTCTCAGCCGCATCAGCACTCTCAGTTGTTATTGTTTTCGATTACACATGATTCCACTCAATCAATGGACGTGTATGTGTGATTGTGTGGTTGTACAACGTGTTCAAGTACAAGTCATTTTAAGGGTACAGCGGCACTCATATTCCTCACAGTGGGGCTTCGGGAAGCAGAAAGAAGGAATATCAAGGATGTCTTGGCTTCTTTCCTTGATGAGTTACAAAAAAGATGTTGCCAAAGTGGTTACTCAAGTTTTTCTCAAGTAAAAGGATGAAAGGTGCATTGCAATGATATCAATCTCATAGATGGATAAGTGCTACCTTCAGGTCAGTATGTGTATCATGGAGCGGGACACAAAGGACGATTTAATACTCTTGCAAGGTTCAAGAAAAAGTAGCAAGAAATGTGGAAAGTAACTGTCAAATGTACAAGTTAATTTGAAGCAAACTGCACCAATCTATGGATTTACTTTCAGAAGAACTTTGGAGCCAGCCACCAACTCAATTGAAGCATGTTATGATTGACAGATATGGTATATAAAGTGATTTTCACTGATCTTGCTTCAAGAACGGAGTAAAAACCGAAGCTCTGTTTGTCTATAGTGAGATCTCTGAGCCTGCAGATGCTTCATGGAATCAAGTAGGGGACGACGAGTCATTTGTCAAAGGCGTCAAATGGTCATTCAATTTGCAATCCAAAATCAATGATTGTCTGCCACAGTGTTTATGACAGTGTGTGCTGAAGTTACTAAGATGATGAATGAACATCACAGGGCCTCGAAATAAATGTATTCAACCCCAACTGTCTACATTTCGTGCTTCAGCAAAGAATCCATGGCCACTTTGATGACAGACAAGGGATTAAAGTTTCATTTATCAAAACAATATCTGGCAAATTTAAATGTGCTCAAAGTCTAGAAGTGGTAGACAGCACGTTGCTACTAGTTACATTTCAATCCGTAATCAATGGAGAGTATTGACTCGGGCTCATCAAAGAAGTCTTCCCCAGCAGGGATCTCAGTGTTATTACACGTCAAACTTAGACAACATCGTACTCGTAACTCTTCGTATCTTTCAGGGACACTGAGGACATTAAGAATTCTGATTTATTAGATGAATTTAAGCATTCTCGGCACGCATTCATTAAATTATCCTGATCAATGAGAGGACTTCTATTGAATTAAAAAGGCTGCATTTATAAATGCCAGTGTAAATTGTCTGACTGAAATCCTTGAACCTAGCTCATTTTGTAACCTTGTAAGGCTGGCTGAAGGGTGCTATGGATATTTTGGCGGCTGTCTAGGAATACTTTTTTCTTCATGGAAACGACGTCAATGGACTCCTTGACCTCATTAGCAAAGACAAAGATGCAAAATTCATCACTCCAGGACATACAGATGGATTACTACAGGGTAAAAGGATGCGTTGGTCATCCTGAAAGCCATATTTTCTGCCCAACATCTGGAATGTCTACCCAAGTTTAATTCATTCTCCCATATGCCCCCTCCAGGAATCAAGATTCAAACTTATGGGACATATGATTGCACAGGATCACCCACGGCCAAAAAAGTATTTGAAATGCTTAACAAATTGTGTATCCTTTCTCAGGTTTGTTATTGTTGAAAACTCCTCCAGACCATCTTTAACTTTTCAAAATTCTAAAAAGTAAATAAAAACTGTCAAGCACGTCATTCACGTAAAACCGGTATTATGTTTTTAAAGGTATTAGTGATATGTTAAAGATGAGTGCTAGCATTATCTTATCAGCCTCCGTTTGTATATCAAACCATAAATTTAAAACTAAATACCTATGAAGTATTTGAGTAGTAATAATGAAGTATGATGCGAGATCTCTTGATATCTCCTGCTTACTCCTAAATCAGGTGGAATGTGGGGAATAACAAAATGAGATAGCATAATTCTAAATGGAATGTGGGGAATAACAAAACAAAATATAGCATCATGCTTAGTGAATTCTTGGTGAATAACAAAATGAGATGTAACATAATACTATTGGAATGTGGGGAATAACAAGATGAGATATAGCTATATGCTTAGTGGAATGTGGGGAATAACAAAACAAAATATAGCATCATGCTTAGTGAATTCTTGGTGAATAACAAAATGAGATATAGTATAATGCTAAGTGGAATGTTGGGAATAAGAAAATGAGATATAGCTGTATGCTTAGTGGAATGTGGGAAATAACGAAATGAGATATAGCTATATGCTTAGTGGAACGGGGGAATAACAAAAAAAATATAGCATAATGCTTAATGGAATGTCGGGAATAACAAAATGAGATAAAGCTACATGCTTAGTTGAATGTGGGAAATCTCAAAATTAGATTTAGCATAATGCTGAATGGAATGTGGGAAATAACAAAATGAGATATAGCTATATGCTTAGCAAAAGAAAACAAAAATGAGCCCATGTTATATTTTTTCAACATTCCAACTGATGCAGAAGTAAGTATCTACTCCAAAACATCGTGAAACAATAACAAAATATATATATATTAACAAATAAAGTCTGCCTCTTAAATACCTACCTTTCGCAGCACTCCGGCTATAAACAAGATCATCATAGTCGGGAGACTCCTCGGTTTCAAGCTCCTCTTTGAACTGTGACATAAAGTTGAACTCTGTTAACTTGATGTTGTGTTCTAGTTTATAAGGTTTGATGTCTTCAGATTGACTACGCACACAAGACATCAGGATCCTCTCTTCAAGGAGCAGCATTCCGTACTCGTACATCTTCCTGATGACTGATAGATGGGAGTCCTTTAATCGCAGAATTTTGGCTCTAGCGTGAAGAAGTCCACAAAACTTGTTCACGTATTCTGACCGTGTTCGTGATATTCGTTCGTCGTTTTTGAGGGCTTGGGTTACTTCTTTGATATATTCAGGAATCCCCATTCTTCAACTTGATGTTTAAAAACTTTATTTTCTTTATGATTTATATTGATTTGATTTGTTCAACATGGAAACGATCATTTCAAAACACTGGCGTTGTAGTTTATCACATGAATACGCCAAGAGAGTCCAAACTAAACTTGATTGTATCTTGTATTCGAATGTCGAGAAGAACTTTATCCATTACATGTTCACCCATCATTTTCTAGCTTTTTAACTTTATGTTGGTCAACGTTGGTCAACGTTACTTGTGTCCGTTCAAATGCCTGTTAACATGAATGTAAATCTTTTAATTTATACAAAATATTAAAAAAGCGATTTTTTTAAATATGAGTGCAGTGAGAAAATTTTGCGGCCTATAAGTTTTCCACATGTTACCGAGAAAATTTGAAATATCGTGTTATAAATTGCGTTTAAGCCCTCAAAAGAAGTAAAAATCTAGAATTCAATCGACGTTTATTGTCCCTTGAGTCCAAAAAATATACGAAACTTAATAAGATTTTAAGTCTTTATATATATATAAGTTTCAAACAATCGTATGGTAGTTTCATCTAATAACATGACGGTATTGTATCTTATACGATAAAAGTTCCAGCTAAGTAGACTCTTTTATAAACCATTTATACAATGTTTCACCTAATACATAATAAGACTCAGCATCAGCATTTATTAAGACGATAATGTTTATCTCCTTAAATGATATTTCTTTTTGATAAGATGTTAAGTTTATCCGATTAGATGATAATTTTATCTGATTAGGTGATAATTTTATCTGATTAGGTGATAATTGTATCTGATTAGGTGATAATTTTATCTGATTAGGTGACAATTTTATCTGATTAGGTGATAATTTTATCTGATTTGGTGATAATTTTATCTGATTAGGTGATAATTTTATCTCATTAGGTGATAATTGTATCTTATTAGGCGACAATTTTATCTGATTAGGTGACAATTCTATCTGATAGTGATAATTTTATCCGATTAGATGATAATTTTATCTCAGAAGATGATGATTTTTTATCCAAATCGATGATATTTTTATCTAATTAGAATATTTTTATTTTAATCATGCACTTTCATCGACGTATATGTTACTTTCAACCAATAAGATGAAACTTTCAAATAGTCGGATGATACTTAAATTTTACTAAACAAGTAAAAAAGTGAGCACAGCTCACATACCCCGTTTCAAACTATAGTCTAGCCTTCTTTGTTGGTCTTACCCTCAAAAAGCTCACTTAGGGATCATGGTTGATAAGTATATTAAGTTCGTGAAGCTAGCATGTATAGTTTAAGAGTTATGCTCAGGAAAAAGCACTTTGTCAGAAAGTCATTGTTTTAGTAACGTTTCCATGAAAACCGCAAAAAATTAAAATAATTTTTTGGTCTTACCCTCTAGAGAAGCACCAATATGGATCATGGTTGATGTTTTAGTCATGTTTGCATGGAAACGGCAAAAAATAAAAATCATTTGTTGGTCTAACCTTCAAAAGGCACATCTAGGGATCATGGTTGATAAGTGTATGAAGTTTGGTGAAGCTAGCATGTATAGTTTAGGAGATATGCTCCGGACAAAGGACTTTGTCACTGTTTTAGTCATGTTTCCATGGAAACCGAAAAAAATCATTTGTTGGTCTAACCTTTAAAAGGCACATCTAGGGATTATGGTTGATAAGTGTATGAAGTTTGGTGAAGCTAGCATGTATAGTTTAGGAGATATGCTCCGGACAAAGGACTTTGTCACTGTTTTAGTCATGTTTCCATGGAAACGGCAAAAAATAAAAATCATTTGATGGTCTAACCCTCCAAAGGCACATCTAGGGATCATGGTTGATAAGTGTATGAAGTTTGGTGAAGCTAGCATGTATAGTTTTGGAGATTTGCTCCGGACAAAGGACTTGGTCATATAGTCACTGTTTCAGTCATGTTTCCATTGAAACGGCAAAAAATAAAAATCATTTGTAGGTCTAACCCTCAAAAGGCACATCTAGGGATCATGGTTGATAAGTGTATGAAGTTTGGTGAAGCTAGCATGTATAGTTTAGGAGATATGCTCCGGACAAAGATTTGTGACGGACGGACAGACAGAATGAACGCTATATACCACCGCTTACGCTGTAAGGCGGGGGTATAATGACACATTTATCCAATTGAATGATACTCCAAAATAATTCTAAGTATAATCTAATTAGCTTTTGACCCATTGATCTATTGGGTAAAGCATTTCATAATGTCTGGTAAAATGAAACCATCATATAATTAGATAAAAAAAATAGCATGTTATTAAATCGAACTAGTATATACATAGTTGAAACTTTCACATAATTAAAATGGAGAACCAACAACGAAATAAAATCAACAGGTTTATTGTTTGGCAGAGTAGCAAGTCAATGACAATGTTAACACAAATGGTAATAAAGTGAAATCTGGAATTTGATATAAGAGATTTAATATGTTATGTAGATTTTATGGTTGCAAATGTATTGCGTAATGTTATATAATTTAATTGAATGTTAAGTGAATTTCAGTTATGATTTATAATGGATTCAAATTAAGAAAGTGAAATATCTGTTTACATAAGCCCTAACTTACTACATTCAAGTAGACTAAACAAGAATATTCTAAAGATGAAACTAAATGACAAGCTGATAATGACTAATAAATGGGAGAAAATGACTAAACAAATATAGGCCCTAAACGTACTCTACAAGGCAAATTAACGATAGGATTTATTAGGAATGGGAGGGCGGGGAAAACACGTGTTGCTTGCGCGAGGAGTACTAAAACAATGACCGCCAACTGTGCGCAGGGGTAATTAAGGATTCAGCAATTTTGCTGAATCCTTATTGTTATTGGCGTGTTTTATTTATTTTTTTTTTTTTTTTCCCACCGATTTTGTGGACCCGATTTAGCCCAAACCGCTAAAGCTACAACAGCCAAACTTGGCAGTCTGGTAGAACTTCATGAGAAGGGGTTCTAATAAGCTTTTGGGCTTAATCGGATTAAGCGTTAAAGGCACAGTACCACTCAAATTTTCAAAAATTAACATGGGATTTTTTTTCAAAATGCACTTAGAGACCTCACACTTTTTTTAAACGATAGGCAAATACATTTGGAGCAAAAAAGTAAATCATGGCGACTTCGTAGCATGCATACTTACGCCGCCATATTACTTTTTTTGACTTTTTGAAGTTTTCGGACCCCACGCGTTCTTTAAGAATCAAGAACAAAATCGATCGCGAACAGTCATTTCAGTTCACATGAGGGAGTCAAAGTTTGCATCATACTATATGTCAATTAAGTGCGTTAGCAAGGGTTAAATTGCAAACAATTGAAGGAAAACACACTCTAGCGTGATAAAATGCAGAAATGCACACTTGTACGTCAAGCACTGTCAAAGTCTGATCAGGCAGGCAGTGAAGCGAGCTAAAAAGCCTGCCTGACTGAGCTGAGCTGACCGACTGACTGACATAGGCCTAGTCTTGATTATTTATATATAATAAGACCTTCAACCTATGTACCAGCACTCGGAAACTGTATTCCAGTGTCGGCAAACCCCTTGATCTCGCCAAAGGAAAACACTGGCCCTTTTTCAACTTTCAAACCTCTACTGCCTCCCCTCCAGATACCCCTTACATTTTGATGCTGTTGCTCCCTTGCCTCAACTGGCAGCAGGTCGTGTACATCGAGTAAACCTCACTTCCGCTCCTACGTACTGAAAACGTATACAAAACGTCATTTTGCTTCATAACACGGCTAAATCAACTGCAGTGTACTAAAAATGTCTTCAAAACGCTATCTCAACTTGGAGAAGCACTTAGTTTGCCCCCAAGAGTCACGGATGCTCATATTTTGCTGAATCCTGTCATTGTCGTTGCTTGCGACTATATTTTGATATTACGTTGGGTCAACTGGGGGGAAAGGAGACGAAATCTCGTTGAAACAACGGCTAGCAGACGAGAGTTGGTGGAGCGTATGCAGACGGGAAAATGCAGCGAAGGAGTTTGATAGTTATATATCAGGCTACGCTAATTTGCCTTCTAACTTAAAACATGCAAATATGTATATGGCTTCCGTTTCAATTATCCATTTTCCGTAATCGAAAATTATGAAATGAGACGATAAATTAGATGTTGTATAAATTTCGGCAGCATTGCGCTTTGATAATCAGACGATTAGACAAAATGGAGGACAGTCAACCTCTTCGACTGAAAGCCACGTTTCCCACGCAGTATAAAAAATGAGCTATTATGAATAAGTTTAAACCTACTTTTAAGTGTATAATTGATAGGTAAATCCATTTGGGACTTCTTTCCAAGCATGACCTACCTGATGATAGATCTCAAAGCGACGAACAACAACCCACCCGATTCTCAAACCAGGATGTAAGTTTATACGTACATGTTTGTTGACTATCATGCTTGACTTATATTTCTCTATGTTCGTCATTCATTCCATTAGAGGACTGAATGTATTATAGTATACATTTCTTAAGACGGTGTGTAAAGCATTCAAAGGAAGAATGTTCCAAATAAAGAACAGGCTGACTACAGTAGACAGAAGGCTATGAGTTAAATAGAGCGTTTAAATAACTCGGCTGTACTAAAGTCAGCCAACCTTTTCCGTCAAAAGGGCGGATCCATGCGATAAGGGGGGGGGGGGGGGGGGTCATTGAGGTTCATGGGGGTCAACCCCTTTGGAATTTTTTAAAATTTAAAATCAACCGTAAAACAGGAAACCACGAGAGTGAACTCCTTCCCCTCCGATTCAAAAGCTATCCCTGCCTAACCCATTTAAAATTCCTAGATTCGCCACTGTTTAATACATTTTTGCACCTATGTTTTAATGATATATTTTGTCAAGAGCCTGACATCCATTACACAGATGCTAAGTTATAGAACTGAACTACTGAACTATATGTAGAGCAAAAAACAACAGAGAGTGATCAACTGGTATATATATATACCATATCTCTCTCTCTCTCTCTCTCTCTCTCTCTCTCTCTCTCTCTCTCTCTCTCTCTCTCTCTCTCTCTCTCTCTCTCTCTCTCTCTCTCTCTCTATATATATATATATATATAATATATATATAAGACATTTTAAAATCTCAGCTAAAGATTCATATAGGTTATATATATATATATATATATATAATATAACATACTTCACACACACACACACACACATATATATATATATATATGTAGATCTTAGTTAAGTTTCCAAGTTATTTTGTGGGCTGACGAAAGCAAAGGCGTGTTCAAAAAGTCGGTTGAGATTTTGGTTGAGTCAATAGGAAGTCACTGGAGGAGGTCATTCTCGGGTTTCGCTCAGGTGATTAAGGGGAGATACGTTCTTTGCGGTACAATGGAATGGCATCATTTTAGTGACAGTCGTGAGTTAAAATGAGGAGTTCGAAAGTGATTCTTGAAAGTGAATGTCAATGGAAACATTATTGCTAACGTCTATGACAAACAAATAAAAAATCATTGTCGTTTACAGTAGGAGTGTAATCTAATATATAATATCGTAAACTTCTCATAGACTAATGTGTGTTTGCTGTGTACTAAATCAATCATTTCACACAAACTAATAATTATTTGCAAGGTTTTTCACCCTCGAAACGCCATTGAATGGCTTTATCTCTGTTTTTCTTCTAAAGGGATACACTTTCTTCTTTGTCTAAATGTAAAATCTTTTAAAGCAACCAACATATTACAATCAGTAACGTGCTTCAAATAAGGTGTAAATAATGGCGTATGGATGACAGATATCCATATGCCCCTTAGAATTTCGTTTCCTCAAAAATACCCCGATAGAAAACTACCATGTAACGAATCATGGCCATCTGTCCATGAAAAAAATAAGAATTGGTGTTAAGGGAAATGCAATCGAGGGAAAACTAAATCTGGACAACACAGTTATTTTAACTTTAAAGCGACAGAGGGTATAATTTAGATATTTTTATGTTGCTTAGATGACAAGTAAAATACACTATATCCTGAGTTTAAGATCAAATCGTGTTTCTTATAACGTTATCTCTTAAATGCCTTATTTATGATCTTTTCGAAATTCGGCGTCCCATTTTCATAAACATTTGTTACAAGACCTACTAAAAACTTCCATCCAATGTATGACGCCGTGTCTGCTGTAAATTATTTTCCAAGATTACATTTGAGACATCTGCGCGCGCCATGCCACGCGCGTCCGAAATCTATAATATGTGTAGGAAAAGTCTTCGTTAGTTTGGCACTTGGGAATCGTGCCCGCGTGTCAAACTAATGGAGACTTTTTCGGACCATCTCTCACTAAAAACAGAGTCCCTTCCAACTATTCGATATATATTTAATATACTAACTCAGTCTCCAACACGTAAAATCCATTTAAAAATGTTTTTTCTTGCTTTCAAGCAAAACATTGTTGTGGATTTTTTTCTTATTCAATGTTTTTATCACAAATATTACCAACCCTTGAATATACTCTTGGAGGTTGGACATGAGATTAAAACTATTGGAGGGTATCTCACGTTTATCATTATTTCAATTGAGAGCAATGCAGGGGCAAAATAGAACTCATGTTTATACAACTATTTTTAGTTGTACTTAATTGTCAAGGTTTATTACTTGGTTATTTACTGAGGTCGATTCAATGTGTTTAAAAAGTTTTTTTCTTTTCTGATACAATTCATTTCATTGTAGTCAAGCGTTGCTTTCGCTGGTCTTTCAAGACAAAAGCACAGGAGTAACTTGCGATTATATTGACGCTTCAAAGTAATCGAAATGCAAAATCAAATTGGAGTCACTCAAGTAATTTAAGAGTCTTAGACTTTGTTGGATCCAGGGTATAAGTCGAGAAATACTTTTACAGTATTTTAACGTTTACCCTGGATTATCATGTACTTAAATGGTTATCCCTTATTTTTGTAGTAGAAACTTGAAATCTACATATATTCTCCTACAATAACGATATTCTGAAAGCCGAGCCCCCCTAGGATTGCTGGTTTTTTTAACAGACGTCATCTGAAGTTTTAAGGGTGTAGAACCTGTTTAATTTCATTTAAATAATAACCTATATATTGTAACACAACTTAAAAGGAACAACAGAACGCTTTTCGGTTTATATTGGCTACTTTAGGCGGCTTATGAGGATAAGGCACTCACTTTAGCTTCATATCGACGCAGTGATATACACACGATTCTTTACAATTGACCTGTAATGAACAATGAAAATGTTAAGTTCAAAATCTGCACGTTTGAGATTGAAAACAATGAACAGACTCAACTAGTAAAAAGTGCAGCTTTTGAACTTACCTGAGTCTGAATTTAATAAAGGGCGACATATTGTTTATTAAAGAAATCTTGTGATTCAACCGATTTATAAATTGAAGTATATGGAATTTTATTGGATAAAGATAGTGACTGCCGTTTTCGTTCATCTGACTGAAAGCAATATTTTGATATTTCCGATATCGTAGTCAATGCGGATTCAACGCAACGCTGCATTAAATACTTCCGGTCAGTATATACTTCAAATCAACTTTACAACCTGAACACATACATACATATTTGTTTTTAACTTAGCTGAGTGCGGGTCGTTATTAATATTTATATATATGAATGATCTGCGCATTCGTGGCATTTACGAATATTGATGTGCGCTAGTGCCTTTAAGGAGATCTCACACGGCCGAATAACTCAAGACGTCATGTCACCTGCGACTCAAGTTCAGATCAGTCTCGACTTTACCTACTCATGACAGATCTTCAGTACTCGTAAATGAAACAGTTCAGACTGTTTTCTAAATACCTCCATGCCCGAATTAATTATTGAACTTTAATTGAATTAACCCGGATTTGAACTGTTAATCGAAAAAAATACAAATCGAAACCTATAAATTTATCCTCGAAAGGCAACCTACGCACATAGCGCTACATTGTATCAGGCACAAATCCACATAGCAAAGCTGTAATCGCCATATCACCATTTCGTCTTTTATTTTGTAATATTCATTGAATATTCATTTGTGAAAAGTAATTACTTTGAGCATGGTTCAAGTCAAGGTTCAGTCCCTACAATACAATGTAGATACAAATATCCCCTCACTTAACGACTTTTGATTTAGGGGAGTGAATATTTTCATCTGAATTGTATACTTTCAGACATTGAGTACAAGTAACTTTCTGTTTAAAAAACTGCTGCGAACAATGCAGTGTTTCTACTCCTCTTTGAAGGGATTGACTCATATGCAGTTGTTTACTCTTTGTTGTAAATAATCCGAGACTTTGGACCGGCAACGGCTGCCTTAAGTAGATATTACAACATTATGTCCTACTTGTTTGGCCCTGACCTATATTCACAGTATTACCAGTAAAACCCGCCTTTATGTTTGTTTGTAAAAAGTTGTGAACATGATGTCAACCAATGTCTCCAAATTTAGTGACACCGCCCACATTCTGTAGACACCAGTCATTTATGGTGGCCATGATGTCAACATGACATTACATAAACTGGTGCACCTAATGTCACCAAATAATGTAACAAACTACATAATTTTATAATAGTATAGTAATATAATCACTGACATCACTATATGAAATTTGGTTATTGTTACAGATCAGTCAAACTGCCCTATTATTCCAAATTATGATAGTAGACATTCTCACACTATACAACTGAAGTGAAAAAGAATCATGAAAAAGTTGATGACTGAGTATTTTTATCTCTTCAGGTGGCTTATAAATAGCATGGGCTCGCATCATTGTTTTTACATTGGACGTCTCCTCCAGAACTTCTGTTCCCTCAAAGCTAAAAGTTTGTGAGACGTCATTATCCCTAAAATTTGTTGTAAAACATCAAATGAGACTAAACATATATTTTGAATACATATATTACAGATGTAACGTCATTGATACATGCACATTTTAGCCTGTCATTTTGTTTTTGAGTTTCTGTATGGTAGAGATATATAGGTCTAGGTCTGTTTTTATTTGCATGAGATAAATTGGAGAGCGACTATTTAGATGTAGAAAGATTCATTAGTTATCCTCTTGATTGCACCAAATAAATTATAAAAATAGCTCCTCACTGATCAAAATAAAAAACCTAAATGAAATAGTTATTGATGGACATTAAGATGTTATTAGGTATTGTACGACTTGCAGCTTTTTTATTTTGAACCCACTTGATATCATTATATACACGCAAGGTGTCTTTAACATCGGAACGTTTTGTTTTAATCACAAGTATCTGAACAAGAGTTATCACAATTTTTAAAACTGGGGATCTATGGTGACCTCAAAATAATGCTTAGATCACAAAAATCACCCTAGTGTCTGGGTAATCATCCAATTGAAGCGTTACCAAATTTGATTACTTAGTGTGCAGCCCTCGTGAGATATTGTGCAAGAGTTCAAAGTGTCATGCACAAGGGCTGATGTCTGCCAAACCCCCAATATGGACTGGGACCAACCATAAAGACAATTTCAGGTTTTCACGTTTTCAAGAATCTGGATGTACATACCTAAGGAAAGACGCCACTACATACAATATCACCTGTTCTGAGATGCGGCATCCATCCATACCAAGGGTTGGGGGACAACAACAGACAGCAGACTAGGGTTGAATTTAGAGGAAATACACTCTTCAATCTTTTCAATTGCACCTCATTTAGATAAAAAAAAATAGCACCTCCTAAGACTCTATCTTGGCAAAAGAACTTATGTTGTAACAAGAGAAACAAATTATGAAATGTTTGAATCCTTTTAATCTGGTTCTATATACAGACACTTTGTAACTTAGTTGAGTCTAGAGTTCACATGTGCAGCACGCATACTGATAACTAGTAGATTTATGGTTGGGCTATGTTTTCACTCCGGCTTCCACAGCAAGGGCCTTCATCTCGGCTGGAAGAAACAAAGAAATGTTACAGATAGGCATTCCAAAAAGATACGGTCTTTATTAAATCATCCTATCAATGATGAGAGGTGATATCTAATTGCGATTATCATTAATTCCATTTTTCAAACCTTCTGACATATGTATATGTATTATAATGGAATAATTAACTTTGGGGACCTGATCAAAGCAAATTCTTTTTTTGACACCTGGCGCTCAAATTTCAAATCTCCTGTAATCTATTGACACCAAGAACTCACCAGATACACAGGGCTTATATACGATCTGTCGCACAAAGCAATAAGGTTAGCTTAGACCCAATTTTAAGCAATTTTAATGGATGGTAGTTACACAGGGCTTATCTGACATCTGTTGCAAAAAGTCATAAGGTTAGTTTAGATCCTTAACCTTGCCTTAAAGCAATGTTAATTGATGGTACTTAGGTTGTTTTGTGTTACATTCAACTGATGCTTTTCTTCTGAAGATTTACTTTACACTGAGCACCTTTGAGATATAGGTGGGGTTTGTTCTACAAAAAGCATTTTCCATACTGAATGAATAGTCAGATAAAGATGACAGTCTTCCGTCGACTAATAAACGAACCTGCTTTAAAATTTGCATCCTCCTGCATTTGAATTGGGTTTGTTCTACAAAAAGCATTTTCCATACTGAATGAATAGTCTGAAAAAGATGACAGTCTTCCGTCGACTAATAAACGAACCTGCTTCAAAGTCCAACTTCTCCTTCTTGAGACGAGCGTCCCTGATCACGCGGAGTTTATCCTCATGCTCCTGTATAACAACCTCCTTGCTGCGCAGACGATCTGATACATGCAACATCAGGTTAGCATCATTCTTAACATTAGAGGCAATTAGATCTCAAACCCTTTCATTGCTTTACTGGATATGGAGGTCACTAGAAAACATCCAGAAGAAATTAGGCCTATCACAATGTTTAACACCAGAGAAAACTACTTTCTGTGCACAGCGTGTAAAACATGTATCAACATTAAACTTCTTGGTGACAAAATATTCAAACTTTCTTGGTTGAAATGGCTGACAGCCTTTTATAAATGATATTGGGCAATTGATCAACTTTTTAATACACATAAGAAAATGTTTGTTTCACTTTGCTCTCAATTTTAGACTAGAGGTTGTCTATCACCTGTAACCAACCATTGCTGACTTTTCATGGGGAAATCCTCCTGCATTTGAATTGTCAATTGGGGTATAAAATTATATAGGCGAAAACAACCATTTCTTTCAATATAATATGAACTATTTAGCTAACTATATACCAATCTTGGGTATTGCATAAAATTTTGTATTGCATTATATTGCAATATACAGGTCATGTATTGCAAAAACATTGCTATATATTGAATAAAATAACTAAACTTTTTATAATTCTTTATGCAGTTTAAGCATTATGCATTTGATAAAATGACTTCAGATTTTAAAAGAAAAAAGACCATACCCAAATAAGATAAAGTAAATGTTGATGGCATATTTTTTAAAACTGTATACCATCATTTATTTTACAGCCAAATGTGTTTTCTAGCACAGTAAAAGAATTTTTCCTACATGTTAAGAAAAATTATCAACAAGATTTCCTAATTAATATGACTTGAAATTAGTTGTTGCTATATATTGCGAAATGAAACAATAATTGCAATTATTGTGTTGCACAGAAAATCAGTATTGCAATAATGCTTCTGTGACTGCACAGCCCTATCATATACATACAGATATACCTATATGCATACTCGTCTACAGATATGGCATAAAAACTGAGATAGAAAGCAAACAATACTTACTTAGCCTAGTGCTGCCATAAATAACGCCTGTAATAAGTGCCGCATATCTACCAAACTGAAACAAAGGAAACACCATATGAATGAGTTTTATTTGGTTTACAAAGAAATTCAGAATAAATACATCAATCTCATCATCTGCCAGGGCACAAGGCTGAACAATATACAAAGTTGAAACAGTAACAATCATTTCAAAGGAGCTACTTAGTGAGTTCTAGACAGAAATTTCTGTTGCCGAATGCTCTATTCTTTGCAAACGACCCGCAAACTAACAACAGGAGGACATCGTTAAACTGGATGGAAATCTGATTTTTCAATTTCGACATAAAAGTTTGAACAAATTCTGCGTAGCATTAATGTATCGTTTCCACAGTTCATAAACTCTCTACCACCAATTTTCAGTGTTAAAAATCAAAGTTAACTCTCTTTTTTTTTTAAAAGGTACTTGAAGAAATTGCGTTGGGCGCTGCCGTCTCTAGAGTGCCAGACAACCAGAAACGACCTTGTTGATTAGCGAGGTCACCATGAATAAAATAAGCGCTAGTGCCATCAGCTGTATTTCGCCTGTCGCTTTGTGCTTAAGCGTCAGGACAAACTTGCTGATGTTTATGAACATTGATAAAAATCCTACATACATAAGTCAATTAATGGTTCAAGTCTATTATTCTCACTTGCTTGATAACGGTGTTAGTATCTACACTGAAACAACACAATCCTGCAATAAAAAAGTTGTAAATCCATAAAAAATGCTTTCTATTCATTATTCTCAACCTTTTGACATTCAAAGAATTAGCACTTGAAAATGTACTTTCCACCAACGTTCGTCGCTACATCCTCTTTTGACATCACCAGGTCAATAAGAATAAATATGCGTCAATGTAAATCTGTAATTAGTTCATTTGCCGTGATGTGATTGGTTGATGCTTTCACCCGCTATTTACAAGAAAGCAACGTCTGTTGATGTTTCAGTGGACCAAACACTTGCAGATTTTGCAGAGTTATAAAGATAAAACACAAGTGATTTCAATGTTAATGATACTTAAAGATAATTTTTGCATGAGATTCCAATTGACTAAGCCTATAAAGAAATGACTGCAACATAGCAAAAACCGCACATACAGTACTGTATGCACTCGCCCGCCATGTTTTAACCATAGCCGGTCTCTACCTGCTTTCCTATGCAGTTGCAGGTATAGAGCCTCTTGACCTCAGTGATTACCATACGCGGATGCTCATATTCTCGCAAGCGAGCCGCATACTAACCTCTCGACCTACATACGCCTATGTTTGACTACTTGTGCCCATCAGAGTATTTGTTAATGCCATGTGACTTTTTGTGTGCAGAAGTCCCTTATTGGCTGGGCGGTTTGTTGCAAATATCCCATATATATCTTCATCACAAAACTTCAAGAGAAAGGCTTGCACTTAACAATCATTATTTCAAAAAGCAATATCTAACAGTATGTTTTATTATTGAAGGGTAAGAATACATATCATTTTAGCAAGATAAATGCTGATGTGTGAACAATAACTAATTAAAACGATGATAGTGACATAATAATTGCCTGTACGCAATGACACTGTCACCATGGAAGATAATCTGAGTGCTTCTCTCAGTCTTAGATGTAACTCTAAATCTCTGGCGTCAAACAGCGATTGCACGAAAACTGAGGTACCGGCAATAGCCAAGTACTTTACCATGGTAACCACCAAGAACAGCTAATTTATTTTACACGGGGAGCAAAATCAATAGTTGAGAAACCACTATTCCTCTCGGAAAACCTAATTTTCAAAACCACAAAGTGTAACATACTCGAATAAGAGGAGAAACTTGTTTTGCAGCTCCTAAGGTCGCCATGTTTGTCAGAGCAAGGACGGTTGCCTACAAAATTAAACCTGTTAACAATACGGAATGGTTCAGTCGATGTTTGCATTTTTGTAATTCAAAATCAAAGTCCAATAATATAACAGCTACAGAACTTGTCGTTGTCGATATGATATGAAAGGTATTGTCCTTTAGAAGTTTTGACCCCGAAATCACCTAGGCTACTCTTTCCCAATATAGAGCGACGTACTATATAGATGATATCAAATTATTTTATTTAGGGCTACTGATATATGCTTAGTCTTTAACAGCAAGAGCAATCTCAACTACAGTGCCCCGCAGTTTTCACAATTCAAGGTTTCCGGTATGATTTTTATTTCCTAAACAATATTTGGTTTGCGAAAATCATCTTCATTTATTAAATATCAAACTCTTGAGCTGAAATATCATCTTTCCTCAATGAAATATTAAAGTTCAAAGTGAATTTCATTCAATCAATTATATAGTCCTCTCTTGCATGTAGACAATGATTGAAAATAGGAATATGAATAATAATTATTAAAACGTATATGGTGTATGAAATATACAACTCATAATTCGCAATTACAGAATTTTATCTGTTTGGATTTCTTACATTGTTAAAGAATTTCTCTTTGCATAATATTCTGAGGAAATAATATTTTCTTAATTAAATGTTTGTCTTTTAAAATTGGATAATTAAATCAATAATTTAAGCATTTCATATTTTTATTTGAACAAATTACTATTGGATTTCTTCCTTATTTCTACTATATATCTTCCAAAATAAACACTGAGCTACAACGTTAAATAATTACTCTTCAATATTAAAGTCACAGATAGTATGTTTTATGATGTTGTTTAAGGCTTTAATAAGAGTCAAAATGTCTATGTCCTGAGTTAAGTTCAAATCGCATCTTTATGTTTACATGTCAAAATTATGATTTCCTAGTTTTGATTGATAAATGATTTATTAATGTGAGGAAGACAAAATTCTGCGTTCAGTTAACATGTATATTAATTAAATGACCTACCGAACACTACCTATCAATATTTGTCTTGGTGTCTAAAATAGCGTTTGAGTCATTGGCGCGCACCATCGCCTGTCTTCGATCATAAACATGACATTTTCCCTATCTGCTGTCACTATACTGAATAAATAAGATCTAATTAAGATACTTATTTTCAGAGTCAACCGCTAGTTCGCGATAAAATAGCACAATTGATGACAGACAGACAGACAGACAGTGTTGATGAAGTTTGACTTATTAAACTCCAACAACTAACTCTGTGGTCCTTTAAACGATGTTCATAATCGGAATCTTTTTCCGTTTTATTCTATTCAACAATTTGAAATTTCCGAAACAAATAGAAACAATCATTAAATGAATTCTTTTTGATTCTATTTTGCATTTATATTGAAAGATAAAATTATAGATAATTTCATAATACAACTGAGCAAATGTATTTCCAACGAATACGAAAAGGTCACGTTATCGGCTTCATTCGTCCTTGACCTTCGTCCGTACACTAGACATGGAACGATGGAGGAACAACTGCTCATAACATTGATCTCCCTGTTTTTCTTCCCCGTCGTCAGCGTCCTCCTTTTGGTCATCGTTTTGGCATCAGTTGGCAAGTCGCTTGGAATAAGGAGGCGTTATGTCCAATTTTTGCTTCATGTTTTTGAGGTAATCAAGCTTTTGCAAGATGGTAAACAGCAGACGACACGTGCTAGCGAATGTGACAGAGCTCTGACAGTACAGAAGCAGGTGGGGTACAAATTTTACCGGCGTGATCAGCACAGGTCGTGGAGTGGGGTCACTGAACGCTAACACGTGTTTGTCCTTGAGCATATGCATGCTTATCTATTTAGTCGCTTGATCGAACTATTGATTGAAGAAGAATTGTCATCGTATTATTAGACCACTCGCTGATCGTGATCGATACATTGTTTTTCTAGTCAACATCATAGTTTCATCATGAACAACAATTGACTTGGTTCTTTTATTGTTTTCGTTTAAATTTACTTTTAAAAAGTCGATTGGAGGTCTACATAAAAGTATGACATTCTCTATGATCACACCTTCCAGGAAAATAACATGACTTCATCTACGCCTCAAAACAAGAAGTTATGTTGACATCCGCAACACCAAGAGGAAATCAGCATTTAGTAATTTACTGTCAATCAGTATTCGAAAAGGCCATCAAGCAATTTCTTTTTAGTTTTTGATGGTGCCAGGTGCGAAGTTGACTAGTAAGCCTTCCTGGCATATGTGGGCTTGCATCCATGAATGAAGGTAGTGAAAGTATTTTGATTACTGCCCTCAAAGTAACTTGCATGTTCACTTTCATTTTGTTTGCAGCTAAAAATCTAACATGTCGGTTTGTTTGCATGTCACAATTTTTACTTTGAATGTTGTCATTGAATATCTATTAAAAGTGTCAATGAATCATGAATCAAGATTAGAACTTAGATCTGCTATTGTTCAGGGTTCTTCCTAAGGGCAAGTATCACCTGAGGGGTTTATATTGGCATTATATAAATAGTTGGTATGCTTTGTCAATAGTTTAAACATCTTACCTCTAAAAATAGGAAGGGGCAATCCGAAAGGGTGGACAAGTGCCCCCATGACCCCCTCTAAGAACAACATTCTTGTTTCTTAATTTCTTTAAAGGCTTTTACTAGCCCTAAAAATTATCAGTGATATGATTTGGAATATATAGAAAACATATATTTTCCTATGTCATAGATTTGATTAGAGGAAACATTTTAGAACAGAGATAACCATTTTGAAGATGACTTTGTCATGCAAATTATTGATGTTGACTTGCCTTGAAATATTAAGCATTTTCAACTTGTACATTCAACAATGTAGTCAAGGAGTTATTGTTTTTCTGTCAAGACAAACTTTTATGCCTCATATTGTAATTGTAACTCAATTTTTGTGATGAATGTTTCATCAACTTTCAAGTGATTCATATTGTAACCTATCAAGAGATTCAATATATAGTTGTAATCTATTATATCTATCAATAAACCAGTAAAGTATTATTATGATTTAAAGAGCAAATTTGGGTATTAAAACCAAAAGAAATTAAAAAATTTCCTATTAACTGTGTTTTTCTGGCATCACCTTAAAAAATCATCCTTTGCCCGAGATTTCTATCCTAATGGAAGGTTAGCAGTAATTTGACTGCCACCTTTATGATCATGATGTAAGTACTGACAAAGGTAATCATTTGCATCAATCAATAACCTGCCCTGAATGACAGTTCTCATTAAGGGTTTGCATATTTTATTATTCATTCATTCCTTTAATATGCACATGACAGAGTCTGAGCTTAATGATGTATAAAATTGTTTATGTTGCACATGTTGCATGGCAGTTACTGCTATAATTATCATCATTTATTAAAAAAGGTCATAAATTATCATCTGATAATTGTTTTTGATAAAAATAAGATTTACACAGGATATAAAACAACTGACTGAGCTTTATTCTCATCTTCACTTTTCCAAAAGAATCAAGCAACCACTTAAAATTGGAATGGGTTCTGTCCAAAAACAGCCCAACACTTCATTATAATAATTATCATAAGTTATGTAACTGAAGAAAAGTTTTACTCTCAGGAGTAGTGTAACAGTACATAATGACCATCATCCTTTTTGTTTTGCAGTATAGAATCATGGGTTCGTTAAACTGTTTTTACAGTACAGCACCAAAAATTACAACAGACTAAAATTGCAATAATGCACATTTATTTTTGAAAATAATGTAAAAAGAATGGACGTTTAGTATTAAGTCTAAAACATAAAATTACATTTGATGCACATGCAGTGGCCTGAAAGGAAAGCATAATGTAGCTGTACTGTTAATGTGGTTTTAAACCATTTCACCCCTACTATTTGATTTGGTTTTTTTTCAATGAATTGGAAAAAATATGAATTGAATTGGAAAGAAAATCAATAAAATAACATCATTATTTTCCATCTGCACATTGCTTTAGCAGCCCTTATAAAACCTTGGAACAATGACTATGAAATATAAATCGCTGTTCCCTCTGCACAAAGATTTAATCTGCTATGTTTCAGTTCGGGAAAGTGAGGATTGCTCACTATCACTCCAAGAAGGGGGAGTCGGAGGAGGATGAGGAGGAATCTGAAAATGAAGAGGATATCTCCACAACAGCGTCTTATGAGAATGGTATGTTGTTCTTGAATTTCATCAACAAGATCCTTTAGCAAAAATTTTAAAAGCCATTTCAGTTTAGGAAATGAAATCATCATTTTGTTAAAAAAATTTATTTTAAAAAAGATACTTTAAATCTTCTTTTTTTTTTTCATCAATTTTTTCATGAACTGGAAGAATAAGGCACTCACTCAGACCATAGCCCATTCCATGAACTGGACTGTCAGTCAGCCTTAAATTCAAACAATATTAATCATACACAACTTTATTTGTTGATGTATATATAGTATCGAGCAGAAAAATTGAGACTTTTGTCGGTTCAACAAAAATATTTAATTATTGATCAAATTCCTTCATCACTTGCAGAAATACAATATTTTGTAATTGTGATGCATAAATCAATCTTGTGTTAGTTTGTGGTTTGCCTGGTGACAGGCGTTTTTATTTGAAAAACATTATTTGAAAATTCATCCATGTACTGGGTACTTAAATTACATTGTGACACTGACATAGACAACTTGTGGCAGGGATTGGGAAAGACACCTTTGACAATGGGCCATTTTTAGAAATTTTGGTCTTTTTCAGAATTTTGAATGGGTCATTCCCCTTAGTAGCAATGGTAAAATTTCAAATTTGAGTGGGCCAAATTTTCATCCAATTCGCAAAATGGCCCATGGCCCCTGCCCAATCCCTGTTGTGGTATTATGTAAATAACAAGCCAAAGTTAAAAAAGTTTTTGTAACCTCTTATCAAACTATTATTGATGATTCATAGATTAATAAATAGATTACATTACAGATGTTAAAAGATCTTTTTGTAATCAGTAATCATGGACATGCAGTAATTATTTTACATTAAGTTACAGAACTCAAGTAAATGAAGTAATTAATTGTCTAGAGAACGAGTCTTGTCATTTATCTTTCAGTGTTTTATAAGTTAGTCAGAGGTTATAAATTTTGACCTGGGTCATACAGATTTTTTAATCCCTTTTATTTTTTCAAGGTCAACTTCTATCACTGATTATTTTGTTGACAGGGCACAATAACTTGATAAAGCGAGACATTGCTCTATCAGCAACCCAAGGGTTCAAGATCCCAGACAGCTACATACCAAGTGTTGACACCATCAAGAAGGAGTTCCACCTAGCTGACACCATGTATTTTGCAAAGTGTGGAATGGAGGTGTGTCTCATTTGAGGTTATCTCTAGTAAAAGTCCGACCATATGAAATCAGCATTGATTTAAGATGTCATTAGTGTTGTAACAAGGTCAAGCAATGATACATAAAGAGAATGTCAGAAGATAGTGATAGGCTTCTGTTTGAGACATAATTGCAGTCATGTTTGACAAGCAAGATAACCATATGTAAATGTGATTTGTCAATTCATGGTTAAATTTTCATCATACAACTTCTTTAAAAATCTTGCATGCTCAAAGCTAAAATTTTGCGAGAAGGTTGTAATCTTAAAGGATCGATCCTTTTCACTTCTCTTCAGGAATTAGTAGTGTAAGAAAGTTAAATTTTCAGAATAGAATCTTTATATGGTGATAACTTTTGTTGATTTGTAAACTTAGCCATTAGTAACATGATATAGTGTTAGCGTAGCTGGCTAGCCAATGTTTCAAGAAATTTCTTTAGTTTTCTTAACTGAAAGAGGTCGGTGTAACCAGTTTGTTAACCCTTGCATTGATTTAAATAGAGAGGAAAACGGTAAGAATAGCAACTGAAATTATGAAAGGAAGATTAGGTGACCTTCTCATCAATTAAAGACATTCATGATGGTCATTTCCTAAAACATTTTTATAGATACCTAACCAAAAATGCAGACTTTAAAAACACTTTTTATGTGGTCATGCTTAGTTGGTCATGCATGAATAGTTATTTCTTCAAAGCCTAATGAGGGATAGATTGTGGTTGTTTAAAATCTTAGATATAAATATGGTTTTTCGTTACAGGCAATAATTGAAGATGAAGTCACGAAGTGTTTTTCAGCCGAGGAGTTATCTTCATGGAATCTTTTAACAAGATCAAATATGTCTGGATATCAATTTGTAAGGTAAAGGATATCAAGATATTTTGTAACTGAAGGTGATATGATGCATGCCGGACAAATAGTTCACCACTCACAGCTCACAGAAATCTTTCCCCTGACGTTTGCAACAATTTTGAGAACTCTGCAGGCATTCTAGCCCTCAATAATTAAGTTCAAACTACCCTACCCTACCCTAATATTACGTGTTTTGCGAGCGTTAGTCCTTACCACGTCATTTCGCTAAGGCCGTGACGAAGAACACATAAAATTTCCCAGCTTAATATCCAATTTAAAGAGCTAATAGCTTACCGTTTTTCAAATACTTAAATAACAAAAAGGTGGTTAACTCAATGAAGAATGTGTCTGTCATAAGTATCGGCTCTACAATTACTAGATTTCAGGTGTTTCACACTCGCGATGGGATTGCACTTGATTCGGTACCTAATCGGTCTGAAACGGCTTACGCTAATAAGCTAATTCATCCAAAACTGTAAAACGGGCATAAAAATGAAAATCTTTGCAAATGCTGGAGGAATTATTTGTGTTAGTGATCAGATTTTGTTCGTGAAGAATAATTAGTTCAGTTTAGTTGCCTTACAAAAATGAGACTATGACTTTAATAGAATATCTGTTGTATATGTTGGATTTTCCTTTGCTGTCAATATTTTGATGAAGTTTTCAACATTTTTCAGTTTCCGCCTGATGGTGTTGTGGTGGCTGGGCGTTGTAGTTCGGTACTGTCTTCTACTACCCTTCAGGTACAGTGGAAAGGATGGTCAAAGTATCTCTTTGATTGAATGTTTTGTTTTGTTGTTTTAACTGTTTTCTATTCATATATATATCTGAATTATATCAATGTTTCAAGATTATCATCTTTGCAAACAGCATTCACAAGAAAAAGTATTTCTAAGATGGAAGTATAATCTAATTGAATAGAAAAAAACATGGTAATCATATTTTGGAAGAACTGTGAAATTTGGCCCCATTTGTTACAGAGGTTTCATGGGTGCAACTGACTCAGAATGATTTTATCTTAATATGCCTTTAATTGACAAGGTTGTATGTTGTTTTCTTCCAGAATCATGCTAGCAATCATTGGGGTTGGCTGGTTAATTATTTGTACAGCTTTCATTGGTTATCTACCAGAAGGAAGGTGAGTTACTGTTACTATCACATGACTTCTGTTCAACAAATGCTTATGCAGCTGCACAACCTGTATCTTGCAAATATTGCTAAGAATAGGTCCTATTAGTACGTTTGTACTGTTCAACAATAGATCTATTTCATTGTTATCTCCAGCCAAACAAAGTTTTTGTGGGAGATAAAAATGACCTTTATCTGTTCGTCAGTGCAAGAAGTTCTTTCCTAAACTACAAGTAAAAAACCATAAGTCTAGCTCATTGAATGTTGTTATATGAAACAATCATCATGTGAAGTGGTACGTTTTGTGCTTTTCAACTTCCCCCAACTTTTTATAGAATTTTGTTCCCTGACCAGAACTCAGAAACTATGAGTAAAGACCTAGATAATTAACACTTGGTATATGGAACAATCACCATGTTGGGGTTTTCAACTACTTTCTACATTTAGTTTTGGCTGCTTCCATGGAAACATTACCTAGAATATTGTTTCTGAACTAAAGTTACAATACTGTTTGAAGGTGATAAATTAAAGCCTAAACACATAGTAAAATGAAACTTAGGCTATGACACAATAATTTTCTGAAGAATAAATTCATTAGCAAGGTAAGGTAAGGTTCTCAGGTAAGGTTCATTAACATATAGTTATTTAGGGCAGGCATTGGGAAAGACACCTTTGACAATGGGCCATTTTCAGGGCTTTTAGTCAGTTTCAGAATTTTTAATGGGCCATTCCCCTTACAAGCAATGGTGACATTTCTTTTCTTAATAGGACATTTTTTCATCCAATGTGCAAAATTACCCATGGCCCCTGCCTTTCCAAATCCCTGTAAGGGTTTATTGTAGCATATAATTTCATAATTGTCAATGTTCCACACTCTTTCCACTTGGCGGAGATATAGCCGACTCTCTCTGCTTGCTACCTATCAAAGGAAAAATGTTAAAGCATGCTATTTTGGTGGATACCAAAATTGGCGTTTGTGCTATCATGCATATTTGATACTATATTTGATTTAGAAGTTATGCTAGCATAATGTTACTTAGATAAGCATCGTTGTCAAGGACACAAATTGAGTGATAGAGTATTTACTCAAATTTCATTTTAATCAGATTTTCAAGAGAATGGTACAAACATCACTAGTTTGGTACATAATAGCAATGACTTAATAATTGCATTCAGCTCTTGTTAGAAATATTGCAAATAGGGTTCTTCATATTTATGAATATGCTTAAATCCTGTTTCAGATCCAAGCGAGCTCTAAATGAGTATGTTATGTTGATGTGTTTCCGGATTCTCGCTCGAGCCTGTTCGGCCATCATCACATTTCATGATGAGTAAGTTTTTAAAGAAATATTGAGAGCGTGGCTAAACTGCTCTACTTTGTATATTGCTGTTCTCCTACAGTAGATAATTATGATGTTGCACTTGGATTAAAATTTGATGTACTACAGTTTTATTTCTTCAATATCCTGCCATGTTGAAGACTCAGGATTGCTGGTTTCTCAGAGATATTTATCAAATTACCCTCATTTAGGAGCCTAAACTATCATTTAAAAAAGAAGTTATTCCTATATCTGAGAGCAAAACTATTCACCTTACCAACCTCTCACCTCTTCATGACTTTGGGAAATATTCACCTTTGATCTTAGGGCTTAATGTCTGACAGTATTTTCAGCATTGACGTAAAACAATGAAGTTCGTTCCTTAAATCAAAATCAGTCCATTGATGATTCACTTCTATTGTGATGATTGTATCTTTCTTTGTCTCTTGATGAAAAGCTTTTCAAAGTTCTGGTTTTGTTACAGAGCAAATCGATCTAAAAATGGTATTTGTGTAGCAAATCACACATCACCAATCGATGTCATCATTCTTTCTGTAGACAACTGCTATGCTATGGTAAGTTTTAGTGTTATTTCTCGAAACACACTACTACTGTCTCTGTATAACCAAAGGAATAGAAACAAAAGCAAAATACCATGGATCAAATGCTATAATACTGACTTAATTTAGGCTTGTGAACCATTTCACCTCTAATTATTCAACTTGCTGTTGTAACGATGAGTAACATTAATCCCAAAGAGGAACATACCCCAAATCCCTCACTCACCCCAAAACCCTCACTCACACACTAACTTGTTTTGCACAGATTGGGCAGTCACAAGGTGGACTCCTGGGAATAATACAGAGGGCCATGGCTCGAGCTACAGCGCACATCTGGTTCGAGAGATCCGAGGCTAAAGACAGATACTTAGTAGTAAAGAGGTAAGCTCATTGAAAAAACATAATGAAAGCTGTGTACTTGGAAGTATTTTGTACACACGATAGATATGATTGTACCCCTATCCTCAGACATTTTTGATCATCTGGCTCTATTTTTCTTTTAATGTCAAACAAGCTTGATATATTTGTAGAAGGTTGATATTATCCAATTTGGTTAAAATCAGGTCATTGGTACCTTACCTCATTTTGGGCTGTCACTTGTCACTATGATATGCCAGAAACATGTTGAGCTCAAGGTCAAAAGGAACTTTGTTCAGGAATTGTCCCACAAATTGACAAGTTGTTGTTGTTGGAAACATGTTAGGAAGTATCGGACCATGGTCGTTCTGGTTTCGGTGGTTCATCATTCCTTCCATAAAGAAACATGGAACTCTAAATTTTTATCAAGTTTCCAATAGAAACAAATGATTTAGGAAATCTGTGAAAATTCATCTTTTCTTTTCAGGTTAAAAGAGCATGTAGATGATAAAAACAAACTTCCAATATTGATATTCCCTGAAGGTAAGTACTTTTTTTCAGTGCTTTGCATGTAAGGAAGTGTGAGCTTTTCCAAGTGAAACAAGATTTGACAAAAGTTGTGAGTTACAATGAGAGCCATTCTGACTTGGATGTTGATGACAACATTTTGAAAGTAAGATGCTACTTTCAGTTTTTGATCATTTACTGTATTTTGTTTGTGTTTCAGGGACATGTATAAACAACACATCTGTAATGATGTTCAAGAAAGGGAGTTTTGAAGTTGGTACAACAGTATATCCAGTTGCTATAAAGGTCAGTAGGATCTAATGAATAACTTCACTACTGAATCAAGGAACTCCATTCTTAATTGACAGTTACGTCAACATAACTTAATGTAGGAGAAGCAGAATTCTGTAGTTACAAGCTTCAAGGGTTGGACATCCTCCATCAGCTTTCAGGAGATTACTTATTTTGTCATAAAACAATTCATTCTGACCACAGAGCTTAATATTCATCCCACATATCTGTTACAATTTGGCTGTACTTCTTTGTTTTTTACAAAGTTCCCTGGCAGTGAAAATTGCAACATGTCATTATGTCTTTCTTTAAAAATAATGTTAACCATTGCCTACTTACTTCTGTTTTGTATGAAATATTAGTGCATTGCATTGGCCAAAATACTAAAGTTTCCTGATGGTTATGGGTACAGGCTACGTTGGAAACAATGTAGCTGGGTTTGAACAAAACTTTTTCAAACAATTAGGAATGTAAATTGCTGATAAAAGAAAATATTCTGAAGTGACTTTAGATCCTAAGAATGGAGTATACTTTATAATGAGGAATCTAAACTTGTGTAAGAATGAGTAATGTCTCCTATCCAGTGAATGTGATTTTAATACATGAATTTCCTATAAAATATCCCATCATTTTCTCCATATCACATCATCAGTTCACCATTATGAAATATTGTGTTCTGAATGTCAGTATGACCCGAGGTTCGGGGACGCATTCTGGAACAGCAGCAAGCAGGGCATGGTGTCCCACCTCCTGAGCATAATGACCAGCTGGGCCCTTGTCTGTGATGTCTGGTACCTCCCGCCCATGACCAGGAAGGTCAGTCCAAGTCTCATTTATAAATATGAGACTAAACCCTACACTCTGACCTTTCTGAGTCCTGATCTGAGTTGCACTTTTTAGAATCATGTCAGTTAATGTCTCTGTAACCTTTTTCATCCATAAATTCAAACAACTACTGGCCCCCTCACATATTGATTTGCAATTTCTCAGTGCTGATTAGCTGAAACTAAAGGTTACTTGACCTCACCCATTTGAGCTGTCCTGAGATCATAAACATAGTCTTGTACAGATGTTATCTTTTTATTGATTTTGATTAGATTCCGTCAGTCCATGTTTTACTGATAATGGAGTAACAATCAAGGGAGAGATTATTGTCTAGGTATTATAACTCTTCCTCAACCTTGTTTCTTATGTCAAGCATGGATTTTCTAAATCCAGGCTTAAACTTCCCATGTTTTTCAACTGGGAAGATAATTTGGCCTAGCTCAACTAATTCTCCCCCTAGATTTTGTATAATAAGAACAAGAGTGAACCTTCACCTAGGACAAACATAGGATGTAAAGGACAAATACGTTTCTTTCCTTATTTGAAATGGAATTCTAGGGATGTCTAGATAATAAGGTGACAATTATGACAGATGTTTAAATAAAATAAATATCATTCTTCAGTGAAACGTTGTAATGATTATTTTGATATTGTTTGTCATTCTTTTTGAAAAGAAATGTCTTTGGGGAATTAGATTTTATGTGATAATGTGTTTGACTTTTATTTCAGGACAATGAAGATGCTGTTGATTTTGCCAACCGGGTGAAGTCTGTGATTGCGCTGAAGGGTGGCCTGGTTGATTTGGAATGGTGAGTGGCAAAAACCTTTTGATTCCAGGATTTAGATTGGTTATTATGTTATTAAAATCTTAAAATTATAGATACCTTGCCTTATTTTTGGATTTTTCTTATATTTCTGCAAAGATGAAGTTTTTAAAAACCTTCTATGGCTATGTATATAGTTAGCATGAAATTTTGATCTGCTGCTCCCTGCTTGTATGAAATGCCATTATTTCATGTCTCATATTTTTTCATATAATTATTGTTTAATGTACATATTTTCATTTTCAATTTCAAAATATTAAGATCAAAGAAAAGATTAAAAGGTTAAGAGTTGAATGCTCAATCATTGCCTTCTAATTTGGTAAACGCATGTTTATTATTCCACAGGGACGGAGGCTTAAAGAGAGCAAAAGCAAAACCCTCCTGGCGAGAGAAACAACAAGAAAACTATAGTAAAATGTTGAAAGTTGAATGAAGTGTCACGTTAGTATGTTAGTATGAATGTGTGAGAATTGTATATCCAAGTTATTCTACATATTGTGTATTGACCCACGGCGGCTGTTCTGGAGTTGTGAGCAGTGAGAGGGTTAAGATATATCTGACTCAAACTGACTTATACTTAAGTTACACAGCATATGCTGTCATTTTATGTTTGTGTGAACATTTTTATGTAAACTACTACCCTCAACGAAAATTTGATTTGCATACATAAGATAGTAATGGTACTATGTTTGATTATTTTGAGAGAAAGTGCATCTTAATAGAATTCAATCAGGACACGGACATAATTTTGTGATAAAATGTAAGAAGCATTCTCATATTTTTAGCTCAAGTAATTAAACCCTGCACTAACCCGTGTTTGAATACAAGCATTTCTCAGGCTTCTGGCAGATTCTCCTTGCAACATACAAAATGCAGGACAAAGTGACTGCAAAATTTCAGCCAATAAAAACACTTCTTTGATGGAATGCTTGCTCAGTGCTACCCAAATACTTTGGTCTTATTTAGGCGCCATCAAACAGGACCGTTTTCCTTTAAGAAGACTCAAATATATTCTAGATTTCCCAAAGCATATGAAAATGAATGCGATTTTTTTAATCATAACTTTTAAAACAGCATCACTGACTGCACAACTAACTTTGATTTCATCCAATCAGGCTTCTCCCCTTTAAGCCTGAGATGGATTATTATTCAAACAGGGGTTAGTGTAGGTCTTTTTACTTTTGCTGCCACTGTGGGGAGAGAATGGTTAAATGTCATTTACGTCTTGTAATGATTTAATTGTATAATTTAAAAAATTTCTCGTGATTGGTTTAACATGTCAGACATTGCCATGATTATCCCTACAACTTTCTAATCATTAATAATATTAGTTTTAGATTCAGTTTTGGCTGTTCTCTTTTGATGATTGCTTAGTATACATACTATTAATGTTGTCTACTCATATTTGAATTTTTTACATATAGAAAAGCAATAGACCTATTTTGAAATAAGCAAAAATCAAAATCTGTCCTATCAATTAGAATGGTCAAGTTTTGTTGAATTTTAGTCCCCCCCAAAATGGTTGAACATTTTGTTACTTCTCCTTTTTTCACTCTGTTGATTTTGAAAACCATTTGAAGGCATTATTGATGAGTTATGTTTACTTTTCATACACCATTCAGCCATTTTTTCAATTAATTTTTTTGTCATTATTTTCCCCCATATTTTGCACATAGAAAATAAAGAAAGTCTGTTTTGCTTTTTGCATGCTTAAATTTGTTGAATATATTTTCTACTACTGTTATTTGTTTTTTTTTAATTGGACCAAAATACTTTTTGCCTTGTTGTTTGCTTTTGTCTTACTTATGGTTTTGAAATAGATTAGAATAATAGAAACCAATTGATTAGTTTTAAATCGGGTAAAACAAACTTTTCTTTTTTTTTCTTCGTTTAAATCTTAGGACTCGATTTCATAAACTTCATGAAATAAAGACTGACCTGTCACCTTCAGTAGTTACCAAAACAGATCTGCATTGTCAACAAAATCAGAAGACATCTTAGTGCTTGATCATTCACTAAATCCTAAATGCAAGTTTTTGTGTAGCGCCAATATCCAGCTCTTAGAGCCTACGTTTTTTCCATGATCATATTATCACACATTTGCTTTCCACAGAGGTAGCTCTGTCATTAATTACTTCACAACCTCAAATCTTAAACCAGGGCTCCTGAAGCTTCTGACAGTTTTGCCTAGTGGCAAAATATTATGACGTAAATTACCTTGCATTATTTCAGCCAAAGAAAACACTAGAAATATCTGAGGCGTTTGGAATGATTACTTTTGAAACAGCATCGCTTATATTATATCGCTTACATTTCTAGAGCGTGAAATGCATGAATAAGGACAAAGGTTGTATAGGAATTTATGATAATGCTACCTCTGTTTGAAAGGAATGAGTATTACATTCATAGGATATCGCTCTACATGGGACATCTACATTACAATCTAAACTCCCTGGGGTGCATACAGGTTGCACATGGGGCACACAGAGTTAGGGTCACTTCCAATCCGTGAAAGGTACCCTTTTGCAGCTTAGTGGACTGATTGTCGACTATAGATGTCTTTTAGACTGTTGGTGTCGACAATACAAGCACCTGAGTTCCAAACTGGATCTTGGTTATCCCAGTATCTGTCAGAGCCCAAGTAGCTATCAAACAGTGCAACTAAACATCTCGGTATATTTGGTCAGCCTCAGCATCTATATTAGATCATGTAGTCAGCTTTTGGTTTACTCATATACATATGACTGTGATATTGCTGTATTCATTTCTCATATTTTATTGCATAAGTTCAGTTTTGTTACATAACAGAGGTATATCAATTTATATTTCTAGCTCATCAAATTTATAATGCTATAATCAAATGGCTTAGGTCGTAACTGTTAACTTTAATATTGGATTCTTAAATTAATTTTGCAAGTCTGAAATAGATCATATCTTAAAACCTTTTTGTTGATGTGTTTTCAAAAAGCAATGTTAAAGGTTATGGAACTTTGTAGACATACTTTGTCCGATAAGGATAACAAATTGTGGATTTGGGGATTGTTCCTTCAATTAAAGAGACCACATGGGCATGAATTTATTGTTATATCCATCTTTAACCTTAGAAATAACAAAATTATTACATCATCAACTACAGAGACGTATTCTCTAATTTCTAATGTGTAGGTAATCAACTACATTATTATCATAGTGACATTTAATATCTTTACTTATGCCAATATACCTTATCATTTCTTAAGTTGAAGATCATTTCTTTATCTGCAGAGGATTTTAGCTACAACCAGTTTAAGGCCATTGGATATAGATGCTATATAATATTATTAGTAGCCCATGACAGGTGAAAGAGATGCAGAGCTGATGAAATGTTGACAAAAATCATGAGGGCTAGTTAAGATTAGAATGTGATATGGTACATATATAATCCAGTAAATGTATTTAGCTTTCAGGAATTGGTTCCGACTAATGATAAAATGTATATAATCTCCTTTCCCAATTATTAATGCTTTGATATTGTTGATTTTGACCCACTTTTAATCAGTTACTTACAAACAATATGTATGTGATAATGCTTCTCTTATTTTCATGATTAGTATTAAAATGTTTTTGTCATTTGCAGATTCTGTAAACATATCACTGGTTAATACTTACTAATTTTTCCCGATAAACAAGAAATATTCATAAATGTTGATTTGTTCTAGTCCGATGGATATAGATTAAATTTTTATAAACAAATCCTTTTTGAACAGGGTATTGAAATTTATTGTTGAGTTTTTTGTTTGTGTTAGATTAACTTTGTGTGCAAGTATTGTAAAACATTACAATTGTAAAGCAATGTTTGGAACAGAATTACTTAAAATTATTTAACATCAAAATTTAGTCTGTGATATTGAAAACTTAAAATCTTTAATATCTGAATGAATCATGAACCCTTTACCTGGTGACACAGTAAGATACATTTATGTCTCACCAAGCCTTTAGTACTGAATGATGAGAGTGGAACACAAGTAGCGGACAACAATCTAGAAATTTCAGTAACAACACACTCAGGTTCAGGGGGTCCGGACCCCCCCTTTTGAAAATCAATACAAATAATTTAAAAATATTAATGGTTTTATAGTAAATCATATATAACACAGCAATACCTTCCACCCCCACCCCCGGGTGACAATTTCTGAATCGGAACTCCCCCCCCCCCCCCCCTTTTAAAAAATTCTGGGTCCACTGTGTTTCATCTGATGAACTTGAAACACATTCTCAATTCAATAATGGCAGGTGATCAGTTTATCTTGGAAGTAAATTTTGTTCATTTTAAGATAAAATCAATGATATCGTATGTTGCTGAATTTGGAGGAGTCGTAACGGGAGTACCAAGCTTTTTGATTGTTTTCTACTTAGTCAGGGTTAACTCTTGAATGTTTTTAACTTATTGCAATATTTGGTACCAATGTTGATGAAACGTTTTTGTAATTTTTCAATTTCTTGGAAATGTCAACCTTTTGCCATCCAGTTAGTATTTCTGTAGATTTGAATTTATGGTTTTCAACAAATATCTAAATAAAATAGTACCATTAAGAAGCTCAAGTTTTTTAAATCAGTGTTCTGTTGATCTAATTGCTATTTATAATTCAATACACCACTCTATCTTCTATCTGTTTATACATCTGCTTATATGTTTATCTGATTTGCTTTCCTTTTTCTACTCTTCAATAATTGAACTTTTGAGAAGGAACATGGTCAACTCAAATGAACTGTTACATTTGTGTTCAAATGGAGCTCAACTTGTTTTCAGATGGATGGACTTAATTTTCTAGTGTAATATAAATGCAGATTTCATCTAGCAAAAGTAAATTTGTAATATATTAGTCACAGAACTATGAATGAGAATGTATATAATAGTTTGACATTTCAATGCCATTGTGATTCTTGCCATGTTAAATCATGAATCATGTTTATAATTGACATGTCTCATTTGAGCTTTTTGCATAAGTGTATTATATATTCTATATCCTATCCATAGAACATTGAAAGAAACCACATAATTCATCTTTTGACTGATAAATTGAATACGTCTCATCTTATGTAACTATAAAATTGTGTATTTCAAAAAGGTAACCCTAAAGAAGAAATTTTGAAACTCAAACTCCTCAAATTTTGAAAGTTTTTTTTTACTATTAAATTGAGACCTGTGAGACAACAAGGGCATTTCTTCCTTCAGTAAAGAAATTTTTTTTTTTTTTAAATTACTTCTTTTTTTTCTCTCAATATTACTCCTTAATATATCTGTATCACTTAAAATTGACTTTGTGCTTGCATTCTTAGCCTTTGAACTGTACATTTTGTTTCCAAAATTCAATGTTGACAACAATATAAAATTTAAAATTAAAAGTTTGACATTTTAGAAAACCAGTACTTAAAACTTGTTTTTCCTTTGAAAAAAATTGAAAGTTATATCTGGTATCTTACTGGATTGAAGCAGCTGTATGCTGATGTGTATTATGAATTGACGATGTATGTAATATTTGAAGACTGAAAATAGACAATAAAGTTATTAGGAAATTAGTGGGTGTTGATTATGATTATATCAGTTTTATTCCATGATCAATTTGGATTATCAAAGTATTTCCCAAAACAGTTTGAAAATCTCAAGGTAAGTGTTGAACACTTAAAATGTTTAATAACTATTTTGTAGATGAGTAATTGAAACATATGAGACTGGATTCTGGAATTAGGAGATCACAACCCTCTGTGGTAGTCGAATAACGAATTTTGACATACAATAACGATTTCTATTCAAATCGAGAGAAGTTTGTTTCCAGCTCTGTCCACCTAGTTCACATATATATCTGCTGCATACCACTAACTTTGGCCTTTGCTTATGGATCCTCTAAATTCAAATCTTGGATGTCAAGTGGACTCAAATGCATTGAATTGGAGACAAAATAAAAAGTAAGCCTTTTCATGCCTGCAATATCGCACGCCCTGTTGATTTAATTGGGGAAAATGGAAAATTCTAAATGAAAAGAATGACACAAATGTCAATTAAAGAGATTTAATCATTCAAATATATATGTAAAATGAGAAAATTGAAAAAGAAGTGAGGTTTGACTCTGGACTAGTCTAACCTATCGTGGCAAAGTTCTATCCAAGATCTCCCACTTTCCAGGGTTCCTGAATCTCTTCCTCTTTTTGAAAGGGAGACAACTGTCATCATTTCCACCTCAGCAAAGGAGAGATTCACGCTTTCCCTCCTTTGCACATCTCATTTGTCTTTTTATGTCTCAAGTGCAGGATTCAGAAACCTTCTCCTCTTCTTCAAAGGAAGATGCCCTTCATCCCTGCTGCTTACTTCCGGTCTTGCAGTTACAAGCCGTGGCCGAGGGGTAGCATTGTCGTCCTCAATGTGTGTGGTGATGTCGAGGTCGGACACGTAGACCTCTGTTGGTTCCCAGTACACGACGCACGAGCGGGTCCTCACCCTCCTTTTGGTGGCGCTGTAGTTGAGGAAGGTTTGACGAAAATGGAATTCGACGTTTGGGAGAATTGGGGCCCGGACTGCATCTGGCTGGGATGGATTCTGTACGGTTTGGTTTGACTTCCTGGTTAAAGAGGATGATTTAGGAGCTGGGTTTGGTCGTATGGCATGTCTGGGCTGCTTTGTCCTAAAATAAGAGCATAAGATTACATTCAGGGACTACATTCATTATCTTTGCTCTTCTTTTCTTATTTACAAGTTCGTAATAAGCAGTAACACCGCAACCCTTTTGATGAAGATCGCAAGAATAGCAGTGGAATGTGTTTTGTTTTATAGAAGAAACAACAGGATGGTTAAACAACTTCAATGATTTAAAGACAACGGGAGTGTCTTCTGAAGAACGATTTTCTATTAACGTCTAATAAATCTTCTTGAATGCATCTGAAGGAAGTAATATAAGGAGAAACCATGATACTGAGGATATGGTAAGGTTGTAGACCCTGATAGTCAAGAAACACCTGAGGTTGCGAAGCAACCGAAGGTTTTTCCTGACTATCAGGGTCTACAACCTTACCATATCCGAGGTTGAATGGTTTCTCTATATTATCAACCGTTCCTAGGTCGATAAATATGTTTGAAGTTAATCAAAAACAATATTATTTTAAATATCGCGTTATAGTGAGTATCCCTCGTAGATGATGAACGCCCAATGTAAACCCCGCTGTAAGCGTACACGGACTGAACGTGATGCACGTGCAACTGACTGGTTAAAACAGTTTCTGTCACGTATCTCCCAGTCGCCTGTTAGTCAGTAGCGTGTTCAGAATCCCGAGCGCCCGCGAAGGCTCGCAAGCGCTCGATCCTGAACGCCTTTGCTCGCTTCGGCGCCCGCGTGCATTCGCGAGTTATGTTTTGAGCTGCCTCGCTAAGCGAACCAAGATGGCGACCAACATTGAAACAGTCGAGGAAGTTGTTCTTCAAAACTCAGAACTTACCAAACGCTTCACTATGTTTGTCCCAACATCAATGAACATCCACTCAAACCGTGGTAAGCTTACATATGATATTAACTGAAACTGTGTTTATTTCCGTAGATGGGCCTACGGCCAATATAAGGACAATTATTGAAGCGCCGTAAAATATAACAAATGGCTAGTTACAATTAAGAAAATTGGAACGTTTTTTCGAATGCTAGAAATATATATATATTGCTAGAATATTGACAAGGATTGTATTGCATGTGGTTGGATCTTTGTGAAATTTGTGCAGAATCATCCTTGCTTTGGCTAATAATTTCTGTTAAACTTGAAGTTGTTTATTATTTAAAAAGTAATACTATAATCATCACATTTTCAGATAAATTATATCAAATTTATTTGGCAGTTTTTAAAATCAATTTCACAAATTTGCTCCATTTTACACTTTAGTTGTAATGTCATTAAATTGTTGATTATTATTATTTCCTTTAATTCCTTGGGACATTCATGTGTCAAAATAATATTCATCGTCAGACATCTCTATTTTTTCCAGGCATTTCAGCGGCTCTCTATGGTTACCTTGAGAAAACTTTTGATGTTGATGAAACAGGATCGAAGAAATTGAGTGAGTAGAAAATGATGTGAAATGTACTTATTTGAAGAATACCATTGCATGAAAAGTGAGGGGAGGGGTATTTATGATCTGAAAAATCTTTTTTTAAATTTCAAATTGTTTTTGGATAAATTGTTTTATGATATTTGTGTTAAGATTCATCAATTAAAATTAATTAAAAATCATTAAAAAAACCGATATTTTAGAGACCCACTTTCTTGTTCTAATGGGAGAAATGTTCCTATGGTTGTTGTCATTTTGATATAGTAACACACTGTTGGCTATATAATTACATAAATGAAGTAATTCCCATAGACTTACATGTTAGTGAGCTGTTGAGAGAGTGATTATTATAAATTACATGGCCACCATCTGTACATAACTTGGGAAAAAACAGTCCATAAATTCCTGTTTCATTTTATTTCTCATGGGTTTTAGGTGGGGTTTTAGGAGTATTTTAAATGAATTTTTCTATTTCTATTTTTGTTTCTATTTTTTTTTTTCAACGTTACATAAATAATTCCACAAGATGTACAGTGACTGGTTAATTCTGGTAGATTCTGTGAGAAAATGTGAGAGATTATCAGCCATTTCCAAAATATAAGGAAAGATCTAATGGATTTAAACAGATACATAAGCCAAACTGAACTTATATGAATAAATACTTGTCTTGGACACCCAGAACATTAATTACTTAACAAGATAATTGCCACGGTGAAACATGCTAAAATGATTATTAAGCTCAACCACCTGGACTGAAACCTAATGTAACTTCTTCAACTGATTTAGAAATCAATATTTTTTATATTTTCGTATTTCTGAATGGATTGGAAGATTCATAGGTATTGATTAAGCCATATTTCTGTTCCAGTATTGGCACAGTCACTTCAAGTACTTTCTGACCTTGGGTTGCTCCAAACCTGGTCAGCAATGGCTAAGGGCAGTGGAGTTTCCCTTGGGAAGCAGGCTGAGTTCGATCATGTATCTCAACGTGCCTACAGCCGAGAAATTGATGATGAAGTGTTGAACACGCTCTGTGGACTTGCTCCTTCTCACTTAACAAACAGTGAGAAGGTCAGGTTCATGGAGATAGGTGTAGCCTCTATTCCCAAGCGTGAGTTTGTTTGCAATATCCTCACAAGTTACACTAATCACAGTAGTTAATGACCATAAAGTCCAGAGTGTTAACTTTGCACCTTCGGGGCTTGGCTCCATTATTTTTAAGGAATGGAAAGTAACTCGGATATTAGCTTATACTGAATACCTACCCTACTCTATTATGACCCATATTTTATCATATATATATATTGAAACAGCAGACATGAAGTACAATGAAACTTATTATTTAAGTGAAGAACTAATACATGACGCCCAAATTTCAAGAGCTTTAATGACAGATTTGAAGTTGCCAAATTTATTAATTTTTACCAGACTGTTTAAATGAATCTTTAGAGCTCTTAAGCTTATTTATGGTAATTATTGAAACATTCAGGATTAACAACTAGGATAAAAGTAAATTATTTATGAACCATTCCTTTGGTAAATTTTGCAGGCACAGAATCAAGAGCAGTACCGGTGATGGAGACCGAGACTCTGCCAATAATTAAGAAGCTCAGGACATCTGAAGCACCGAGGGCCTCTTCCACGGTAGTGAGAGACTCTTCAGCGTCACCGGTTTCCAGGTCCTCTTTGACACCAGTGCCAAGTTCCTCTTTGAGAACACCGATTTCCAGGTCCTCTTCGTCACCAGTGCCAAGTTCCTCTTTGAGAACACCGATTTCCAGGTCCTCTTCGTCACCAGTGCCAAGTTCCTCTTTGAGAACACCGATTTCCAGGTCCTCTTCGTCACCAGTGCCAAGTTCCTCTTTGAGAACACCGATTTCCAGGTCCTCTTCGTCACCAGTGCCAAGTTCCTCTTTGAGAACACCGATTTCCAGGTCCTCTTCGTCACCAGTGCCAACTTCCTCTTTGAGAACACCGATTTCCAGGTCCTCTTCGTCACCAGTGCCAATTTCCTTTTTTGAGTCACAAGTGCCGATTGGCTCTTTGCCCAGGGCCTCTACATTGTCACCAGCACCCCAGTCCAACGCTTTAGCTGAAGGTTTGTTCGTGCCATAGAATACCGATTATTTAAATCTCATAGTATCAAGTTTATACACAAGCAGTGAAGCTACTAATAAATAACACATTTTATTTCTACTGACATGAACTACCATACCTTGAGATTTCCCTCAAATATGTGAAGAAAAGCTCCATGTGAAAACTGTCAACATTACATCATTCATTCCGCCTCTGGGGTTGCCTTTCATTGCTTTCATTGAAATGAGATACATCATGATGAGTGAAGCAATTTGCTGAAGGCAATAAGAGTTTTCCAACACATTTATTTTTGTTCAGTAATGCAATTTAAGCAGCTAATTGTGTTCATCTTGTAATTCCTTTATTACACTTTGTTTCCAAGTGTGAAGTCTCGCTGGAGCATTGGAGATTTGAAGAAAACTAGAAATTCATGCTTGTGAATTGATAGCTATTAATTTATATTCTCATCACTTGCGATTTACATTGTTCTATCAATGAATAAATTCATTTGCCTTTTGTTTTACCATTACAGATGACTCACAGGCGGGAACAGAGACTGATCACAAATGTAAGATGATTTTTTTTTCATTCTAAGAATTGAGTAATAAGTTGGAATTGATAATTGTTGTAATATTTTCCCCCTTTTTATCTGATCCACTATGGAGCACACACTCACACTCGCACACACAAGGCATTCTTCTCATTTCCCATTACTCTTAACATTAAATCAACATTTGCAGTTATGAAGGTTAATAAAGTCCTTGATCTCAGGAAGAGATATTGACTGTAGGAAACAATTTTTGATGATAACTATGTATGATAGTTTGTGTTCTGCATTTACAGTATACTGGAGTCATGAAGCAGTACTGCTCCTAATAGATTTGAGACAGAGACTGCAACACCTATTCAGCAGCAGTACAGTGTCCATGAAGCAGGCATGGAGAAGAGTTGCTGATGAAATGGCTGAAAAAGGCTTCAGCTTCACAGGATCTGAATGTGACAAAAAATTCCGCAGCATGAAATCAAGGTAGATTAATTCATATGCTACTTTCATTATTAGAGCTTTTCAAAGTTTCAATATAAGAATCATCTCACTTGATAGTAATTCAATTGGTATTGTTTTATAAATCAAATTAATAAGTGACCAGTTTCTAAGATTTTAGTGACATAGTCAATTAATTCTACATTTTTAACTGACCATTTCAATTTAATGGACAGTGTTCTTCTAAATATATTAATGGCCTAGTTTTATAATTATTGTTTTTCCTAATCACTGCTCTCCTTAACTTACATTAGTTTTTGCAGTAATTCACAGAACTTTGTCATAAAGTCAACCCACAATTGTAGTTAATTGCGTAGAAAAAGAGGCAAGTCATTTACTTTTCACTAGGTTTTTAGGTGAATCGTAAAAATGTAATATTTGGTAAGTCAGCGACCTTGGACATAGATGTTTAAACCCCATATTAATATATGGATCCATTAAGATGCAATTAAAAACTCCAAGGTATGTTTAAACACTGGTGCCAGCCTTAAAATGCTGTTAAAGTAGTATTTAGATGTTAATTTTCAGATAAAACCACTTCATCTCTTTAAAAAAGACATCATTTATATATTTTCAAGTGACAATTTTATCCACAACATACAGCTTTATCTCTATCAATGGGTTATTGCAAATCCCTTCAGAATATTGACTTATCAAAGATTATCATAACAGTTTAAAAATATATATTATGTATGAGCTTGCATGTGCAGTTTCTTTCTTTTTAATTTCTTCTCACATTATTGAGTTGATTTTAATGTGCAGGCACCGGACCATAGTTGAGCGGAACAAGAGTTCAGGGAGAGGCCGATCAACATGGCGCTACTTCACCATCATGGAGGAACTCTCACTTGGGGATCCAGCGGTAGAGCCAGTTGCAAGTGTCAGCAGCTTGCCTGACTCACAGAGATGTGATGTTCATCAAGAATCTCAGGAACAAGTGCAGGAACAAGTGCAGGAACAAGTGCAGGAACCTACTCCAAGACGTAGACGATCCTCCTCAACTGAGACAATGGAATGCGCTCTGACAGCATTAAGGAGGGACCTCCTCACCATGCACCAGGAGAGGATGGAACTTGAGACAAGGAGGGTGGTTGCACTTGAGAGCATAGCTCAGAGTTTAAAAGAAAGACACAAATGATTTCATCATCATTATCCATATTTATTGAATAATTTAACAAACCTTTGAAACAAGTTGAATAACAAAAAATTTAATATATTTATTTTATAATAAGTGATTGGAAAAAAATAATTGACAATTGTACTGAAATAATAATATTTTTCCTTTTCTCAGGAAACCAAAATATTATTGTCTTTTTATTAATATTTATAGTGATATATCTGTTTTTGATTTTTTGTAATAAATGCCAATAAATTACTCCATATTACTTTGATTTTGGACAGTCATAAAAGTGATGGTTTCGACTTTCGTCTCACTTTTACTAAATTAACAGGACTGACTTTCTATATATACCCAATCTCAATAAAAAAAAGTAGAAAGTTGAAAGCATTATATGCACTAATGAGTATTGGAATCATCTTAAACCTGACTTTGTATGAAATATAGTCTTTTGGTAGGTTTTCCAGTGTACATCACTTATCTTTGTCTCAAGGTAAGCCTACATTTGAGCTTTAAGTTATTTTGTATATACCTTAAGGTTATATTAAGGTTCGTATCAAAAGGTAAATTATTTGTTATGAAAATCATGGAGTGGCCCTTTAAATGATTTACAGTTTTCTTCTACTGCTCTTAAAGGCCGGCATCTACCACTATACACAGTGTTGGCGTGGCCAAGTTGACCTGAAAAAACTACACCTTGAAGGTAAAAATTTAGGTTACCTATGTTCAAAGTGGAATAAATCAAAATCTTCTTATCGGTAATTATCATAATTACACAATATATCCTTGAAACTTCATAGAAGTGGAATTCTTAAACATGTTTGATCCGAAGTAAAAACGAAGAGAGTACTACTTCATTATTGTTTCCAAATTTGAATTAATTCTGTAAATGTCAAGTGATTAGATTCTTATCAATACCATACCAAACAAGTCTGCTAGTGGAGGAAAAGATTCTTTCACAGTGTCAGATTTCACTGCATTCCCATTCTGACTGGGAAATCAAAACCTCCCCCATTCCATATGTCCTCCAAATATTTAGTTATTGTTGTGGTTATAAGCTAAAGAGACTTGAGTAAGGTTATGAAAAGATTATTGCGACAGGAATGGATTTATACAACTTTTGTCAACAATAGTGAAATATTCACTCCAAATACGTCCAAACATTGTTAAAAGACTGATTGTTTTGAATTTTTTTTATCAAAATGTTAACAAATACAATTCCTTGTTAGTCTTTAAGTTAATTCTTTAATTAAAGACCTCATTAAATTAGTGTTGGTCATCTCTTTAAATATATAAAATTTAATATACTGATGGTTATATCAGCTTAATACACAAAATAAATATTCATGTTCCCCGATTATTATGCACTGAAACTGAATAGTCTACTACCAGCCACAAGTTGTGGTAATGTTTTGTGACCTTTGACCCTACTGAGCTCTCTCAGGCACCAAAAAACTGTTACTGCCCTGTCACTCATACACTGATTATATCTTCTGTCTAAGATATCAATCAATCACGGTAAAGATGACAAAGATAAGAAACCCATTGTTTTTTTTAGGTTTGGATCCCGGCCTTTAATAGACTTGCATATATTTCTATTTCCATTTCATTTCATACATTTTATATGAAAAGGCAATGTACATATCACTGAACTTTTACTAGCTCTTACATAACCAGGAGCACAACGATTTGTTGATATTGTTGATATACATTTGTAGAAGGTTGAATAAGATAAGAATGTGGACAGTGACATATTGGCATTTTATGAATGCTTCAATTAAGTGTAGCAAGTGTTTGAAAACACTTATCATCAAAAGATTCTATCCTATTATCTTTCTAGCTATAAATTTGTCTATGTTGAATGTCAACTGCCACATTGAACAAATCCCTCAAACGAAAAAAGAACATGTTGTTTAATACTTGAAACATAGAATCGTTGAAATGGTGATGCTAGATTTAAAATAAGTATTTAGAAAAAGATCAAAAGTATAAAAAAAAAACAAAAAAAACTTTACAAATTCACAGTCCAAATAAACATTCGAAACATCTTCTGAGGATTATTTTAAAAGTATGCATAAATCATTTTGAAATAGCTTTATTTTCATTAATTCTTTATTTTTATATGTTGTTCTTTACATAAATTTGTTTTGAAAATTTGGCAGTTTACAATCACATGTACATTTCCTATAAAATATAAACACATTATTTCAGCTTATATCACACTGAAAGACAGTATGCCAATAATCAAGTACCTTTGGGACAGTGTTGTCCCCAATTAATTTGTCATAGGATATTCTTGAACCTTTACTATTAGAAATCATATAATCATATATATTGTTAGTGGTTTCATGATACAAGCAAATATTTCTGTTTGCAAGTTGTTGTCTCCAGTTCTTTTGAATGTTGTTTAACACATGTTGATTATCAAAAATGTTCCTTTAATATTGTATCTCTGCTTTAAATTTTCAAAGCTGAGAAAAACATTTCCCTCATGAATATCTCTGAAGTAACGTATACCGTGATCATACCAGTTTCTTATCATAAATGAAGACTTAAAGATATGATTTAGCAACAGTGGTTGGGCCAAGATTTGGCTTATGTCATCATCGTCAAAAGTATGTTCTAATATAGAATATTCTCAAAGCTCATAATACATGTTTCAAATAAGGATTAAAATTGTCAGATAAGCAATCAACAGCATAAGAGCCAAGAGAGTCTTGGTCTAAGGGAAAGAGTTGTTAGTTGGTTAGTTGTTACACGTAGGTCTTTAAAAGACTTTTCATTTGTTAGTTATCACAAATATCGTCCTCCTTTGAATTTTGTCCTCAAGTTCTTTTCTGTATTTTCCTGATTTCTCTTAATGAAAGTTGAAAAAAATGTTTTTCAGAAATAAAAATAGATATTTTCAACTGAAGCTTTCATCTATATGGTGATCATTCAATTCATTTTCAGTGTCTAAGTTTATGGCATATTCATGGATAGTATCTTGTAATGGTTTTTTTTAACAATATTTATAATTTTTTATTATTCTACATCCTGTAAGGGTGAGGTGTTTTTTGTTTTGGTAGGTCAGAAAAAAACGGTTTGTTGGCAACTTTAAGGATTAAAATATAGTAATCAGTTACAGTGATGGAAGATTTCAAGCCATCTTTATATGCATTTTTCTTCTTAATTTTCAGCTCATCAGACATTAAATGTCAGAACTTTTCCAGAACTGCTGCACCCCCTAACCATGAATATGAGCATGACAGACATAAACCCTAAAACCTTTAACTGACTACTTCTTAGAAGCCATTTGGCATAGGGAACCAAAATTTTGTGAGACCAAAGTTTGTATATTTATTCCTGACCCCTAAATCTTAAATGGATAAATTTCATTATCCTATCCCCAAAAATAAGGGTGTGGCAGGGGTGCAACTTAAGGGTGGTTAACCCTTCAATGGCTGTTTACCCTGTTAGGGGTATGAAATAATGATGAATGTAATCAAATAGCTATAATCATCAACAAATGAGCCAAATTTCATGCTTGTAGCACCAAAAATATAAAAGAGACAACACTTATCATTTACTGATTTAGATTATTACAGGTCAGGAAAGGGGTTTATATGAATATGGTTGCATATGTCAGCTACTATTAATGCTATTTAGAGTTTCCTGGTATGAGGTAGTTCTATGATTTAGATTGCACAAGTCTGTAATAGAGGCAATAAGATGACACTTCCTTAAAATCTAATTGATACTTCTTCCTTAGAAATTAAAGGTCTAAACTTGTGGAATTTTTTTTGTAATCATGCCTTCACCAATGCCAAGTTCTAAATTGGTGGCCATGGTGATAGAGACTACGTAGGCGATGATTTATTATTTGATGTGCAACACTTCAACCCGAGTGATAATAAATAATGTATAACCTGATGAGGTGACGAGCCCATGACTGTAACTTTAATGAGAGTCTTTACAGTGATTTCAAAATATTTCAGCTAGATTATGGGCAAATATAATTCTGAGAACAGTAAAGTCAGTTTTGGACCATTTTTTACATAGACTTTTAGTTGATATCCTGAGAGATCCTATCAAGAGTATTCCTGTTTAGCTTACATGTATTCTCTCTAGCTGTGTTCACATTTAAAACAAGTTGAATACTGTTTTTGGCTGAAGTACATTCAATGTTATTATCATCCTGCTACATCAGCGTATTTGTCTCCGCCTGGCTCCATCATATACCCATATATCCCTCGCTGGTATCGTTTATGGCTGGTAATTCATGGCTGTTTATAGCCTACATTGACATTTGTTTGAACTCACATCCGGGTTGTGCCGCTATCGCTGAATGCGAGTCATTTCATTGGCTTGCTATATTACAAGCATTTTAGGCCGAAGGATATCAGGGTGTATGATGGAGCAAGACGAAGACAAATACTCTGATGTAGCAGGATGTGTTATCATTATCTTCATATATATTTGATTGTTGGAGATGAATGTACAAGCAAGGTAAGGTATTTTCCTATTGTATTGACAAAAACAAGTGTCATGAAAATGAAAGAGTACCACTTTGAAGAGCCACTCTGTGAGTTTTTGGAGTCATATATGCCAAATTTAATCAATGGTGTCATTTGATCGCCAAGTATCGACTGTTTTAAAGCTTATTGGTTTGTCACATTGACAACATGATAGCAGAACGTAGCAATTATGATCAAAACAGGACAGTGGCGCCCGTCAAATAGTCAATCGTCAGTCCTAAAACAGCCAAGAGGCAGTTAGGAGTTGATATTGTGTGTTAGGTTAAAAAAACTAGTATCCATATATATTGTACGTGATATCTACACCTATGGGCATTTATAAGGCTGTTTTAGATTTTCAAGGAAACCAGTATTTGTCAGATATATGTCTTTTGGACATGAAAAGTTAAGATGTTTTGATTTTATATCACCACATATGAAATTAAGGTTCGTATCAAAGGTTGATAATATGTTATGAAAATCACGGAGTGGCTCTTTAAGAACTCAATATGTACATCATATTTTGAAGTCAGAAATTGACATGGACATTGACATTTCAGTTCTACTGTGAAATAACATTCTATGACAGAAGTTGTGTTATCTGTTTTCTTTTGTCAACACCTCTCTGTTGCTCACAATGTGATGTTGATGCAACTGTCATACCATCAGTGTCCAAATCAATGTCCTCATCCATAAAGGATTCTCGGTTGATAACAAAGTTATGAAGAACACAGCATGTGACAATGAGTACTGGGACTTCACGCACATTTCTCATGTCCAGGTATTTTAATTTGCGATATCTGCCCTTCAGTAGTCCAAAACAGCGTTCAATATCAACTCTCATTGAGCTATGTACCGAATTGTACCTCTTTTCTTCTTCTTTAAGGTGGCCATTGTCTCTATATGGCACCAGCATGTAGGTTGATAATGCATAGGCCGAATCGCCAAGAAGGTGATATTCATCAGGTAACGGTTCATTCGCCAAGAGATTAGATATAGGGGAATTCCTAAACACCCGAGAGTCGTGGACAGAGCCAGGATATGCAGAAAATACATCAAGAAATCTCAATCTATTGTCACACACACCCTGTAAATGAAATGCAGGAAAACCTTTTCTGCAAATGTAGGAGTCTCTAAAGTCCCGAGGTCCTGGAATTGGAATGTATGTTCCATCAACAAAACCAATCACCCCAGGGAATCCATACTTTGAGGCATGTTTTTCTGCTATAGACCGATATTCTTCTTTCCGAGGCCATGTGATTTGATTGGGGAGGATGTGGTCACTGGTCATTGTCCTGCAGAAATTCATAAGATAGTACTTCAAAGAACCCTTGCTCATTCCAAAGCGATCAACGACACTTCTGAAGGTCTCTTGATTGCTCACATACCAAAGGCAAGCCAGGGTTCTCCTCTCTAGACTAATGGTCTTGACTTCAGTGTGTGGTCCAATGAGTTCCAGCAAGTCCTGAGCAGAAAACAACTTTATTAAAGGCATAATTTAAGTAATGAATGAACACTAAAAAGTATGAAATTGTACAAGAGGCTTTACAAGATAAGAACATGAAAATTGGTTACAAAACTGAAACAATATAGAAGAAAGGACAATTGTTATATTTTGAATAAAGAAATTGGAACCTCTTCCTGGGATATCATGGCATTCAAGTGTCGGGTTTATAGAAGAAACAAGTGCATTGCCATAGCCACGCTTCACTTGACAACCACAATGATGAATTAACTCATAATAGTAGTAGCCTTTCTAATGACTACATGCATGAAAATGGAATATGAAAATCTCTAAATATGGATTTTCTACACTCTATTGCATGTATGTGACACATTGGAGATAAAATCGCATTTGCATAACATAGCCTATATCAAAATATACATTTGACTTGGAAATAACGACAAGAACCATTTTATTTCTATTTCTAAAGGTTTTTGTATTGACCTATCCTTTGAGGCCTTGCGCTTACTGGGTCAGTTAAAATGACCATACATACATAGGCACAACATCCAAAGGAACATAGTCTAAATGGCCAAAACAAAACATTAAAATAGCCATCGAAAGTCAAAATGGGCATAAATTTGTTTTAGAAAATAGCAAAGAAATTATAGAAATGAAATAGGCCTCATAAATCCAGTGTTCATTAACTTGTAAGCTTGCTAAGTCATACCCTAACGTTACTTGTTTCCGTGGTATTAAGAAATCAACTACTGTGAACTCAAGTAATGATAGATAATAAAACATTATAAACATCATGATGTGATAGATTATATATGTATAATATTCAAAACAATGTATACTAAATAAACACTTAATATTTCCAGTGTTCATATTAACATTCAAACAGCTGTCAATATTTACAAATAATTTGGGTGTCACCGTTTTCTATGGTATTCCTCTCAAGTCAAATAAAGGCAAAGAAACACATGTGACAGTGTAATATTTTACAGATCTTCAATTGCAGATGGTCACTAAGGAATTACATTTAAACTAAAGTCGTTACATGTTTATGATGTTCACATTCCCATTCACTTATTCAGTTATGTTATTGAAATAAATATTTACTATAAATCTTCCATATTCACCTAGAATACATATCCTAAACCTAATAGGCCTACTTACCCTAAACCTAAACCCTAACCGTATAAGTGAAAGGGAAATAATGATGTTATATCGAAGAATACATAGACATAAAGGTATGAATAGTTGTTATGAAAATGGGTGACAAACCAATCTCTAGTTGTACCTTTTAGCCTACTAATTCTGCGTGTCAGTAAAAAATTTTCTTGCCAGCCTAATATCTTTTGTATGCAATAAGTTAATTTTCTATGAATGCGATCCATGCAAAGTTATTTTATTTTGCACTTTAAAAATGGCCCAAAATATATAAGATATAACCCGTCTGCAAATGCACAGATATATATATCAGGGATTCCACTCTAAGGTTATGTTTTGAAAATTGGGAGAAGCAACCATTGGGAAACTTCAGTATATTTTGTAATAAATGACTGATAAAAAATGTCAAAAACGTGCACTTAGTTTTCATTAGCGAGTTTATAGTTGATCAGAATATGGCAATTTGTTCATTTAACTATCCTATAATAATGATTTGTTGCAAGGACCAGAATGGGTTGATACGTTATTAAGTCAAATAGAAATGCATGGATGCAGTCAGTTTCTTCGTTACCTGAAAGGAGGCTCTTGTCATCCTGAAGTGGGCTCGGAATAAAGGGTCACTGTAGCGGGGCACCGTTTCCTCTACGTAATTTTCAATGCGGCTTGTGCCGAGGCGGGTCTCCCTTCTTCTCAGAGCATTTTCTTCACAAATCGTAAGCACAGCAGCAACGGCATCATCACAATATGATGTATCCATAGGTTCGGAGAGGTCTGCGATCGCTGCTTCCAATACATAATCTTCTTTCGACGCCATTTTGTTCGGAAAGCGAGCACTCACGTGCGTTCAGGATCGACGAGAGCGCTCAAGGGAGGCAATTGCGAGGGCGCTCGGGATTCTGAACACAGCTCAGCTCTACCTATCGCGACAAGATGTTGGACAGCGACGATAATGACTTGTTCTTGACACAAAGTACATTTAGAACGAATGATGAAGATGAATTCGCTTTCAGATTTGGCCAACCCCTCACAGAGAAGGAATTAGAAGGCAAGTTCACTTCAAATATTGCAAAACGTACACAAATGAAAAACGACTGGGCCCTTAGAATTCTAACAAGGTGGCAGGAAGAACGTCGCCAACGGTCAGTCAGTGAGAATTTAAATTTTTCGAGAAGATGTTTGACCCAGAAATGACAGCCAATGAACTGAATACTGTTCTCAAGTATTTTGTTTTCGAAACACGAGGACGGAAAGCATTATCCTTCAAGTACTCTGTATGGCCTATTTGCAGCATTTGCATCTGTTCTGAAAGAGAGTGGCACAAATTTCAAATTATTTGAAGACGATGACTTCAAGGAGGCGAGGAAAGCGTTAGATGCAGCCATGAGAGAGAAGTCTGCTATGGGATTAGGCACAAGTTCCCGAAAACCAACTGAAGTAATTTCATTTCAGGAGGAAGACCAACTATGGAGAAATGGAGTCCTTGGTGATGATATACCTCAAAAACTGCTGGATACGGTTGTATACTTAACCGGTGAGTAAAATAAGTATTTTTCTAATGCGTTTTATCTGTAATGCGGTAATGACTATATCAAAGTATCATCTGATACGGCATATCTGATACAACTATGAAATACATTAAATGTACTTTAAACGGAGGTAATATTTCATTACAATTGCTCTATACTGGTCTTTCAGGTTTACAGTTTGCGCTCAGAGGTGGCAATGAACACAGGAGCCTTAGAATGTACCAGAACCCTCAAATCACGGGACCTTTTGTTGACCCAAATGGTAGACGTTATCTCCGGTACGTAGAAGACACCTCGAAAACAAATCCAGGAGGAATGAAAAATCGGAAAATGAAATCAAAGGAGGTCAGAGCTTATGAAAACAAAGACAATCCCGCCAGATGTTATGTTCGATTATTCGAAAAGTATAAATCATTATGGTAAGATTTTGTTATGATAACCTTAATTATACCATTAACAAGTATTTTGAAGGAAAATAATAACACTTGTGTCGTGACGTCATCTTATTCTCTGGCTTTGCATATAACAAGTTTGTCAATTGAAATTTCCTATTTTGTAAAGCTTTTAAGTCCCCTTCTTAAAAAGTATTGGCTTGGGAAGTTACGGTAAATACGCTCTACACAGCCACAATGGTAATTATAACGGTAGAATTTTCTAATGATAATTATCCAAATAAAATATGACCATGATAACCTTATATCATAAATCCTTTCAGCCCAAAGTGCATTGGAGGAAATGGACGAGATGCTTTTTATCTAACGCCCCTGAAGGTTCCCAAGCCAAAACAGTGGTTATAATACATGCCTGTAGGACATAACACACTCCAGGAAACGGTCAAGCGAATCTGTAAGTCTGCTGGGGTCACAGGAATCAAAACGAACCACTCCTTGCGTGCCACCGCTGCTACTCGCCTGTACCAGAATAACGTAGACGAGCAAACCATTTGCGAACACACAGGTAATATCCTACTGATTTGTGACATTTAACAAATCTGAACTAGATTGCTGCATTTCCGTAAATATTACATCATTTTCAATCGAGGACCAATTATATATGCAGCATCAATATTATAATTACAGGTCACAGGAGCGAAGCGGTGAGAATCTACAAACGCTGTAGCGATCAACAAAAGGCAGAGGTCAGTGACATCTTGAGCGGAAGCCGGCAGAAAATTGAGTCTTCTCCCCCTTGCAAAACACGCCGCAGAAGTTCAACTGTGACCACTGAAGAGGGCGCGGGATCCGTGTCATTTACTTTCAATTTCAATTGACTGTACAAATTACACCAATAAAGACGTCTACTCATTGTTTTTTTCATTAGAATTTGCAAGACAAATTCCTATCCTATTATATAGTTTTACATTTCTAACCCCTCGATCAGGGTTTACAACCATTGTAAACCCTCCAGGAGGGTTTACAAATGCAATTGTAAGCCCTCCTGGAGGGTTTACAAATGCAATTGTAAGCCCTCCAGGAGGGTTGTACCATCTTGTAAGTCCCTTGTACCGGGTGATACGGTTTTGAAAGACCGTTTCAAAGAACACATTATATGGCTTGTAGGTTGATAATATTTTTGAACTCATGCCAAAGTAAGGAAAAGTCAACTAAAAGGAATCGGTAAATAAATGAAAACATCGTCCTACCTCTCCTCGTCCTCATCCTCTGTGACATCTCCGTCCACAGTGCCGATGTTGTACTCGTCTTCAAAACTCAGATCTAAAGGTGCCACAAGTGAAAGGAAATCAGTTCCAGTACGTGAATAAGTAATTCCATACTTCGGATATATAGAGGCATTGTAAGTCACTGTAAAATACACTGCTAAGTAATCATTCACTAGGCACTACAGTTTTTAAAGCAAGTTGCGTCTTACTGTTATGATTTCGGAGAAACTATTTTATAATGATTTTAAGCAAAGCTTCTATATTTTGGGATTAAATCATTAAACTAGTCTCCATTTTAATGTCTTTGGACAGTTTAGTTTTGACCAAATTTAGAAACAGAAACTAAGAGAAGATATCAATACAGTATATGAAAAAAGTTCACAATATTGAGATGTTCAGCAATCCATTTTAGATCCGACTAAAAGTGTAAATGCCACAAACCTCTGTACAGCCAAGCGAATGATTCCCTTTTTCGTTTCCGAGACTTTCCGCCACCATCATTTGATTTGGCGACACAATCACTTGGAGCTTTGGAAGTCGATGGTGTTGACGGTGGGTCTGCAGCAGACGATCCACCAGACGACGTAGAAGTTTGTGGCGACTCCTCAGTTCGACTAAGAGTAGACCCATGGCTATTGGTGAAGTTTGCGTCTTCAGTATCCGTATGGGATGGATTCTGTTTAGACGATTGTTCTTTAGAAAGTGAACCTGAAAATGGGAACCCAATGTTTGTAGTTGTGATAAATATAAAATGCACTTCTTTAAACAAAAAAATAGCATTGAAAGTCAAATTTTCGATATTTACAGCTTAGCCCGTGTGAATGAATGAATGAATGAATGAATGAATGTCTTTATTTCCTCCGATAAACGAAGATCACATAAATGCAATTACAAAGTCATTGACACAGGCAACAAAATATATACAAGACAAAACATATCAGAAACTGTACATTAGTGATGATTTCAGTGTAGATAGATACACAGCAAAATATAATACAATGTTTTTCTTTATTGGTACAGTTATGTCAGGTATCACATTAGCGCCACTGAATAGAGCTATAATATCATCATCATTATCAATCAATCAATTTTAAAACTTGTATTATCGTACTTGCAAAAATAGGAGCGTGACAACTATGACATTACTAGTGCGCAAGATCGAATGTTAAATTAATTGAACATTAATTTTCAATAACGTTATCTTCATCTATGAACATGGGTCAAATTAGGTCGAAATATTAAGTGAAATTAGGCACTTTGTAAACTGGTTGCCTGCCTTAAGTTCGGTCGCTCCCCAAAATCTCCCCCGTATGTGAATGCCGAAAAAGGCATCTATATCGACTGTTGTTATGTTGCATTCAGATATGTCATAAGTTCAAGTTTACCAATTTTCCTGGCGTTTTAATGATGAATGAGTTTTGAGAGCATATATAGATATTACATGTTTAATGTATGTGGCCATATTTTCACTTTCAGTTTTCCTTTAATATGGAATAAAGTTGTCCAAATTGACTTTTGATACATTAAATTAATAAATACACATGACTTATGTTTATTGTTGTTTTTCACTTATTAGCGATTTCACAAAGAAAAAACACACAATTTTTTTTAGAAGTTATAACCTATAGTTCCAAGCTACTAAATTTAACATGATAAACTCAATATATGACATTATGTATTAATATTACAAAATGAATCGTTGTGAAAAAAACAGCATTATCATAATGCTACGATCTCTATTATGTTTTTAAAAAATCTCTTGGTTCCAAATCTCTATTCTTATACTTTTAACTTCTCTGCGTTCATAGAAATGTGTACACAAATATTTCCAATTCGACATCCGTTTATTATCTTTTGGTTTCCGATAACAAGTATCTTACGTAGCACGTCGATGATGGCTGAAATATTACTTAAACTTAAATAGATGATAAAGCGCTCACCTATTGTATGATGTTTTTAAGGCATTAGAATTTACATTTATAGCATTATTTTTGGGTTGCTTTAAAAAAACGGAATAAAAGTAAATCATTATTTAAGATACAGCTTAAACCTTTAAAAACTCTGAATGGAAAACTAAGACTTTGATATTTCAATATATATTCGACAGTCGAGAGGTTACAAAAATATTTTATAAATTGTAATTTAATTATGAAAAATGATTAACTTTGAATATAAACCTACGTCTTCTGTTCATATTTTGGCAGTTGGCAATTCTAATGTTTGCATAAGAAATGTTTTTTTGCGATGAGAACTTCTCTGAACAACTTGAGTGTGTGCTTCTACACGGTGTTTGCGTAGCTTAGTGACTTTCTGTGATAACTTTGTGACGTATCGTAATTGTTCAAACCCATTGCTTAATAGCCAAAACAAATGTTTTGTGTCAAGTGGTTCTTTTTTCAGAATCTTTACATACAAATATTTGATTATTATCATCAATATGGAAAATGATCTAGTGAAGTTATGATGGTATTGATTTCCGTGAGATCAAAACATCATAAGCAGAGAGAGTCTAAGACCACTGCCTTGGTTGTTCCTTTACTCATTTTTTTTTGGTTTTCATTGAAAATAGCGATTAAGTAAAACCTTAAAGATAAAAATAGTATGCCAACCAACCTTTCTCATCCATAACTGTTAATATGATACCTCACTAAGTCTTCAACAAAAGAAACATTCACAGAGAAATATACGAACGCTGTATCGTGAATTGCATCGACGCGTAACTAAGATACCTTTCTGTGACGTCATCCTATTATGACGCAAATGTTTTGGTTCTCTCTTTTTAACAATATATGATTTATAAAAAAATTGAGAAACACCTTAATTCTTTACCGAAAATCATACTTAACTCAGCCCTTTGTTGCAGGACTCGTATAAACTTTGGCAAAAAGTCCCTTAAATGTAAATTTCACAGCGCTTCATTTAGTTTCCAAGGAAAATTTTCAAATTCGCGCACTCTTAGTTTGGATAAGTTAACATGTTTCATATTGTCCGATAAGGGAAATCTGAATATTTTTAATCCAATCTTAAGTAATAAGGTGATGTATTTCTCTCAATTTTACAAGCAAGCAAGCCGGCCTAGCTAGTGAAGCCAGTTCTAATGATAGTCAAGTTTACCCTCGCGTTACATATTTTATGAGCGCTTCATTTATTAATTTCAGACATAATTTATCGTAAAGCAAAAAGTCGTTCAGACCTTACCTCAATTCTTCGAATTTTTCCAAATAAACATGAGTTGATGCCAGATGTTATATTCAGAGAGTCTAAAATCGCATATCTCGACCAGTTCATTCCTAGCCTAGAGGAAATAATCAAGCAGAAACCATTGGTGGCCATTTTCATGTGAACACCTTTAAATCATTTGAGATAAGGAAATGGATTCGCATAGCTTAACCGATCATAGTACGTTTGTTTCAAAACTTCTTATTTTGATTGAAATACATTATCCTGCTACTGGAAAATTATTTTTGTTTTCATGAGACCACTTTATTCTTGTTCAAAATGTGCTACTGTTCCTTTAAACAAAGTACTAAACATTTATCAAGATGTCCAACACTTGTGTATATAATATATGTATATAAACATTTATGTTTAATATAATTTTTCCTAAGTCTGTTAAAAGGGCACTGAGTGTGTTGTTGGGATCAAATATGTTCAACTTTATAAATAGTGTTATTTCATCGACAAGTAGAAATCTGCAAATAAAGTATAATATTTCTTTGTGGGTCATTTAACTAATATGTATGTAAATAGGACTTTAGATAGGCGATTGAACTTCAAATCTATTTTGGCCCTTTTTTCTCTACCAACAAAATTCACAAAACATACTCCTGTCACTTTAATCAATATTTTCTAGTTACTGAGTACAATAACAAGAGAAAAAATGTTCATTGTCTATTGCGTTCACTTACTTATTTATGCGTATTCTGTTATATGTTTAATTATAGATTACTTCTTTATTGCACATTCTTTCAGTCAAAGGAAATACAAGAATTGTATCATTTATACACATGGAAGTATGACGTCAATCTCAACTCAGATGACATATAGGTTATTTGCTACAGGTAAGGGTCCTGTGGATCCCTTCAACAGAACCCCCAGTGTTTGAAAGGTCTCAGATGACATATAGGTTATTTGCTACAGGTAAGGGTCCTGTGGATCCCTTCAACAGAATTTTATTATTTTTGTTTTCCTTTAAACAGACGTATGCTAATGCCTTAGTCAAATAGTACTAAACATTTATCAAGATGTCCAACACTTACCTGTAATACCTGTAACTTAAAGAAAGGCTTGCTCAAAAGTGTAAATTTACCAAAAACAATGGCCCAAAAAGTTTACGTTGTGTTCAGGGACGAAAACGAGCGATTCGTCCAAATGCATTTTCTGCCCAAGCACGTGCAGCATGGGATCATGAAGGTTTACATGCAGACAGTGCTTTAGGGGTATAAAAAAAGCCATATCAGCCGCTGTTCATTCAGACTACACAACATCCGTACAGCGACCTGAAGAATGCCAAGACTGAACAGATCGCAACGCAACAACGCTATTGGCAGACTGCAAGCAGGAGCAACGCAGCGAGATGTTGCAACACACTTTGGCGTGTCCAGACAGACCATCTCTTCATTGTGGACCCGTTTCAACACCCGAAATAGCGTTGATGATAGGCCAAGGTCAGGCAGACCAAGGGTGACTACTCGGGCTCAAGATCGGTACATCTGACTGCTCCACCTTCGGGAACGCACCAGGACAGCAACGTCAACAACAACGCAGATACCAGGCCTGCGTCGAATTTCCAACCAAACAGTACGCAACAGGCTGAGAGAGGCTGGACTTTTTCGACGACGACCAGTTCGACGTCCCGTTTTAACGCAACGTCATAAAAGACATGCGGAACGTCCCCAGTGGTGTCAACAGAGGATGAGATGGGCACGTGCAAGGTGGAGAACCGTTCTCTTCACTGATGAGTCCCGTTTTCTGCTTCGACGAAGTGATGGACGAGCACGTGTATACCGACGTCGTGGAGAACGTTATGCTGCCAACTGTGTTCAGGAGGTTGTCCCATTTGGAGGTAGGAGTGTCATGGTGTGGGCCGGGATTCGTCACGGTGTTAGGACACCCCTTGTGCATGTTGTGGGTAACCTCACAGGAGTACGGTATAGGGACTTGATCCTACAGCCTTACGTTATTCCTCATGTAAACGTCCATGGTGGTCTCTTTCAGTAGGACAATGCTCGACCACATGTTGCACGTGTTTGTCAAGACTTTTTACAGCATAACAATGTCCAGACATTGCAATCGCCAGCCAGGTCACCGGATTTGTCACCAATTGAGCATCTCTGGGACGAACTGGATCAACGCGTGCGCAGTAGGAATCCACCACCCCAAACACTTCCAGGACTTCTTGCAGCACTTGGCAGAACATTCCACAGGCTGTGATTGACAACTTGAATGCATCCATGGGTCGTCGGTGCCAGGCAATAATCAATGCCAATGGTGGCCATACCCGATACTGACATTTGTGCACCCCTGTGATGTTGAAACACTTGTGCACCTGTGCATTTCAAGATCATGCTTATTCTGAATAAAATTTACTGAACAGAGATCTTCAAGCAGCGTTTTAGTTTTCATTTCAATGTTTAACTTGCATCTGTGGTCTTTATATTGAACTGTGAAAGTCAGTGTCAAGTTTCTTTTTTTGAAGAGCTTATGTATATATATATATAAATTATGTTTAATATTTATTAAAAGGGCACTGAGTGTGTTGTTGGGGTCAAATATGTTCAACTTTATAAATAGTGTTATTTCATCGACAAGTAGAAATCTGCAAATAAAGTATAATATTTCTTTGTGGGTCATTTAACTAATATGTATGTAAATAGGACTTTAGATAGGCGATTGAACTTCAAATCTATTTTGGCCCTTTTTTCACCACCAACAAAATTCACAAAACATACTCCGTGTCACTTTAATCAATATTTTCTAGTTACTGAGTACAATAACAAGAGAAAAAATGTTCATTGTCTATTGTCTTCAGCTGGGGCGTTCACTTACTTATTTATGCGTATTCTGTAATATGCTTAATTATAGATTACTTCTTTATTGCACATTCTTTCAGTCAAAGGAAATACAAGAATTGTATCATTTATACACATGGAAGTATGACGTCAATCTCAACTCAGATGACATATAGGTTATTTGCTACAGGTAAGGGTCCTGTGGATCCCTTAAACAGAACCCCCAGTGTTTGAAAGGTCTCAGATGACATATTGGTTATTTGCTACAGGTAAGGGTCATGTGGATCCCTTCAACAGAACCCCCAGTGTTTGAAAGGTCGAGAGGGAGGGTGAGGAGGGGTGGTGCGTTAACCTTCAAAGGTCACCGGTTTTAAAGTTGATTCAGGGGAAGGGGGCTGTTTGTGATTATGTTGAACCCCTAGGAACAAACAACCCCCCCCCCCCCCCCCCCTTCCCTTCCAAGCACTGGACCACAACTGGACCATAGAGACAATTATGGTTAAAAAAAGGGCGGGGTATGGGCCCAGGAGGTGAGGGGAGGTGAGCTTTCAAGATTATTTCACTTATATCGCGGCTGCTAGTATTATTGCAGGGAGAAAGCCCGCAACACCATTGTGGCTATGTATTGCGGTGAAACCTGCGAGCATCGGCTGGAACTAGCGAACCATGGGTGATACTGCGCTGAAATTCAGTGTAGCATTGCACCCAAACCTGACTGCGTGTAGAACAGTTCTCTACTGCAGACAAAGTTGCCGAGCCCCTGGCGAGATTCGAACCACGGACCTCTTGATCCGAAGCCGAACGCGCTAACCACTGCGCTATCCCACCCCCATGGGCCCAGGAGGCGTAGTCATTGCCTACATGTGCTGTGTGTTGTGAACATCATAATGATGCTGACCTTTCAACTTTTGACAACTGTCACACTGACACAACCATAAATTAAGTTAACCATCATCTCTATGACATCATTATCTTGTGCTTGTCTCTGTCCAGGTCTCCCGTCTTGTAAGATGCTCTCCCCAGAACTTTTCAGGTTGGATCATACCCCATCAGACTCATCACCCTGTGTGGAGCTGTACTGAACTTCTAACTGAATGCTTATACTATCTTGGGCCTTCATGCAACTGGGCCCCAATCTGATTACAGTCAAAAAGGTTCAAATCAAAGAATTCCTGATCCAAAGTTTGAATAGGTCAGGACTAGGGTATGGAATTGTTCAATAAACCTATAATTGTGCTACACAAGTATAGGAAAAGACAAAATAAGTGCATAGGCATTAAAAGAAATTTTATTTTAAAATGACTTGACAGTATAGTGGGGAGAAAAACTTTAGTAACGTGAACAAACGAAAACAAAACTAAGGGGAAGTACTCTAGCACTATATCAGAGCTGTAACAAAACAAAACATAATTCAATAAGATGTCCAACAATATGAATTCAAAAGAGATCACAAACCCTGCTTCCCACTTTAATCCGAGAATCGCAAAATAGGATACTACACATCAATGCGAGTTGATTAATAGTGGGTAAAATTGTTTGACAAAGAAGAGGGAGAAACTGTCTTAAACACATGGAGTCAGGAGTAGGAGGAGCAGAATTTTGGAAGTCAACAGACAAAGTAGACTTTATTGTTTAAGAGGCGTTTTCAAATTATTTTTCATAAACATATATATTTTTAACCAAAAGTTTATAAACATATACATTTTTAACCAAAATCTTGACAAAAAAAACAAAAAAAACAGTTTTTGTCCTTAAGGGACATATCTTAATGAAATATCATTGATTTTTTCCTTCAATGTTTCCATGGTGTAGCTATCATGAATAGTATATAAGATATATATCAAGACAACATTGAACTTCCCTGTGTTAGTCAGATTTTCTCGGAAACTGCATATTGGTTTCATCCTCAAACATCACACAAAGGGATGACATTTGATGTGTATCAAGTTTGGTGTATCTTGTAAAGTTTCAGAGATATGCTGCTGAAAAAATATCCTTGTCATGTAGTCACTGATTTAGTCATGTTACACTTGAAAACACAACAGAATAAAACTTATATAAATATTATCCTTAATAGGCACATCTAGGGATTGTGGTTGACAAAAGTATTAAGTTTTTTGTCGCTCTCATGTACAGTAAACAAGATATGCTCCAGATAAAATTACCGTCACTAAGTTACTAATTTAGACATGTTTCACAAAAATGATACTCATTTGCAGGTTTAGCCCTCAAAAGACACATCTAGGGATTATGATTGATATGTTTAGGAAGTTTGGTGTGAAGCTTACATGTATAGATAGGGAGATATACTCCGGACTGATTTTCAATTCTGTATGTCACCTACAATAATTGTCAAACATCAAACATTTAGGGATAGGGTTCTAACTGGTACTTTATTTTATATTGAACATAAGCATGCAATCAGCCAATGGGAATCAAGTACCTTTTGATCTAAAGAGTATACAAGATGCGCAAGTATTCAAGACACAGTTCTCATGATAATTAACAAAACATATATATGAACAATAACAAAAATTATAAGGACAACCTTGTTGCATGATTAAAATGTTTTATGTTATTATATTACTGTTAAGGTTACCACAGGGGAATGAATCGCTTAGAAAAAGCCTACCCTAATACTATATGCTTTATAGTAGTAGTGTAGGGTCGTTAGGCATATAAATATTTCTTAGGCTTTTTGTAAGCGATACACGCCCCTGTGAAGGTCAGAGCATGAAAATTATATGCTTTATGTAAAATATTCTATTGCTTATGTTAACGCTGAGAAATACATTTCAAGCAGTTTTTTTTATTTTGAATCTTATTGAATGTAAAAAAATATGTCGCAAGAGTGGATACAGAATTATAGTCTCGGTGGGGTGCGCTCCATGGGTTATAAATGTGAACCTCAAAAACCCCACTGGATAAAGTAATGTGTTCATTTGAGCTGACTTAAAGAAAACCGTAAACAGGACTAACAAACCTATAACATCAATTCTGATAACTGAACAAATCTTTTGACAAAAATAGCAAAGAAAAAGAAAACAATTTCAGAGATTAAAACTTGCTTTTGATTTACCAACCTTAGTACGATGATTGCATCACTCCACTAATCAATTTTTTATTTAAACATTCAAGTAAAAAAAACAATACAGTAAAATGTTTTTTGAATAAAGCACTTAATCACATAAAGAGTGACAACATTACTGTTGCTTGCTGGACATTTCCATGTGTCATCGGCTGATCCAGGAATTTTGAAGGGGGGGAGAGGGGGGCAATTTTACGGTCAAATTACAAATTATTTAACCAAGAGGGTAGGGGGCAGAGTCTAAAGCCCCAAATGGCAGACATTATTGAAAAAGTTTTTTCTATGACATAATTTTGAGGAACTTTGATCATAATGATAATTATTTCATATTCTGTGAAAGCTTGCAAATATTGACTACAATGTAATGAAACATACATTTCTTGATCAGTATAATTGAAAAGGTATGAGTTTGTGATGTACAACTCATATTGTTTAACTAGTGACACCTGTACCTACTGGGATAGTCCAGACGGCCAATATGAAACTCTAATAATTGACTAACAATAAATCTGACAAACGTTTCAAAACACCACTTGGAAAGCATAAACAAAGTCAAAGAGTGTACAAATAACTAGAAGCTTTAGACTGAACAGTTCTTAATCATCATCATTCCTTGATGCAACCTTCATGAATATTTATTTTGCTTTATTCATCAAACAAAGAAAGGGAACAATATTTCCAGCAAAGGAAAATAAGTCTTCAAAAATCAACAACGCAACAAAATAACAAAAATTGGTTAAATGAAGTCTGAATGTTTGAGAAGTAAACTTAGACATAACATTTGAAATCAAAGGCCTCAATTTGATAATCATTGGAATGAGATTTCTTCCATTTTAGGGTTTCAGTGAGAAGTGATTTACTACAATGGCCACTGTCAGTAACGATCCCAACTGAAAATATCGGTTCACGTTAGTTTCCATAATAAATGGGCAGATATTCTGCAGCTATGTTTGAAACATCATTATGAAGTAAAAAAAAACACCTTCAGGTCATTTCAGAATTCTACTGGTAGTTTAAACCAGGAAAACAATTCAAATACATAAAATTTTCCTCTGTAGTCAGAAAAATTTTGTGACACCTAGATTCATTCATAATTATTGGTGAAAAGGGAAACAAAATTAATATTCTGCAGAGAAATTATTAAACACAATCATTTGAAATTGTTCAGTTTCACTGAGGACATCAATCTTTTGGTTATAATATATAAATAATAATATAATATTGATTGTCAACCTACAAATATTCACAGACTGAAACTTTAGCCTCGACTTTTGATTTAACAATTTCCTTCGTTGAACTAATAATATGAAAATTTAAAAACATTGTTTTGCATAAATAAAAAGCTCATATTTAAACACATGAGAAAAGGAAATAAAACTTTGCATAGACTAAACCTCCATAGGATTACTATTTGGTTTCATTACTTTCTTCATCTTTCAGCAGAAACTCTGTGAGGCCATCACTCAAGTAGTCATCATTCTCCGAGTATGATTTCCGTGGACCGATCCTTGAACTCCGGAGAGTTCGATTCGCCGGAGGAATTTCACTGCTTAGGTTTTCATCCTCACTCGAAAAGTCCATCTGTTCTGATTTTCTGGGAGTTTTAGATTTCCTCTTGCCTTTCTTCCCTTTTGCTGGAGCTTTCTCTTTCGGTTTCCTTGCCCTGGGTTTTCCCCTGGTTTGGTTTGCCTGTCCTGCAGCTTTTTTTGCTGTGTTTGTTGACATTTTGGGTCGTTTTGCTGAGGTGGAGTCTGCTGATGTCGACTCTAGCTGCTGAGCGTATTCTATCTGAGCAGGTGAGGGGAAGCGTTGTCCATGAGGAGGGATTGGCCGGAATGACGTCTGCGGAAGTCTCTCTGCTTTCATTTCTGATGGTGATGATGATCCTTGGGAAGTCATTTCAATGACGCATGGTCCATGGGGAGTATTGTCAGTTGTGTCTGTGAAACTAGGAATTTGAGAGTCCTCAGAGCAGGATGGTCTGTCTTCACAAAAGTCAGTCTCATCTTTTCTCTCCATAGGAGGAAGAGGTTTGAGCCATAGCTTTTGACCTTGCTGAGCATGAACAGGAGGAACGTTCCCCTGAATTGTTTCTGCTTGTTGAGTCTTGAATTCAGGATGTGGACAAGATTTTCTGATTTCACCAGATTCGGATCTGATGGTCCCTATGTCAGTGGTTTGAGGAACTGATCGATAGATCTCGGTTCTCATTTGAGTTCTGCAATGATTGGTCTCTACCTTCATATCTGTCATGTACTCAGCCTCAACTGTCTGAACTTGAGGCTTGTGGACCTCAGCTTCAAATGTGAGAACTGAAGGCTTGTGAACCTCAGCCTTTATTTTCTTGTTTGTAGCAATAACCCGTGGGACAGGTTGTAGTTCAGTTGAAGGGGCAGTCTGTGGTACTACAGAACAGCTGGGTCGCCTCTGTCTAGTATTATGCTGAGCCCGTTGTGGGATCGAGTTGACCTGTATCGGGCTGTTTTCTTGTTCAAATGAGGTTTGCTGAACCTGGAGATCTTGGTGCTGTTGTTTCTGGCTAACATTCTGAACATCTTCATCAGCCTGACAAACACCTTCAACTTGGACAGATGTGAACTGTGCTTGTCTATGACTGACTTGAGGGTGGTCTGCATTTGGAGCGTCACTGTGACCCTCGGGCTGAGATTGACTTGGATCAACAATGGGCGTTTTAAGTTGACCTGGATCTTCGAGCTCTACTGGACTCATACGTTGACATCTTCGAACGTTGTCAATGCTATGATTTTGGAATTCTTGATTCAGATTTTGATCACTGACTACTTCTTGATTCTTATCAGTTAAATGAGGCCTTTGAGTGTTTTGACCTTGATTTTGGAGTTCCTGATTGATACTTTCACCCTGAACTACTACTTGAACTTCACGAACAGACTGAAATCCTTCACTATCATCATGGTTTCCAAACACCGGTTTAGATTGCAGACTGTGTACCTGACCTCTGCAAGTATTTGGATATCTACTTAGACCTTGGCCATTGTTATTTCTCCGATACTCTTTCTGATAAATCTTTTGGTCCTGTGTGTGATTCTGGCCGGAAAACTGAGATTCAGACAAGCCTTCAGGAGCTTGAAAATGATTCACATTTAAAGTCGGGTTACTTTGGGGAGTTTGAATCTGTCCTGGACCAGATTGGGTTTGAAATGGTACAGCACTTGAACTGCCAGTAGAGGAAAGAGTACTATCTGATGGGCTTTTCACATTGCCAAGGTTCTCTCTTCCTTGTGGAGCAGTCTTAGGTCCAGAAAAAACATTCAAGTTTTCCATGTGTCTTTGTTCCTCTGACACTCTTTGCTGCTTCACAGAGTTGATGTGATGTCTCAACATGCTTTGTTTCCTCAGATCCTGTTGACCGGAAGGAGGAACCGGAGATTTCACCTGTCTAAATTCCTTAGACTGGGGTCTCGAGTCATTGACTTTACCAGACTGGACAGTAACTGATGGACCTGAAGGATACGGCCCACCAATAATCTGAACATCAGGATTGGAATTCTGTGTGAGACTCATCTGCTGATGTTGATGTCTGTTCGATGCTCCTGAGGATTGAATGTGAACTTGGGAAGTGTTCTGAATCTGAGGACCACTGTGAACCTTAGGATTACTCTGAACATGAGGACCATTGAGAACCTGAGGACCAACCTGTCTAGGTCTGCTCAACTGAAACTGTCTGTTGGCTCCTTGCTGTCTCTGGACCATCCTATTCACCGGTTGGTCTGTGAATCGGACTCCTGATCCAGTCTGCTGTCCCACTGCTTGTCCAGGAGCTCTGCCAGGAGTCTGATTGATGACGTTTGAACTCTTTGGACCTGGCGGCTTCCAGCCCGGATTGCAGTTGCGCGACACCTTGATGCAGTAACTCTCGCTGATCACATTGCCTGTCGTCTGAATCAGTTCACTCAGGACGTAGCGCTCCTTCTTGACTCCATCGATCTCCAGAGATAGATACCCACTCAGTTCCACCAGCTGGCCAAACGTTACAAAGTTCTGGCAGGATTGTTGCATGTTGCTAACCACAGAGTTGAAAAACTGTACAGAATATTGCTTCTCCATATTGACTGTTTTTCTGGAAATAATAAATTTAGGTAATATTATCTTAATTCAAAATATTTTCTTTATATGCCATCTGCTATATCACATTAAGACTTTTAACGGGTGAAAGCAAGTTACATACAATTTTTTAGTAATTCCGTTGAATTGGATCAATGAATTAAGTAAGAAATTTGCTAAATTAGACCAACAACATTACAGCTTGTATGACATCACTTCCATAGACACCAGGTGATATAATTACAAATATATATATTATAATTATATATAATTATTAAAAAGACAAAAGTGACAATGTATCCCTCACCAATTAAATCATTGGAAAATTCCCATAACTTTGAGGTCTCATACCTCTACAAGCAGATGTCTGTCATCCATTTTGATTGATCAGTTTAAAATTTCATTGAACAAAAAAATGCTAACCCAGTAATTTACCAACAATAAGAAAGAAATCACAATATTCCCTAATCACATACAGTCGCAACTCTCCAAAGGGTAGAAGATTTGTTAATTAATGAAAGTAATATATCTAATGAATATTTTTCCTACAATTGGTCAGACAAAATTTAACCTAAGGAAATGACTAAGACGCAACAAAGAAATCTGTTAATTTAACAAATTTCACTAAATTCATAATTGCTTCAATGTCCATTCCTGATAAGCTAGAAGAGGTGCAAAATTTGAAAAAATCAGATCAGTTAATCAGACCCTGGATGCGGAACGCCATGCCATGCCATGCCACAAGACCATCAGGTATTGCAGTCCACGTGGGCAAAAAATGATCGATCACTTCCCCTTATCAGAACCCTATCAAGATGTAGAATTTGGTTATCCAAAATGGTTTATTAGAAAATGTGTCCAATTTAACTCAGTTACAAGCACTGATTGACTGAGCTCATACCTATATCCTATATCCCCCATCCTCTGTGTGGCAGAGGATTATAACCTTGACTTGAATACAAATTTAAATAACGTCTTTTTTTTACGATCAAAGTTATTTGAATTGTCTATTTAACAGATACATGTGTCATATACAGAAGGTCTAGGACTAAAAAATCAAAAGTTAGAGCAATGTTTAGTTACATCCTCGGTCTGAAATGGAGAGCCAAGAGCTGTCATATCAATGAGACAATCTAAATCATTAATTGTATCATCCCTACTTTCACAGTTCATGGCTCACTGATCTGTATTAAGGCCGTGGATAAGAAAGGTTCTTCATAACGTTTCATTGGAATTGATTTCTGAAGATGGTACCTTTCTTTGGGACACAAAAAACCCTACACAACATACTAGTTTTTGCTATCTATAGCATACCTATTTTGCTTTGCTGGTGAGCAGCCTTTCAAGCTTCAGAAACCAGACACAATTACATTTACGAGCCACATTTCAGGCCTTAAGGTGTCAAATGGTTAAAAAGGAAGCTTTGGCTGTCCTGGACAATTTGTACAAGATTTAAACGGTGCAAGACGTATTCCTACAAAATTACAAATTTCCTCGCAAAGCACTCCTTGAGATATCAATATTCATCAGACAACGGATCAGCACAATAAATAGATAATTGACAAGGCTAATAGTCAATGTGACTTAAAAATTGTGATTACCATATTCCCTCAAATAGATGCCGGGTCTCGAATCGAGGCCGGAGGTATGGCTGTTTTAGTAATTACACGACAGGTCTCTAATACATGCCGGGTCTCGAATACACGCCGGGTGATAAGTTGATTAATTAATGCCCCCGTAGTTGAATGCAATTTTTGAGATATTCCTACTAAAAAAAGAATACACTGTTCAAGTGGCATTCTAGAAGTTGTCAGTATAAGGACAACAAGGAATTTTATGGATAATCAACTTCTTTATTGTACTGGTAGCAATGTTTCGGTATAGTTTCTTATACCGTTTTCAAACAATTGGTGATATGGTAAGATATATAATTTTTATACACAAGTTACATATGGATGGAATAAAAAGGTGTAATCATGTTTGTTGTTTGTAAGTGTTTTGACTGTGTCCCAATTGATTTTGTGCTGAGGAAATTTTGTGGTGTGTGTTTGCTTTGATTGTTGATGTTTTGTGTTCCTTGATGCGAATGTTGAGTGGTCTGGATGTTTCCCCAATGTAGTTGCCGCCACAGTCACAGCTGATGTTGTAGACCACCCCTTTTTGCTGTTGTTGTTTTGTGGTGCGTTTCCTGCCGTTGGCCCTGATTTTGAGAGGTGTGGCGGTAGAGAAACGCACCACAAAACAACAACAGCAAAAAGGGGTGGTCTACAACATCAGCTGTGACTGTGGCGGCAACTACATTGGGGAAACATCCAGACCACTCAAAATTCGCATCATGGAACACAAAACATCAACAATCAAAGCAGACACTAAATCAGCCGTTTCGGAACACATCACAAAATTTCCTCAGCACAAAATCAATTGGGACACAGTCAAAACACTTACAAACAACAAACATGATTACACTCAACGTCGTTTAGCTGAGGCTATTCAAATTGTTAGATTCAAGCCCTCTTTAAACATGGATCATGGCTATTTCATCCCATCAGCTTACAACCACCTAATCCACCCATGATTAATCCACTTGACTTACTCTGGCTTCACTCATCACCCCTCCCTCTTTGTTCCCTAATCCGCCTCAGCCTAATTAACTCCACTCTGATTAATAGGTAATCCCACACATCTTATCATGTTTTCCTACCTGTATCCTTTCATGTTATTGTTACCTCATCCTGTTATCATTGTTACCTTGTTATTCCATCCGTATGCAACTTGTGTATATAAAAATGATGTATATTACCATATCACCAATTGCTTGAAAACGGTATAAGAATCTATACCGAAACATCGCTACCAGTACAATAAAGAAGTTGATTATCCATAAATTCCTTGTTGTCCTTAAAAAAAGAATAGACGCCGGCCTCGAATACACGCCAGTGGTAATAGGGGTCTGAAAAAATACGCCAGGGGTGTCTATTCGAGGAAATACGGTAACTCAAAATAAAACAGTTTCAATTTTGAACTTTTGCATTGTCACATTTTAGTGTGACATATAGATATAAATGATTTCAAATAAACAAATAAATCAGATCATGAAATGTTTAGAAATAATTGTTATTGAGTATTCAAAGGGATCTTATTTTAGTAGAATCAAAAAAGAAATTTGTATTTCATTTGTCCATCATTACCTATAAATATATTTTGACAGTTCAAATCCTTCAAAAACCCTAACCCATATCCATCTTGTCAAAATTTTAGATAAGTCGATGTTATCAAGAACTCTTTTAGAGTCCTGTTTTTTCAATGATGGAAGAGCATAAATCTCATTTTCAATCAAAATATGTTTAACAAATGAAATACGAGTGAAATGAAGCAGGTAGTATGAAGCTGGACATGATAGCCTATATATTCTTGAAAACGATATTCATGAAGCAATTCTGCCCATCGCTATCACTCAGGGCGTGATAAACTCGATAATGTTATATAAAATATAACATTTTTAACATTCAATGTTCATACAAATGTAGCATATACGACTCTATTGTTTTTGGACGAATGTTACGTTCCACATTAGGTTATTTTCCTATTTTGAGTTCATGTCCGATCCACCATTTGCAAAGATGCACCTGTCGCATACACAAACAACTTTATGTATTTCCAGTAGCACATAGCTCATGACAAGTAAACACTTTGATGGACAATCATTGATAACACCAACTCAAATTAGTTACTATGTTATTAAAGAGTTTTTAAGACTTCTATTTACCTAATGAAAAGAAACTCCCGCACCGCTTTGCTTTCGGACGTGTTGTTCCCTAAATATGCAAATTTCTGAGGTCATCTGCGGTGCCATCGTCTCACAGTTAGGCATTGATTGGCAAATTTTTTATAAAGTAGTACCTGAGATAAGCAACCTATCCTAAAATACCCAAAAGGTAAAACGCCTTTACTAAAATTAATGTAATAATTATTCTATCTATTTTTCCTAGGTTTACATTGGTAACTATTGTAAAACGTCATTGAATAAATAAACAGTCACAACTGAATTCTCCTACAAAATTATAAAACTGTTCTGTCTGACTGCCAACATCTATTTGTAACTCGATGTATCATCGAAGAACTTTCCCCAGATTTGGTCGATGGATTTCAACGTCGGCGTATTTTAACTTTTCTCTGGAAGGCATTCGTAGGTTTTGCCAATGGGTTTACTCACACGTTCGTTCAGTTACATGGCATGCACGTGTTTTCTCATTCTTCATTCTAACCTTTGACTCCGTCTTATGTAAAATTGTGTGAAGATGATTTTACCAGTTTGTAACCAAAACAGATTTTGTGTAGATCTACATTCTGACAAAAGTTTGCATGTAGAATTTTTTTTAGACTGATTCTTTTTTAGTTCAAGTAAGAACTGTCGTTGCTCTCTGTTTTGTAAGTATACCTACCTTTTGCTTCCAGTTGTATAAGGCCCAGTTTCATCTATAGTGCACTTAAACCGTTTGGAGATGTTGAGTCAGTAAAATGTTTCTGTAGTGCACTTAAACTGTCTGGAGATGTTGAGTCAGTAACTTGTTTCTGTAGTGCACTCAAAATGTTTGGAGATGTTGAGTCAGTAACTTGTTTCTGTAGTGCACTTAAACCGTCTGGAGATGTTGAGTCAGTAACATGTTTCTGTAGTGCACTTAAACTGTCTGGAGATGTTGAGTGAGTAACATGTTTCTGTAGTGCACTTAAACTGTCTGGAGATGTTGAGTGAGTAACATGTTTCTGTAGTGCACTTAAACTGTCTGGAGATGTTGAGTGAGTAACATGTTTCTGTAGTGCACTTAAACTCTCTGGAGATGTTGAGTCAGTAACTTGTTTCTGTAGTGCACTTAAACCGTTTGGAGATGTTGAGTCAGTAACTTGTTTCTGTAGTGCACTTAAACCGTTTGGAGATGTTGAGTCAGTAACTTGTTTCTGTAGTGCACTTAAACTGTCCAGAGATGTTGAGTCAGTAAAATGTTTCTGTAGTGCACTTAAACTGTCTGGAGATGTTGAGTCAGTAACTTGTTTCTGTAGTGCACTTAAACCGTTTGGAGATGTTGAGTCAGTAACTTGTTTCTGTAGTGCACTTAAACCGTCTGGAGATGTTGAGTAAGTAACATGTTTCTGTAGTGCACTTAAACCGTTTGGAGATGTTGAGTCAGTAACATGTTTCTGTAGTGCACTTAAACCGTTTGGAGATGTTGAGTCAGTAACTTGTTTCTGTAGTGCACTCAAAATGTTTGGAGATGTTGAGTCAGTAACTTGTTTCTGTAGTGCACTTAAACCGTCTGGAGATGTTGAGTCAGTAACATGTTTCTGTAGTGCACTTAAACTGTCTGGAGATGTTGAGTGAGTAACATGTTTCTGTAGTGCACTTAAACTGTCTGGAGATGTTGAGTGAGTAACATGTTTCTGTAGTGCACTTAAACTGTCTGGAGATGTTGAGTGAGTAACATGTTTCTGTAGTGCACTTAAACTCTCTGGAGATGTTGAGTCAGTAACTTGTTTCTGTAGTGCACTTAAACCGTTTGGAGATGTTGAGTCAGTAACTTGTTTCTGTAGTGCACTTAAACCGTTTGGAGATGTTGAGTCAGTAACTTGTTTCTGTAGTGCACTTAAACTGTCCAGAGATGTTGAGTCAGTAAAATGTTTCTGTAGTGCACTTAAACTGTCTGGAGATGTTGAGTCAGTAACTTGTTTCTGTAGTGCACTTAAACCGTTTGGAGATGTTGAGTCAGTAACTTGTTTCTGTAGTGCACTTAAACCGTCTGGAGATGTTGAGTAAGTAACATGTTTCTGTAGTGCACTTAAACCGTTTGGAGATGTTGAGTCAGTAACATGTTTCTGTAGTGCACTTAAACCGTTTGGAGATGTTGAGTAAGTAACATGTTTCTGTAGTGCACTTAAACCGTTTGGAGATGTTGAGTCAGTAACATGTTTCTGTAGTGCACTTAAACTCTCTGGAGATGTTGAGTCAGTAACATGTTTCTGTAGTGCACTTAAACTCTCTGGAGATGTTGAGTAAGTAACATGTTTCTGTAGTGCACTTAAACCGTTTGGAGATGTTGAGTCAGTAACATGTTTCTGTAGTGCACTTAAACTCTCTGGAGATGTTGAGTCAGTAACATGTTTCTGTAGTGCACTTAAACTCTCTGGAGATGTTGAGTCAGTAACATGTTTCTGTAGTGCACTTAAACTGTCTGGAGATGTTGAGTCAGTAACTTATTTCTGTAGTGCACTTAAACCGTTTGGAGATGTTGAGTCAGTAACATGTTTCTGTAGTGCACTTAAACTGTCTGGAGATGCATTGCATTGCAATCCCCCCTTATTGGGCTAGGAGGAGGGTAAAACGCCATTGGAATCCGAATATATTTTGGAAACTCAAAGTTAATGATTTGCAAACACCATTTGCAGAAGAACATCCACTGCAGGGGGTCCAACTGGAGATTCAACAAAGGGACATTTTCATAAAGTCATTTGTGTTAATAGAAGAATTGGTGATGACTTCAGGTTAAGATAGGCCTTTAGAGATGACCAAGAATAGTTTGAAAGACTAAATCTGTTTATCTTCAGTAGCTTCACTTTGCCTTGTTTTTTCAATCTTTGGAACTTGTTGTAGAAATGAAGCATTTCGGCCTGATAGGTTCAAGGGCATTTACATCAAAATATTTAGAACATCCAAAAAATGAAATTTGCTCATTGTAGACATGTCTGAGGGTCATCAGCAGCAGTTAAGGTTGCCGTCAGCTTGGAACATAATGTATTTTGTCTATAAAATAACATTATTGGTCGTAGGTGGATACAGAATGCTTGTGATATATCCTGTTACCAATAGTATGATAAATCTACACAATAACTGCACTACTTTATCATTTGTAACTGCTTTCACAAGCAGAAAACTTTCCAAGTGCTTGATGATCTTTAGGAATATCTTAAATGATGAAAGATGTCCGCTAGAATCAGTTACAGATAACAAAATCAATGACATAATACCAAATAAAATTTTAATAAAAATTATGTTATTTTCTAAAAGATGTGAAAACATGACAAATGAAACAGAAATGAACAGACAGATTATGAATCTTATAACAGCAACATAGAACCAAGGGATGGCAGTAAAGTAGAAAAGTGTTTAGATATAAAACTGGTAATAAAACTTTCTCAAATGCCATTCCCTTAATTGTAAACATTTTCTCCCCAAATTGATGAGTCAAATCATTTCTCCAAAGTTAACCTGTTTGATCCAACCCTTTTATTGCTATTCATTGGTCACAATGAGATCTAGATCTGCAATCGACTAGGTTATTTAAAACAGAGCTTGTAAACCATCCCTGTCATTGTCGAGAGTTCTCAATGGAGTGTAGATCATCTTGTATTTTTTCACCACTAAGAATATACACTGTACACTTCTGGTCTCTCACAAGAAAAAGAATTCAACTAGAACAGAGGTAACCTGGGAAAAATGACTTGTAAATGACAGAGCTTGTAAACCATTCTTGTGATTGTCAGGAGATCTCCTTGGAGTGTAGATCATATCGTATACTTTCACCAAAAGAATTCAACTGGAACCTGGTAACCTGGGAAAATGACTCATGTTTCCTTTGTTGGGAGAGTTTGTTTTGATTAGATATATTTACAACTAAAGAGGTGATATTACCAAAAAAACCTGTCAAAAGTAATCAATGGAGTGGATCTTACAACTTCCTTCACTAAAATGAACATCCTGCAGAATTTGAGCATGAAGTCAAGATATTCCAACCGTTTGATGGACAGCTTTCCCTACAGAGGTTACCTTTAAGTAATTTTTTCCCACATTACCTCTGGTACAAGTGGAGCACTTCCTTGGCAACAATACAGAATCCTTGTTACAATCAAAGCTTGTTGTTCAATGAGAAGTTAATAAGGGAGATATAGATCTTAGTTGTGGATTCTCTCTACTTTGGAATTTTAGACATTCAAGAGATACGGTCCACTTGTAACCGAGTGTACGTGGAAAAATATACAAAAGACGCCTCTGTGATGAGATAGGGAGTTAAATAGTGATTTTCTTCTTACTCATAAATCAGTGATGAATTTGCCCTTCAATTGGCTTATTGACATAAATTCTGTAAGTTTCTTATTGTTGCCTTTACATTGCCATGCACTATTTACCTTCAGCATTGCAGACAATTGTTAATATAAACACATAGAAAAGATCACACGTCTAACGTGTCAACGACAGTTATCATTGACAATAATTACTACTTAACCCTTGATTTGCTGATATTATAAGTAGAAACCCTTTTGGATGAGATACAGAAATCAACACTTCAAGAGAAAAATGGGTTAATCATAGCTGTACTCAATATGCAGCTGTCAGGGCTTTTACATTTTCAACAAGAATATATACAGAGATTATAACAGTCATAAATATTCTCATTTTATCATTTCTTATGATACATTTTCTTACTATATTATGCAAAAACATTAATCAGTAAACATTATTTTCTCAGTTTATGCTGCCATGTTAAAATCAATGTTACATCCAAACAATGTAAAAATATTGTCTAAGAATTTGGGTCTGTAACTGTGGTACATGGTATCTTGGTACCACAGACTAGCATGGTACCACAGAAGATGGTAGGATTTATTTTGTTAAAGCTTTGAATAAATATACAACATACAAATAAAAGCGGTTAACGGGACCAAATACCCTTGTGCCTAATGGGCACTTACTTAAAAATTATTCAGAAAAAAAAGATCTTTTGCTTGCAGTGTATGATAAAACAGCAAAGGTCTATCAGCGTGAAAATGGAATATTTCTCAATTTAAATGCAACAGTTCAGTTATAATTTAGATCCTGCCAGTCCATTCCTAAAGGCCGATTCATGGATATGTAAACTCTGTAACAAAGCTGATAATCTGCAAATGTTCATTGGCCAAAATCTGGACATGCATTAAAAAGGGAAGAATAACATATACTTAGGAAGTTGCCATATTGAAGTCATCAGACACTGGCTTTAAACAATCTGTCCTAGGAAAGAGCAGCAAATGAAAATATTTGAAAAAACTCAAAAAGTTACCAATGAGGACAAGAAGTTACCATCCTTATGAGCCTTATTCTAAACACTTGCCACTCACATGCTCTTAACATGCTAAAATGGTAAAACAAGGGACAGTGTAACACGACATAACACATAGATGACATACCCCTCTGACTAGTTTGGCTTCAACAACATATTGTGTATAATCAGTTTCAGCAGCTTTGATAAACGTTAAGCCATGAATAAAAGCTATATTTTCTTATTCGGATCTAAACCTCCTGAAGCAATAAGTTTCTTTCCCATGTTCTGAAATCTTGACCATGCCATTGCCTCATTTGAAAACCAAAAATTCAAATTTGGGAGTTTCTGACTCTTGGCATGGTTGAGATAGAAAACACTAAAACCTGAACGCATGTCAGCGGGTCTCAAGCTGGTGAAGGTTTTATAGAAGTTCACATAACACCTCTGGGGGTTGTCCGTCTTTGCAAACACTTTCAATGAGAAAGTCTCTGTTAATTTTCGTTCCAAATATTCCTGGCCTGTTGCTGTGTACAGGAGTTGTATGTCCCCCCACTTCAAATTGTAGTGTTCTGATGGTCGACGAAGACCAAAATACTTGGTGTTCATGAACCACATTGTGTTGAAGAGAGATTCTGGAGAATGAGATCCAAGCACTCCTTTCTGGAACAATATCTCAATATCATTGTCATCAATTGGAACATATTTAACAGACGACATACTGTCGAGGCGTTTCTTCACAAAGTCTCTTGACGACTGAAAAACATCATCTTTAGAAATAGAGTGAGAGTATCCCTGCTCTCTGAAGAACATGTCCAAGTGAGTCTGGACGTTCTTCAGAGTTCGAGCATTCAGTTCTTCCCCGTTCATCTTCCTTGCTCCTTGAAAGAAGTCCAGAAGCATGCCATCGAGCTGAGAAGGAGCAATAGCAAGTGGATCTATTTCAACACCAGTCTTCTTGAAGATGTAACCTTTGAAGAGCTTCACAGCATACATGACAACTTGACGACTCCTTGGGTTCATCTGGACCTCCTTCCTCTGAGTCTCCTGTCCAGGAGTACCGTAGTCTTGAGCAAGTGCTGCCTGGTCATCCTTGGAGTTTCCAGAAGGATTGGACTGAATATTTTCTGACTCGTCTTCAAACAGGTCCAAATCTATTATTTCATCCTCATCAAAAACAACGGAAACAGGAACTTCTGAAGTCACTGGTTCTGATTTGATTACTTTAGCTAACTCTTGTACATCTGTACTTGAACTGGCTGCCTCAGCACCTGAACCTGAACCTGATGCCTCTGCTGGTGGATAGTTTGTGATAGGAGCAAAATACTTAGAGGCAGAGCTCACTGACGTCGAAGATTGAATTGTGCTTTGAGGTAAAGATGTCACTGAGGTAGGGGACTGAAAATTGGGAAGCATAGAAGTTGTTTGACTTGATAGAGCACAACTTGAAGCAGCACTTGATACTGCAGCATATTCCGACTTGATATTAATTGGAGCTGAAATAGGGGGGTTAGCATTTGGGGGATTATAGGCTGAGGCCGAAGTTTGTATAGGAGGGTTTGCATTTGGGGGATTACATGCTGGGACCGTGGCTTGGATAGTTGGGTTAGCATTTGGGGCATTAAAGGTTGGGAGTGATGTCTGGCTTGGTGAGTTGAGAACATTTGGTAGGGTATTATAAGTTGGGACTGAAACAGATGTCGGGGAATTAAAATTTGGGGAAGGAAATGTTGTGCCCATACTAGGGGCAGAGGGGTTTATAACATTTGGGGAAGGATTATATGCAGTGCTTGTGGTAGAGACAGATGGGTTCATAACATTTTGAGGAGTATTGTAGGCCTGTGCTGTGATTGGCGCAGAGGAGTTCAGAACATTTTGTGGAGGATTGTAAGCCTGTGCTTGGGGTGGCCTTCTTACATTGAACTGTTCAATATTGCCCTGTTGAGGTATAGACATTTGGGGAGTTGACAAATTTGACATAGTTTGATCCTTTTGAGCATTCATTCTACCAAATCCCTGTTCTCGTGGATGCTGTCTAGGTCCAGGGTTGAAAGGTCTTTGCTGAAAGCCTTGTCCAGGTATCATTGAAGGATTGAAGTTAGGTCTGGGCATTGTGCTGCCCTGTCTCTGCTGCCTTTGTGGAGGGATCTGTTGCCGTGGAGGCCCTCTTGTAGGAGCACCGGGTCCAGGTCTCCTCTGGCCGGGCTGAATGTTTGACACTGGTTTCTGGTACTGTGATGGAGAGCTGTTTGGTGTCCTTTTTGTCTTTGGAGGGTCGTCCAGAATCTCAATGACCTCACTTGACCTCCTGACCTTTGGTGTAACACCACTTTCCTGCCCTGAGGAATCTGTCCATGACCTTCTCCGAGATTGATTCTGTGGTTGAGTGTTTTCTCGTCCACCTTGAGTTGGCTGTCTTCCTGTTCCATTCCATGGCCTTGTCCTTGCTTGCTCTGAAGAGTTCAAAGGTCGCGAGGTTTTGAATGCTTTGGTACAGTAGCTTTCACTGACAACATTTCCACTGCTCTGCAGCAACTCACTGAGAACATATCTCTCTTTCTTCATGTTGTCGATCTCCACACTCACGTAGCCACTGACCTCCACAAACTGACTGTATTGTAGATATTTGCGACATACATCTTGCAGGCCATCAATAAAAGATGTGAAGAACTGCACCGAATATTGCTTTTCCATTTCTGCCCCTCAGGTAGTCTTCTCCCTAGAAACAGAGGAACACTCATTTACTTCTTCCTCTCAGGTCAAAGTTAATTTTGCTTTAGTTCATGCTTTCATAGAAATGACGACTTCATTTGAACAACATGCATGCAGACTATACAACAAATCATGGTCTCCTTAAGTATGTTAAGGATGAAATGGTCGCAACTATAGTAGTAAATGGAAATTGTATTTACTTTTGGATTGGTGCACGGTACATTCAAATTTTGAATAACAGCAAAAAGTCTTTGCTAATGACTATAAGACAAGTGTTTTTAAGGGCTAAGTGTAGAAGCCTTATGAATAAGGATGGGTATTGCATTATATTGCGATACAGAAAAGCATATTGCAATACGTATTGCGATATATTGGTACTTTTCATATTTTAGTTTTTCCATGCTCTCTTGACTAAATAACAGCAATTAGAACAGTGATCAATGCTGGCCCATCGTTTTGTCAAGATAGATAATTCAGTGACTGCTTTCGGACTTTTAACATGTCTGTGCTATTTTCACTTTGCAAGTTTACACTTTGTGTTACAACCTTCAACAAAATCATTTTTTTTCTGCAATTTTACACGGAAATTGTTAATTTTGAAACCTCCAATATATTGGATACTTTCAGAAGAGTGTACCAATACGTATCATGTTGTTTCTGTATTGCAATATACCAATATACCGATAATACCGCGCACCCTTACTTATGAACTTAAAGGAAAATTTAATTTGTAGGGACCGCCAAGCTTTGCATGTCATTAATAATTTGTATGTCGTTAATGCATGATTATTTCAAGCAGGTTGAGTGTAACATTTAGTTTTTTTTCACATCAAACCAAAACAAATCCTTGCAGACCAAAAGCTAAGTCACTTAATAAGATTTAAGTAGCAAAACTACCGCGCCATGCTTTGAGCTAATATTACTGTTTCTTGGAAAAGAAAAAGAACACACTAGTCTTCCAATCTCATTAAAATAAAATCTTATATTGCTGTACTACGTTGCGCAGATTATAGATCTCACAAGAAAAAGAACACACTAGTCCAATAAACTTTGAAATATGTTTTTCTTGAATTTCCACCCCTTGATGACCTTGACAAAACAGAACAAGAACATGGATGAGAGAAAAAGTTAATAAAATATTATCACTCCTGTATCAGGAAAAACTCTTCTCTGAATTTGAATTAGTATTACAAAAACGTAGAGGTGTGATGATACAGAGATTTCATGATATGAAATGTATCACAGCACTCTGATTAAAATTGACTGTGTTCCGAGGAATAAATGTTTTTTTAAATATTGACTCAAGCGGGAATCGAACATACTTTATCAGGGGTTGTCCTCTCCACAACGGTCTGAAAGCACCCTCCTTGCTCGCACGTTCTGACACCAGTTAAGCGCAGACAAAACTTAGTCATTAGCGGACCAATCACATCATCGCGTTTGAAATAAGGATAGCGGTGATCAAGGTTAATGACTGGTAAAGGGATTTACTTGCCCCTGAATACTGATACCGAAGGCTTTTGCCAGAGTCATTGTGATTGGCTAGTTAAGACTGCGTCAGAACATGGGAGCTAGTAGGTTGCTTTCAGACCATTGTTGAGAGATTGTCCATGATAGATTATGTTCCAATCCCACTTGAGTCAATATTTAAAAACTTTTATTTCTCGGAACACCGTCGATTTTAATCAGACTGTGTATCACAGTATCTCATGATACAACACATCTCATGATAAGCTATTCTCAGAAATGTTTTTATAAAAAGAAAGATTAACTTTTGACAAATACTTTGAATTTTCGACAAAATAGACAATTTAATATTATGTATCACAATAAAGAGACTGTTTCACCATATGTATATTTTCAAATACTATAATATGATTCTTGCTCTGCCATATATACCGGCAGTCACAGCTCTACTTAAAGGTTCAATCAGAACTATAACATATCATAATCAAATTGTGTTTCACATGCAAAAGTTAATGACAACTACTGTGCAAATAAACATATTTCAACAACAATAATGACATTTTGCAGGCAATGACCTTTTACCAATACTAAAGGTTAATCACTGGAATCAGTATTTCAAGATCAAATAATTTTTACACATTTCATACAGGATAAAGGCCTTACAGCCTGTTTCAGGACTATGTCTAGTAACCAAGTTGTCCTGGTTAAAGGTGAGCTGAGGTGAAGTGACATGGGGCTTAAGACCGCTTTCAAGAGTATTTCACTTATATCGCGGCTGCTAGTATTATTGCAGGGAGAAAGCCGTAACACCCCTGGCTAAAGGATGCTGCAACAAATCAAGGTAGAACAACAAGTGCTTGCCATTAACAGCTCAAAATAGGTCAAATAAACTGTTGTCTGTGTCATCCCCTAACGTATGTTGTCATCAAATTTACTATCACTTAGTGCAATGGTTCATGAGATATAGCACTAACAAGTGTTAGAAAAATGCTTGAAGTGCCATCATAAACCTGAAAATCTGCCGAGGCTAGTGGTGTCTGCGTAATCCGCAATTTTAGGCTGTACTAAATTTATCAATATTGGAGGTAATGGTTCATGGTTAATGAACCATTTTAGAGCTACAGAGCATGTTTATAAATATAAACTGAGTATTGCAAAGAATTTATCCTGTTAAAAGATACACACAAATCTTGACATTTCTTATCAAACCCCAAAATAAGCTGATAAATCTAACTAATTAGTAAAGGTGTTTCGCCAGTCTTTATAAATATCAAGTATATTATTTCCACGCACACAGTACATTGAGGTAATTTACATGTGGATGTATAATTGATTATTGACATTATGTAAATTCTTTCATGTGGATGTATAATTGATTATTGACATTATGTAAATTCTTTCATGTGGATGTATAATTGATTATTGACATTATGTAAATTCTTTCATGTGGATGTATAATTGATTATTGACATTATGTAAATTCTTTCATGTGGATGTATAATTGATTATTGACATTATGTAAATTCTTTCATGTGGATGTATAATTGATTATTGACATTATGTAAATTCTTTCATGTGGATGTATAATTGATTATTGACATTATGTAAATTCTTTCATGTGGATGTATAATTGATTATTGACATTATGTAAATTCTTTCATGTGGACGTATAATTGATTATTGACATTATGTAAATTCTTTCTTGTGCTCTATAATTGATTATTGACATTATGTAAATTCTTTCTTGTGCTCTATAATTGGAAGAATTTTGAAAATTATTAGTTAATGATTGTGATTGCAGATCATGACAAACAAGCTGATATATATTAAACAAGACAAGGAAAAGAGAGATGATGACATGACATTCAGTTGGGTGTGCTTCTTGTAACTGTAGCTAGGTTTCTTTGGAACATAATTATATCGACTATTCATGATATAAAAACTACTTCTCATATATATATCAAATATAGATTAGCAATTTAACTACAGATTGATATAATTAACATCAAGTATGTTTTAAAAAGACAAATATACCCTAGCTGTGGCTCTTTACAAGAAACTAAAATAATTACAAACATATAATTTACAGAAGTCGCTGAATACAAGCTATAATAGGCATTATTTGGTATTTCTTTCTTGCTATTACATGCAACAATTTAGAAAGTATTATCAATTACAAAAAAGGACTTAATTATTGGAAAATATGACATATTTCTGGCAAAAAAATCTTATCTATAGATTGAATATTGTCAATAAATACAGAGTGATAAAAAAATATATTACTCAAGTTCTTAATGAAAATCCTAAAAGTGACAGGACGAGGGAGATAATTTCGATATACCCGCACAACTCGCGGGCCTCTCTCAAGATTTTTAGATCAATCAAGATTGCGACGTTTAGCCACAATATCAATTTGTCATACAAAACATGTACTACGACTATTTCCTTACATTTGAACAGTCTCAGAGTTTCCAATAATCTGCACGCGGAAAAAACAAACGGAATTCATTAACACAGGGTTGTGATGAGCTCGCACGCTGAAATGATGCTTCTCTCCAACTAGTTTCATCACATGCTGCAAACCTCTGCTGGAAGCCGCATTAATTGCGCGCGCTTTCTTAATTCGTAACAATACGTGGAACTTCATCATTTCTTACGATGAACGCACCAAATGACCAAAGTGTAACGCAAATGATGACATTTTTTTAAAAAAATGTAAGGAAAGCATGACTTTCAAACAAAAAGCATAGTTACATTTCCTAATAACCCTTATAGATCTACAGTTACTTCGACAAAAGGGCTCTTTATAATTGATACCCTGACGTCGCCTTTTATAAACACGTCAGTATATATGACGTTTAAACTAGGAAAAGAGAAATTTAGACCTATTGTAAAATTTATAACCAAATATACTGTGTTCCATGGGAGATATTTTTTTCACAGTAGATTTTGAACAGTGATCTGCCGTGGTCAATAACATGACATATTATCTACGAGGGCAATCATAGTGGTGTTCATATTTTTCATACGATGCCCTAGGAAAAAATACCGTATTTCCTCCCGGGCGCTTATTTTTTCAACACTCCTCGACCCCCCGGCGCTTATTAGAGGCCCGGCACTTATTGAAGACCTGGCGCTTATTTCTTCAATCGATATTTGATTCAAACTGAAGTATCAAGCAGCCATATACAAATTCATGATTGGACGAGAAAATCCTTTTAAATTACTACATTTGATACAAATAAATGGGATTTTTTCATATGGTTAACTAAAAAAAATGTATTGTTGATATTTTCATATATATATTTTTAAAAGCTTTTAGATGAGACATTTATATTATTACTTAATTACTCGATGTCGTGTCCCCGGCGCTTATAGGAGGTCCAGTGCTTATAAGAGACCCGGCGCTTATTAGAGGAAATACGGTAGTTCTAACTTTTTCATTTTGAAACAATGCTTTGACGTCACAGTTCGCCTATGACGTTGCGTACCAAATGTGATGTTGGCGGGTATTTTACCTATGTTTGGAGGTTTATTTTGATAATTTCCTGTGATTTCGCGATTTCGGTAAGAAACAAAATATCATATTCGTTCCCATGACATACTATTTCCACGACACTCGTGTCTAAATATCAGCATATGCCTCGCTCTCGCTCAATGCTATGAAATCACCAGAAATCGATCTCACTTACGGTAATTTTTTTGACAATGTTTTATCGTCTTAAATAAGTGTTAAAATTGATGCATTAAATCTTTTGGAGTATAGGCTGATACGAACATCGATGCAAAACACTTACATTTATCGCAACGTCTTTCTAACGGTCGAAATAACGACATGACGTATGACGTGAACGTCACCTTTGTAAGTATGGACGAATGTCTGTTTTCTATATTACAAACATGTTTTGAATAATTGATAAATCAAAACACCTTGTATATTCGACTAATAGCTGTCCTTCTCTACTGTAGTCTTAGTTTGATAGTGTTGTTATCAATAATTACAACTTGTTGAAACTTGTTACTTAGGGTAACATTTTGGTTGATTATGATTTTACAACTAGATAAATGAGAGCGGAAACTCGGTAAAATATAATGAAAATAAGTAGTGAAGCTCTTTAAATCATTTTTTTTATGGGTGGTTATTCTATCATTAAATATCGTTTATATTTTTATAAAAAAATTATAATGAAATTATTAGAAGTACATGCAGCGCCTTTTTTCATGTCATTTTCGCTCAAAACAACATGGCGGATCGTAGCCGATAGGCCAGTCTCTTTAAGTAGGTAGTTTAGAAAATGACGTTATTTAAAGTGTTGAAAAACATTCGGTGATCCCCCATTATTATTCCTGAAATCGTCTTCGTATTCATCTAAGCACAACAAATTACAGATTCGTAATTATCTATAATGTTTGTTTCAGTGAAAAATCCTTGTGAGTTTGCAAAAAAAGGTTATAAAAATGCCGTTTTTCGTCAAAAAGTGCCTCGATTACTTTTATTTTTGGACTGATGTACTGATGTAATTGATTTTCTATAAGGTTGACGTGCCATTCATCCCCTTTAAGTCAGGGACCTTATATACATATGTATATAAGGTCCCTGTTTAAGTGAACTAAGAACTAGATCAATGAGTGAGTTTCTTCACGGAAGGCGCGCGTTTTATTCAAGTGTACCAAATTTGCCGACGTCACTATAACAATAATCTAAATGCTATCTTTTTAAAGTGTGAGTATGTCTATGATTTTTTCTGTGGCTGAAATAAGAGCCAAAAAAACACATGTCATAATTAAGTTCAAATCATGATGTAGATTACGATATAAGTATCATAATTATGAGGATAATATAATATTCAGAAGTTAAGAAAATGTTTTGTTAAAAGGTAATGACTGCGAACATTATTATCTTGCGCCTTCATCAGATTCAGATTCTTAGTCACGAGACGGTCTCGGAGTTCGAACTTGTTGACAGGAATATGCGATCTCTCACGTCAGTAACATAAACAATGATGAAGAGAAGGAATGCAAGACTTGCTCCCGAATATTTAGATTTTTGAAGATCGGGTGAGCGTATTATACACGATTTGTTTTGCATTGATCATGAAATAAAGATGTGATTGGTTTGGTTATAAATCAAGTCATTAAGTTCTGTAACTTGCGTGTTTATGGGGTAAGCGATCTCAGTATTATGTTATTATCTCCCTTGAGACTTTTTCATTTGGACCCAAGACCACAACACCATTGCCTTTGGAATTTGAGACTATAATTGCCAAAAATAAAGAAAAAATATTTGGATGTCAGCAAATATTGTATGATTATATTTATTTTTATGGCAGTATTGAATTTTTAAAATGATCAGTTTTAATGAAAACAAATCTACATTTTGTTAATTGTTCTTTAACAAGTTTTTCATTTTACAAGTTAATGCAACAAATAAAAATCGGTCTGTTAACTTCCCTTGACATACATTTGCGTGGACAATCAATCAATTATTGTTATCAATTTTTTTAATCACCATTTCCATGTGGGAAGTAAAAATCCAATCTGAAACGGACAAGAAATAGAAATGCTGTATATTTACCAATTGTATTTATAACTATAAAGAAACATCAACAAAACATATGTATTGTTCCAATATATACTAAATATATACAACATATAAACAAAAATGGAACCATTTTATTTTAGTGCTGAAAGTAATTGTTTTTTAAATACTTAATAATATGAATTCAATACACCCCAGGTGATGTTGATGTTTTAAATATATATATGTGTGTGTGCCATACTCTTGAATAAATGTTTGCCTTTCAAATTAATTTCATCAAATGAAATAATAAAGAAAAGAACATTATGTATGAAATGAATAGTTTTAGTCTCAAATTTGAAGTAAAATAAAAAAGAATTTAGACCTGCCTGAGGCTATCACGCAGTTTTATAAATATATATAGATATAATTATAAAACTGTGCATATTGCTCTTTAATCATTTGAACAAAATCATTTGTCAAATTAAATTTTTTTTTTCAAGATCTCATTATACTTTCCAGATTTGACATAATCAAGTCCATGATGTACAGTTTATAATTTATAAGGACAAACATTTATTATTAACTACACACCATTGCAGGGCTTATTTGAAAATCAACAAATTTCATTTGATTTCAGATGCAAAATGGAAGGAAGACAAGAAGGAAACAACCAATATTCTGTTCAGTTCTTCAGGAACTTAGTGGACAAGATTCAGGAGGTGTGTCAGTCCTACCTGAGCTACAACCAGTTTGTGGAGGTCAGTGGTTATGTGAGTGTGGAGATTGACAACATGAAGAAAGAGAGATACGTCCTCAGTGAGTTGCTGCAGAGCAGTGGACATGTCCTCAGTGAGAGCTACTGCACTAAATCCAGCTCCAATCCAGGAAGAGAAAAATCTACTCTCACTACAAGTGCAAGACCTCAGCCTTTGAGTCCTCGACACTTTGATAGAAACAGAGTTGTTCATAGACAGGCTTTTCCTCGTGGTGTTCATAAACAGGGCAGTCTATCGTCAAGAAGGGGAAACACCTTTGGTAGAAGTGTGAAGACTTTGGACAACAATCATGTGTCTACAAATATGAGGAGGGACTTCAGAGAAATCCAGTGTCAGAAACAGCCATGTTTTGGCCAAGATTCTTGGTCTACAACTTCTTACTCATCCAAAATGACGGATAAAAGAAATTGCAATAACAGTGGAAGACAAATCATCAATGAACTTGGAGGTAAAAATTACGAAGAATCTGAAGTCAAAGTTCATGTGCCTGAAAGAATGATGGATGAAACTTTTGATGAAGTTAAAGACTCTACAAATGATAGTTCCGATGTTGCCCTGGGCAACAGTGAACAGGACTTTCCTATCATGGTTGCCTCAAGCTTCTCATTGAAAGAAGTGGATCATGCCAGCAATGATGAAGCTTCAGCTGTGTTTGATGATTCCGTGATAGACCTTATTGAAGATAATGATGAGGAGATTGATGTTAAGTTTGAAATCTCTACGCCAACAATTTCTCAAAGGGATTGCATGGTTCAGAGTCCAAATCCAGCCCATGTACTTTCTCCTTCTTTTACAAATAATATTTCTTTTACAAAACCTAGCATCAGTCCTGGCTCCTTGCATGTAATGAAGTCTGCTCTTAAACAATTCCAGCGGTTCCATTTTGAAAAATCTGGGCAGGATATTGACCTCTTTGCAACACCTCCGGAGCAGCTGAACCAGATGTTGTTGGACTTCTACCAGGAAGGTAGAAGCCTCAATGGCAAAGAACTCACTCCAGGAACTCTAAAAAATGTCCAGATCTACCTCGATAAATATTTACGCGAAGGAGGATATTTGTTCTCATTGTCAAAGGATGACATCTTTAAGAGCAACCGAGACTTCATCAAGGCAAAGATGAGCAGCAGATCAGTGGTTACCCAGCATCATGTTCCCGTTGACAACCAGGATATTGAAGTTCTGTTCCAGACCAATCAGCTTGGAGCTACCAGTGCTGAGGCACTTATCAACACAATGTGGATTATGAATACAAAACTGTTTGCAATTAAAGGTCCTACAGAACACTTCAACCTGATGTGGGGGGACATTGCCCTCAAGGTTGATGATGAAGGCCAAGAATATCTGGAACGACCTGGCAAAGCCATGGAATCTTTTTCAAGGAAAGTCTTTGCAAATCATCAAATTCCAGAAAGGTGCTATGTGAACTTCTATAAGACCTTTGTAGCCTTGAGACCCAAGTTAATGATGACAGAAAGCTCTCCCTTCTATTTGAAGAGCAATAGGACATCCATGGATAACTGGTTCTTCTGTGAAGGACTCTCATTCTCTGCTCTGTCTAATATCTGGAAGAAAATGATTTCGCAGGCCGGCCTTCCTGGAAATAAGAAAATATTCTAGTTACGTATCGTGCATAGATAAATATAACAAGATTTCTATTCAGAGTTTGTAGTCTTTAACCAGTTATGATAAATTTCTAGTCCTTACATTTATTTATTGGGATCAGCAACAATGTACATATATATATATATGCATATGCATATTTGGTTTATCAAGGCTAACAGGTCAGATAGGTTTGAGGGTAGACAATCTTCTTTTAACTTTTCAAATTTTTTTAATGATTTGGTAAAAAATGGTCAGTTTTGTAGCCCGAGTAACACAACTGAGCGAGTTAGATGGCATTTCAACAAAATGAGCTCAGAATAATTATTGGAGTCACTGAATCACAATGCATAAGTCAAAGAAATCGCTTCCACAATGTGATGTCCAGATTTCTTAAAGAGCCACTCCGTGAGTTGTTGGAGTCATATATGCCAAACTTAATCAATGGTGTCATTTGATTGCGAAATATCGACAGTTACCAAAAAGACACATTTCAAAGCTTATTGTTTTTTTACAGTGACAATATGAAGGTAGAACATTGTTATTATGATCGAAAACCGGACACTGGCGCGCGTCAAATAGTCCAATGTAATTTTGGAGACTTATCTAAAACAGTCAGGAGGGCAGTTAGGAGTTGATAGTGTTTGTTAGATTATATATCTAGTATCTATGTATATTGGACGTGATATCTACACCTCTGCATTTTTAAGGCTGATTTTAGATTTTCATGGAAAACTAGTATTTGTCTTATATGTCTCTTGGATATGAAAAGTTAAGATGTTTTGATTAATTATCACTACATATGACATTTAGGTTCACAACAAAGGTAAATAATATGATATGAAAATCACGGAGTGGCTCTTTAAAAGCAACTTAAACACTATGATGTTGCAATCTTAAGTCGACACAACTTCAACAGTAGGTTATTGTATTTTGGTGAATATTCCTTGCATATTATTAACGTATGATTTACTATAAATATTAAATAAGGTACAAAGTTGTGCAAACATTGATCCAATGGATATATTTGTTTTCATTAATCTGTTGATGGATAACTGTTGTATGACTGTTGTGTGAAAGTTGTTTAACCAGACTGATCATAATAAAATAATACAATTTGACTAAAGCGTTTGTTGTCAATGTTGGGGCTAGAAGTTTTAATGAACATTCGTAAAGTATAAATTATCTGTTACTGAGCTGTAACAGCTTCATTGGTGAATAAATAATCTGCTAGGTTTGTGTAAAAAGTTAGGATAGAGTTTAGACAGAGTGGCAGTATGAATACATGACCTAAATTAGAAACATCAAAAGCAGCTGACTCCACATATACGGTACATATATAAGTATTCACCAATCCATCTAACTTATAAAAGAAGGTCAACAAGAAAAGCCTTTAAAAAGGCTAAGTTGGAGGCACCCTTGTTAGGCTAGGAAATACTGCGAAATCATAGGGTACAAATAGGAAAAGATTTTCATTACAGCAAATAGGTAGATTAAGGCCATTAATAGAACAAAAGACATTCATTTTATCTTTTATTTAGAAAAAGTTATACAATTATTTGTTCATAGCATCAAATAATAGAATAGTCAGGCAAACTTGCAGTTATAAATAGATCTATACAGTTCTGTTTTAAACAACAGTCACCGATTTATCCCTTGGAAATAGATCTATTTTTAGAATATAGGTCACAATTGATAGCGTCCAGCACCGCACAAAGTGTTCGACTCTTTTGCAAATTCATAAATCCATATGTATCACTAATTGTTTCTCAACTCTCAAAGATTGCCAGTACAAGATATATTAAATTAAAGTCTAAAGCATAGTTCACTACCTCTATCTTTGTCTGTCACGAAGCGATATCCCACAAATTGACTCGCCTTTATGACATTCTCTACTTATCGACTTGTAGCTGCTTGTTTCTCGCGTGTGCCGTTGTAAAGGAGGGGATTTTACTAACATGGAATAGAGTTTTCTAACCTTTCATGCGACATTTACGCGTCTAATTTAGTACATAGCGGTCATGAAGAATTGTACTGTCTTTTTTATTCTTAAACACCACTGTTCCTTTTAGATTTTGAGATTTGCAGAGGCAGTCGTTTTCCGTATTAAAGGTTGCCAATTATTTCGGAATACCCACATGGTCACGTGGTTCTAAATTTGATACAGATGTGTTCATTGGTTTACGATATTGCCGAAATACAAAGAGGCTAAATATGATTGGTTGAAATTTCCAACTGTAATATAGAGAGAATTTCAGCTGTTAAGATGGTTGGAGGCCGGTTGGGCCTCCAACCAATAAGTCAGCCATCTTGTATCTCTCCCCAGCCCGAAAACAGACACTGGAATCCGTCTATGAACTTGACTAAGCACATTTGAGTTAAAAACCCATTTCCGGGCAGGGGAGATTTCTAAGATGGCTTTCTTTGTCATACATTCTTTGTTACATAGATAGGTAGGAATACTTATATGTATATTAAGAGTCTGGCGCCTGTGCTTAAAATGTCTACAGACACACACAAACAATTGTTTCACAGATAATTTGGTGAAATGTCTATAGGTGGAAGGGGTGACAGCTTCCTCCACTAGTAAAATCTCCTACCATTCTCGATCAGCGACTCTTGAGTCATGCAGCTTTCCTCAACCTTTCTGTACCAATTCATAAGTTGAAGTTATAAGTCTCATCAATTATTTCAGACGTTGCTACCCATCACTGAAGAAAGTGCTGCACCCAAAACACAATTTTTGTTGGAATACAGCAAGGCTTGACTTAGCAAATGGTGCGAGCTATGAATTGCTTGGGAAGATTGAGGGGTTACACCCGGCTTTTTTATACTGTCAACCATAAGGTGCCTAAACAATACATGTATGTTCCAGTTAACATGGATGAAAATCTGAACATTTGGATAACTCATTCGGAAGGAGTTTCATTGACTGCTCATTGTGAAACAATGCCACATGCAAAGCACAAAGCTTACTGCTTGAATCAGCGAGAATTGGTAGTGAACTACTGTTTGTTTTGTGAAATTGTACTCATATGGCAATATTCTGAATAAAGCTCTTCTTCTACAGTTTACTAGGCTTGAGTATCAGTAAATAACCTCGTTGGAAAGAAAATGCCCATTACATTGAATAGAGAATATGCAATTCCTTCTGTGATAGAGGGTGTGGTGACTTGAGTCAACACAGGTGGAAAACTTAATAAACTTGAGCTGCAGAGTTCAAGGTCAAAAGTGATTGCATATGAAAATGCGATTACATATGAAAACCCTTAAGTCAACTTTGCATGCACTCTTTTTCAGTGTTTACACAGCCCCTAGTGTAGAAAACCCAGTGCACTTGATGGCCACATGAATATTTAGGCAGACACCTGTAATAGAATAGGGTCTCTCTAAAAGAGTTAGTGCATGTTAATAACTTGGTCAGCCGCATGGTACATGGCTTGTATGATCCTCACAGTGAGTTTAGGTGAGGTGAAGTTATTTGGACTTGACAATGCTTTCAAGAGTAGTGCACTTTTATCACCGCAGATAGTATTATTGCAGGGAGGTTGCCGGCAACATTATTGTGGTTTTGCACTGCATTGAAACCGGCAAGTATTGGCTGGAACCAGTGAATACCATGGATGGATCCTCTCGGAGTTGAGATTGTGAAAAGATATGTCATGAAGAGTAATTTGCAGGGAGGAAAAATATAGTGCCTTTGAACAGCTGAGCTGGATACTGGTGCAATGCAATATTTCTTATTATTTATGTGTATATATGTAGGTTTCTATCATGCAACACTATCACAGTGTCATGTTGTAAAACAGTCTTGGCTTCCAAAAACAACAGTAGAGAGGTTTTGAACACATTTTATATGATGGCCAACACTGACTAATACACTACAAGATAAAATCACTACAGTTTATACACTCATTCTATATGGCAGTATCGTCAGTTGTACACACCGGAGATTAATCGTAAGAATTCCTTCAATGATTGAATAATGATCAAATACAAAATACATGATGTACAAGCAACAAAACAACCCAATGTTTAAGAAATAATTTTGTGAAACATCATACCAATGATTTTTGGTGATTTGTTTAAACGAAAAGTTTCTTTTGGAATGCTTACAATCAAACCAGCATCATCACAATATTAAATTAAAACAATAAAGACAACATTCTTGTGGAAAATGGTATCATACACATCTAAGCATGCTATAACAATAAAATAAAGCTCGAAATAAAAAGAATTCCCTTCAAATAATAATATGTCTCATTCTTAAGATTGTAATTTTAAAAAATGTCTATCTTGTTGAAGAATCATACGACAGGAACTGGAACTTGCGATGAGGATTGTCGTGAAATTAATTACAAATTAAAAATACTTATCTTTATTCTCTTGTTCTTGGACATTTCATTTTTAAATTAACATTAATTGGAATGCAGAGTTCTGAAAAGCGTAAATTATGTTCATTAGGGAAATTATTTCCAATTTAATTTCAAAATATATGTGTACGGTTAACTTTTCACACCTCCAACTCCTGGAAAATAACCTTTAAATTTTCTTTTTTCCCAAAAACACTCAAATCAGTTTCAATACTAAAATGAATAATTTATAAGATAAACAATTTTTAATTTTGAAAAGATGACTTGAAACCAATGCCTTGCAATAGAGGCTAAAATACATACCCAAATAAAAAAGGGATGTCTGACTTGGTCTAATCAACCTTAATTGAAATTAAATGTTCTAACGACAGAGATCTTAACAGCTTTGGCAACTTTTGAATCAAGAAATTCCCTTCAACAATTCCAAGAGTGCCATGAAGATAAATGAAACACAAAGTTCTACAATGGATAATAAATATAACTGATTCACTGTTTGTAAACTCATGTTAACACTGGCTGAAGTACCAATTTGAGACAATTTCAAACTTGATTCTATTACAATTATATAAGAAGTTACCAGTTCTAAAAAAAAATAGCAGTAATAGATGAATGCTTCTAAAAAATAACATTTTGGGAGTTGATAAAAACAAATGTTATCGAGAGCTGGCTTTAACTTCTAGAAATCTTCATAAGTTGGTCAAGACTAGTGAGCAGGTGGGGACAGCAATTGGTCAGCCAATCTCTATGGCAGGTCAAACATAACTTATCTCTCACTGAAATATCAACCACCCATCAAGGGGAGGTAAGGTGATTATTGGGTTTAACGCCCCTTTCAAGAGAATTTCACTTGTATCATGACTGCTAGTATTGTTGCAGGGAGAAATTCTGCAAGACTATTGTGGTTATGCATTGCAGTGAAACCTGCGATCATGGGCTGGAACTAGCGAACCATGGGTTGTACTGCACCATTACCATACTGCAATGAACAGTTCTCTACTGCAGACAAAATTGCCGAGCCCCTGGCAGGTTTTGAACTTCTTTTAGAATTCAATTTAGAATTGAGCTATTCAGTAGACTGCAATGTTTTAGCCCAAGTTTGACATGCTGAAGAATTCCAATTATCGGCCATAACAGTCTCTGAAAACTTACTACACATCTAAGACCTACATCTCTCATCTTCAATGGATGGCTAGGGTTAATGTAATCTGATTAACAGCTCAAATAACAATTAATAAAGCTTTTGGTTTAGATTAATTGCTTTTTAATCAATGAGAGCAAATATTTCAAATTCAAGTTCATTGACAGGTTTTAGAAACATGCCTTTCTAAAAATATTGACTGACTAGAAGTCTTGCCATTTCGCTAACTTAATACAATATACTATTTTTGTACTTGAAATGCAAAGGTCGATCAATATTTTGTCTGTTGTTTTGGTTCCCTCATTAATTTTTTTCTCTCCAGAAATAGCACTTTATTGATGTCAATTAAAAGTTTCAAAAGCATTGAAAGACAAGTCAAAATCTAGTTGAACATACATATACATAAACTGCAAACTCTGAACGAAGTGTACGAGTATATGTATAATTCTAATAATTAAACTGCAAATTTACAAATGATAAAAAGGACATCACTGAAGGAACGCCTGCATCCTACGGTGAAAAAATTCTACAAAGAACCTACAATCTTAAACTATCCAGACACAATAAAGATTTGCACAAAAACCAATGCATGCAACTATATTATTAGAGTAAAATTGTTATTTTCTAATGCACCTTGGACTGGTTCAACAGTATCCAGCCCTTGGATCCCAGTCAATATCATTCTATATCATCGACTTCACATACGCACAATCCTCATACACTTCACTGATTGCCTTGTAAATGTTTGCCTCGCATCAGCTATTGGCTGGCTACTCAAATCTATGTATAGCATGCAGAAGCTAATCTGGTCCTCTCGTCAATACATAACAAATATTGCTCAATCTCAGGTTCCCCATTGGCTGGTTATTTATAGCGCATGGGAGGCCAACAGTGACAAGAAAATTAGATTTAAGAAGTCTTGCACAGATATAAATGTCCTGATATCCCAAGACATTATCATTTCTATGTAAAAAGATGTCCAATTAAGCATATATCATATGTGAAGATAATGTTAGATACAATCATCAACATCTGAATCTTTAAAAAGAATAATTTCTAGTACCATGGATGAGTATTTCTCTGAGAGGTTCCATTTTTCCATCAACAAAAGAAGGGAAACAAGAATCAAGACAAATATATGATCATAAAACATTGAAACATACAATAGGGTCAAAAGCAAAGAAAGTTAAATTCACTTTATCCCACTGGTTTAATCTAAACATTTCAAACAACAAAATGATATTGTTTGCAACCAAGGTCATTCTTGAATGCTGGACTGAATACTGAATGAACTATACAGCATTAACATAGAAACTAAAATAAATTCTCCTCAATAACTTGGTATTTAGGTGAACATTGTTAATTTTTTTTCCTCAGATGTTTTTGAATAGTCAAAAAGGATAATGAATGAGGACAACTTAAACGCACTCGTGCACGCCGATATTTCGTAAACATAACGAATGCACAGATACTGCATATCTCTCGATATTACTCACTATCCTTACTCAAGTAATCTACCTCGTAAGTTATTTAACACTTATTTACATATTCAGGTAGTGAAGTGGATTTTTAAAGGCCGGAAGTATTTAATGTTACGTTAAATCGGCATGGACTACGATATCGGAAATATTAAGATTTTGCTCATAACCAGAAAAGCGGAAACGGCAGCCGCTTTGGTCAGTCTAATAACAATGCTAATACTGTGTTATTAAATCGGTTGATTTACAAAATTGCTTTCATAAAACATATTTCATGATTTGTTCTCAGTTCAGAGTTTAGGTAAATTCAAAAGCTGCACACAATAGTAGTTCAGCCGTTTCCAAGTGTCAATAATTTATTCGTTTTGTGCACAGCTAACCATAGATTTTCATATGTCCAAGCCGACAACGGCTGTCTTAACGTTTTCATTGTTGATTGCAGGTAAATTGTAAAGAACGTTTCGTATTTCATTGCATCGATAGAAAGTTTAAGTGAATGCATAAGCCCTCGTAAACCTTTAAATAGCCAATTTAAACTGTAAAAGTGTGCACCAGTGCCTTTAACTGTATCTTCTATTAAGAAGAAGAGGCACAATACTTCATCTAAATAGTATCAAATTGCAAATTACTTTCAATTTCCAGCATAATCTGAGCTATTTGATGAGAATGAATTTCGATCCTCTTGAGAATAACCAAGATTTTCTTGCTACAGCAAACATAATTCATAATGTACACTGCAGATTAAGGATTAACTTACAGATATCCCATCACATCTAGCTCTGGTATTGCGTTAGGTACCATCTTCGAACGAGACCTTTCTGACCTCTACTGAATCAAAGAATGTTTAACACAACAATATCCACTGCTCAAAAATCAAACATATATAGACACTCTTGTGACTGATAAATGAAACATTCAATGGTATTGACAGCATATCTTTATGACTGAAGAAAGAATTGCAACGCCAAGATTTCTTGACTTCTCCCAGTGTTTTTGACCCCATCAGAACACATGACGGTTACAGTCGTATCCAGGGCTCTTCTGACCAAAACAGTATGGAACAGATCAGTGTCTTGTTTTGGGGTAACCATATGTGTTCATTGGGGTTACACCAAATACATACATTCTTCCTTGTTTTTGTGTCTTCAGTCATCAAACTAAGTCAGAGATTCAGAGAAATATCAATTTGCAATACTTTTTCCAGAGCCCAGATTTTCAAGGCTCTCTCAGCACTAAGATAGTCACAAGTACCATACATCAACATAGGCTTACAGCTATCTTAGCGCTAAGAGAACTTAGAAAATGTATGCCCTGCTTTATATTTTTCTCATGCAAAAGGATCACCTATTAGCCTATTCAGCCTATTACATTGTTACTTGTAGGCATGCGCCTGTACATTCACTTTATCATTGCCAGTAATATCTTGACAGCACAAGAAGAGACAAGTTATGTATAAATGAGAAACATATAATGGTGAGGCAATTTAGATTCAATGGACGACCACACAATGAAACAACTGCATAAATTGAATTATATCAAGTATATGAAAACATTATTTATTCATATAATATATTTCTCAAGTAGAATTGGAAATTTTTCAACTTTTCCGAAAATGGCCAAATATAGTTGAATTCCTTTATTTATTTAGGTCAGACTATGTGTCACGTTAATATCAGAGATGCTTTTTGACTGTAACATTTCAGAGTATTGTGCCCTTCCATGTCCCAAAACAGAGTCCGTGCTAACAGGGTTCAGTAACTGAAAGAGTTGTTCTATGGGCGGTTGGTAATCAAATAAATAGGCAAATAAAATTCACCACATACACTTACAGATCATTATTCAAAAGGATTCGCAAGAAGAAGTTTCACTTAACCATGATGTGGTTTCGGTTAAGAGGTGCTTTCAGTTCTATACCATTTCTCAGCAAAAAAGGTAAATTTTGATTTGTGACTGAAATTAATCTTCGGTGGCAAATGTTCTTTTAATAAACATGCAAACAAAATTCACCATATACAAACTTTTCTAAAATCATTATTTTTTGCGTAATCCTGACACAAAAACTTCCACTAAACCAAGAATATGATACATCCGCACTGATGGAAACATGCCAATGGCACGAGCATAAGATTCCAGAGAAATCCCAAAACCTGCAATTTAGGTTAAAATACACTACAACTATTCATATACACTTATGGCATTTTCTTGTCCTGCAAGCCACACACTGCAGCTATTTTTTTGAAGATACCGTTCAGTCTTGATGCCGGGGCGATCTCTGGTGAGTACCACACACTATCGCCCCGAGAAATACGATTCGGGGTCAGATAGAAGGGGGCACTGTCCTCAATCGTGTGAGGCGGCCTTTTGTCCCTGTAACGCTTGTAAAGTCTTACATAGCATCTCTCAGGGTCTTCCTTGTCTGCAAATATTTTTCCTCCTTTGAATTTTCCTCCAGGACACTCCAGAAATTCATGATTGTCTTCATCTTTGTCGAGATGAAACTCTCCCCACGTGAGGTTCATGTGGTCCGAAGGCTGCTTGATTCCAAAGAAATAACTGTTCACAAACCACATAGTGTTGATAAGAGTGTCTGGGTTGCAGCCCCCAAGCTCACCAGCTTCAAACATAATGGTCACATCTTCTTCCGTTATCGGGGTAACCACCACAGGACCACCTTTAGCCCTGGCTTTGAGCTCTCCAATCTTGTCTCGGAGGATCTGGTTTGAGTGATTAAATTGTTCGTCTTTAGTTATGGAGAATGGATAATTTGCATCCTGGAGGTAGCGATCTAAGTGAGAATGAATCTTCTTCAAGTACAACGGACCAAACTCCTGCCCATTGCTTTTGCGGATGGTGAGGAAGAAGTCAGACAGGAGTGTGTCCAGTCGGTCTGGGTGGATTGTCTGAATAGGCTTCATCCCTTCTCCCCGCTTCTTCTGATAGTCGTTGAACAGTTTGACAGCATGTCTCTGATTCTTGAGAGAAGATTTGTACTTCTTGATCTCCTTGTCATCTGTATCTTTGGACTCTTCCAGCATCTCCTGACTCAGCTCAGCCAGATCCTCATCTTCCATTTCCTCCAGATCAACTTCCACAAACTCATCAGTCTCCTCGTCTATCATCAGCAGAGACTTGTCTATCACCTGCTGTTGGGCTGTACTTAACGTCTCCGGTCGCACAAACCCCACATCAGGGGAACGCATGGATATCTGCTGGGAGGTGGACGGACCAGGTAGAACAGGTGCCCCTTGCACATTTGGTCTCGGACTCAGTTTGGATCCAACAGTAGCTGTTGCTGCTGGCTTTAGATTTAAAGGACGACCTGATGGGTGTTTCGGAGAGTGTACACCTCGAGCAGCAAATGCCATTTGCTGCTGTTCCCTTGCCATGAACTCTTCTTCAGACATAGGGAAGTCTTCTGGTTTCATTTCTGAAGCTTCATACTCAGGATCCTCGATTTCTTGTTTGACAAGACTGAGATCTGGCTCATCAATGTTCTGCTGTTGATTTGCCTCTGGTTCAGTTTCAGGCGCGTGACCAGACCATTCCTGTTCCTGTTCTACCAGTGGGTCCAAATGCTGATCAACCTGAGATCTATGCCAGTTGCCTTGTCCTTGTTTTCTAGGACGTTTCTGGGGCATTTCTTCAGGTTCTGATTCAGACCCAGGACTCATTTCTTCATCATCAGCAAATTGGGTAACCCTTTGAGGAGGAGGCAGTGCTCTCTGAGGGACATTGGTCACTCTCTCAATAGTATTCCTGTACACATAGGTGTCTCTGCCCTCCCACTCCTCGTGAAGTACACGGGTTTTGTGCCTTGCTTCTGGGTGGTAGAAGTGAGACGAGGACTGTCCCTCTTCCGGGTAGAAATCTGGTTTTTCTGATTTTACAGGGACCATCTCTGTGTCCTCCTGTTGGAAGACCCTTCTCTGTCCCTGCATCCTGTTGCCGATACCAGGGGGTCTGTACACTTCATCTTTCTCCAGGTTTGAAGGTCTCATCCCAAAATTTCTTGGCCGAGGCTGCATTCCTGGTTCCATGCCCCCTTTCTTCACAAATCTTGGATTTTGAGGATGTCCTTGAGGAGGTGGAAATCTCCTCTCAGGCCTCATTGGTTGCCCGGGGCGACGAAGATTTCCATTGATGTTCTCCTTAGACCGTGGGTTGATCTTAGCCTGTCGGCCAAGGCCTTGGGTCATTGGTTTGCCAGGTGTTCGGAAAGCCTTGGTACAGTAGCTTTCGCTGATGACATTTCCACAACTCTGGACCAACTCACTGAGGACGTAACGTTCCTTCTTAGTGTTGTCTATCTCCACACATACGTAGCCGCTCACTTCCACCAGCTGGTTGAAGTCCAGGAACTGCTTGCACAATTCTTGGAGATTGTCCACAAAGGTGGCAAAGAACTGAACTGAATACTGTTTGTCCATTTTGTGTTTAGTGTACTCTGCTCAGCAACATCTGCAAAAGACAAAACAACACTTTATTAACAACGTCATCTAAGTATCTTTTTCATATTCGATAATTAGATAATGGACCTTTTTTTCCAAAATTGTTTCAACTTTAAAGACATAGGAGAATCAAAGATGTTAAGATGTATTACTAATATCTGATATGTCTTACCGAAACTAATTTGATTGTTACAATAATGAGCTTATTCATTCAAGAGTACACTTCCTCTGGAATCATTTCCGTTAAAAGACCCCAGGAACTTATTGCAGACATATATGCAGATATATATGCAGATATCTTTGAATATGATTTGAGATATATGAATTGAGCGTGGTCAAGCATTTTGACATTATGGCGTCTGATAGTCCTGATAAAGGGGAGGGAACATTTTTGTCTACCTTATTATATACTTCTCCACATTAATTACTTCTAATTTCACATGATTAAACCAAATAGTGTGGACGTTATTTTCAAGAATTGTTCCTCTAGGGTTATGGTTATTAGTGAAATTGAGCACAACTAACTAAGTTGAAGAGTTGATATTTACTTTCAATTTAATGCCCACTGAATCAAGGTAAAACTATTGTATATACACTACAAACTGTATTTTCAGTTGAAATTATCTTGTTACTTCATAAATTTTATCTAAATGATAAAATTTCACTTTTTTTATATTTATTCTTAAAATTAGTAAGGCTATTTTCACCAAACTTGGAATAGGCCAAGTGCGAAATCGTAACTTTATACATCACTTGATAAGATGAATGTGTTTTACTAAGAAAAAGATCAATATACATACTAAGGGTGTACAGTATTATCGGTATATCAGTATGTTGCAATACAGAAACAACACAATACAAAACTGTACACTCTTCTGAAAATATCCAATGTATCAGAGGTTTTATAATTGTTTACAATTAACAATTTCTGTGTAAAATTATGAAAAATACCAATATATTGCAATACGCTTTTCTGTATCGCAATATACTGCAATACGGCAATGAGGAACGATACCCATCCTTACTAAATACTGACACAAAAAAGAAAGGAGCCAAGAGGAAGACTAATCACAGATTTATTACATGTACAAAAACTAAAAAACTTTCAAGTACAAGAAAACACATCTTTGGTCAGTGAACAAATAATGATATAATTATGTTTATCATTCACTCCAATGAGGATTCCCAGAGGATACCTAATACCTTAAATATATGCTATATTTAATAACTGAGTAAGCGACAATAAAACAAGGGTAAGCAAGTTTTATACCAATGAATTCATGAGATTAATAAAATAGAACTATGGGCTCTGTAGCTCATCAGGCTTTAGATTGTTAGAAGTTGAAGACTTGTATTTTAACAAAACAACTTCAATGGTTCTTCTTGCATAGCTAATCCCTTAAATGAACTACATAGCATCAGTCACCAACACTGGAGTTGTTGACGGAAACCACCATGGTCTTAATACAAATATTGCAAAATTCCATAAATGGTATTAAGATCATCATCCAACTGGCTGATTGACTCATGTTGATGGAAAAGACAAACTGGCTTTGGAAGGTATCAAATACCTCTTACAATAGAAATTTAATACTTAAGGGAAGGCAAGAAGCTTGGGGGATTGAAGGAATACCCAAACTGAGGTCAATATATTTGCAATTAGACTGGTCAGCTTTGAGTGTAGAAAACCGGCCTAACAAGCAACACAAACAGTTTGCTAACAGTATAAAATGATATTATTATTCAAATGAGCTTGCTTATATATATATTTAACTGTGCAATAAATATTTTTTCAAACATTTGAATACGTCTTACAAGGCCAAGTTTATTAAATTTATCATAGGGTAATCTTTTTTTCAGGAGAGACCACACCCTCAAATTTTGGATTAGAGCAATTTAATTTCCCATCCTTCGGAGGTGATTTTTATAAAAATTAGCTTTCTAGAAATACCGGTTTCAGAAAAAGCTAGTTGTGAAATCAGCGACGCCGCTTCAAAATGATCATTCAAATCGCCTAAGTTATTTCCGTAAGCATTCGAAAAGCTAACTTTATTTGAATATGCACTTTGCCCTTATTCAGTGACTGCATCATTGCATTGGCCTGTGTGACAACAAATATGTTATTCATGCAATTGTCGTTTTCATTGGCTGAAATATTGCAAGGTAGTTTACGTTGCAATATTGTGCCGCAAAGGGAAACTACCGGCAGCTCAAAAAGAGTTTTTATAATAAGAGAGGTTGTATAGGAGTTAATGACGGACCTACCTCTGTTGGAAGACATCGGAACACAGAATATCCACGGATCAAAAATTAATTAATGAGAGGAATAATTAATTAATGAAAAGACTAATCAACAATAACTTGTCATGCTGTAGCAAGACATGAAACCCTTGAGGTGAGGCGAGGTGAGGTGAGAAGATGTGAGGTGAGGAAAGGTGAGGTGAGGTGAGGCAAGGCGAGTTGGGGTTTAATGCCGCTTTCAAGATTATTATTTTACTTATATTGCGGCTGCTAGTATTAATGCAGGGAGAAATCCCCAACCATTGTGGCTATGCATTGCAGTGAAACCTGTGAGCATCAGCTAGAAGTAGCAAACCAGGGTTGGTACTCTGCTGAAATGCAGTGGAGCATTGAACCCGAAAGTGACTGCCTGTAGAACAGTTCTCTAATGCAGACAAAGTTGCCAAGCACCTGACGGGATTCAAACAATGGAACTTCTAGTTCGAGGCCGAACGCGCTTACCACTGCGCTATCCCACCCCTGAAACCCTTGAAAAAGATGATATATGGCAATATCTCTCAATATTTTCCCTATTGGGTGAGCTGTTTATATTAGCAAACTATTTTTTGTCTATTTGTCAATACAACACAAACTTTCACTCAGAAAGTTAATGAGTTAATGTTAAGCGCTGCTTGAGCAATAATTTAGGCCATTAGCAGCATTCACCGATTAACATAGCTACAAATAAATTGTGAAATTATAATGTACTGATGATATGTGTATTAACATGAATATCCCCTCACGTTTTTGTCTCCACAAAACGTGTGACATAACAGTCCCTTTTATATTTTCAATAGAAAAAAGGTTTTGGTATCGACAATGCAATGACTTAATCATTCTATCCCCACAACAGTAAGCACCAACTTCCTCATTTTCTAGTCTTTGGTTTGAAACATGTTACAACATCAAAGATCAAACATATTATTTACACATATATAATATATAATATCATACACTGTAGTGCCAACAATTTTCTGAAACTCAGATCATGTTAGATTACCCAAGCTGGGGTTCTTTGGCATAATTATGAGGAATTTAACAATCTCTTTCTATCAGATGGAGAGTTATCAATTTCATAAATACTTATTTCTAAAATTGATCTCAGAGACACTATCTGAAAGGTAAATTAAAGTTTTGGAAGACTATTTATTTCAAATAATAAAACAACTGAAGAGGACTATAAACACATAAACCATTTAAACTGATTAATCATCATACAATAAATTGCAACCTTTGTATTTCATAGAAGAACATGATTAACATGAAACATTTGAAAAGTAAGTAGCACTTCTAGCATTTTGCATCCTGCCTTTTTCTGAACTGAACTTTATTACACTCAAACATTAAACTATAGGATAGCGGTTCACAGAATAATTTGTAATGGCTTCCTTTCTTCATAATAATTTAGAAAATAGAGGAACCTTAAGCATGTGTTTTTATTCAAGCACAGTTTTGCCGTAAAGTTTTAAATTCAAAGCATAAGTCGCAGGCCTAAATATTTCAAGGCAATATTGAATTTTCTTTTAAAGAACACTTGACCTGCCCCCCCTAAGCAATTGAAGGAAATGCATCAAATTTGAAGGAAAACAGTGCCTAATAGAAGGAAAAGTTTCTATAATGGAAGGAAACCAGCTTAATCGCGAAAAAAACACGTCAACATCGGTGAAAAACGGTATTAACAGAGATTTTTCGTCCCTAACGGAAGCAACATCGTCCCACTTTTCAAGGAACATCGGTAACAAAACTCTACAACCCCATCGTTTCCTTGTACAATTACGCTTTCAATGTAAGCATGTACAACTAAATACAATTAGAAATCACACATTAAACATAAAAAACAACACCCATCGAAGCTGGAGACTGCTCGATCCAAACTATTTTTAGATGCGTTTGCTTCCGCTATTGACCGAGAATTCACAGATATTACTGATGTTCCTTCCGAAGTCTACCGATTTCCTTCAAAAATGTTGCTTCCGTTAGGAATGAAAAATCTCTGTTAATTTCGTTTTTCACCAATGTTGACGTGTTTGTTTTGCGATTAAGCTGGTTTCCTTCCATTATGGAAGCTTTTCCTTCTATTAGGCACTGTTTTCCTTCAAATTTGATGCATTTCCTTCAACTACTTACGGGGGCCTGTTGACGGATGAGGCTACTCTATTTCAGTTTTCGCATGTTGATTATAATATGTGTAAGCTAGCTATTTATCAGCTAAACAAACTTAAATTAAATTAATCAAATTGTGATATGCATTGAAAAAAATCCTTGGCCAGGGTCAGTGCATTTGACGAACAACATTATTACTGTTGAAGTCAATGACCATTGACCCATGATTTCACTCAAAAAACTACACTCTGGGCGGTGCTATCTATACTCAAATAATGATAGAAATAATCATAAAATGACTCAACATATTTCAGCTATGTATTTGACGAAAGGTTACTCTTAAACTGCAGCACAAGACAACCGAGATTGTTGAACACCGTTTCACTCTTAGTTTGACGCAACAATCACATGACAGTTATTAAACATGGATGTGAAAACAAACAGACAAATATGATTTAAGGGAAGCTTGTCAATCACTACAAGCAAGGAACCACAGAACATTTTCATGAAATTGTTGCTTGACTTAATTGTATAATAAGAATATAAAGAAAACGGACAATAGAGATATCCATCCCCTTACATTTGAATACTTTCACTAAGGTTCCAATTGGAACTCCTCAAGATATGTGGTAATACTTGCATGGCTAGAATTGTTTATGTCTGACTTCAAATAATATTTGCATGACTAGAACTATTCAAGTTTGACTTTGAACAATACTTGCGTGACTAGTACTGTGTAAGTTTGATTTCGAACAATACTTGCACGACTAGTACTGTAAAACTGTAGCATAAATATTATCCACTCAGGGCAATCTTTTTCCTTCAAGACCTGCAGCAGACGCCATTTTCTTGAAGACTCCTGTTAGTCTGGACACACTGGCTCTGTCTACAGAGAACCACGGACTGTCCACAGTGAATGCTCGACTCGGGGAGAGGTAAAATGGGGAACTTTGCATCATAGAACAGGGTGGTCGTTTACTACGATATATCTTGTACAGTTGAACAAAACATTGATCTGAGTCTGACTCATCATAGAATACCCTCCTTCCTTTAGACTTTCCACTATAGCATTCTAAAATCTCGTGACCGGACTGGTCCTTGCAGAGCCCAATGTCCCCCCACTTGAGGTAGTAATGGTCAGCGTTCTGTTTGACCTGCAGGTACAAGCTGTTCATGAACCACATTGAGTTGAGAAGTGCGTCAGGACTGTGGGCTCCCAGTTCTCCCATCTCAAACAAAATGTTTATATCCTCCTCGTTGACAAGAGTTGGTTTGCCAGGGGAAGGCAGTGCACGTGCCCGAGCTCTTGCCAAGGCAATCTTGTTGGCCAGGATCTGCTTGGAACGTCTGAACTGAGGATCTCTGGTGAGGGAGAAAGGGTAATTAGCATCTCGCAGGTATCTTTCAAGATGAGACTGAACGTTCCTCAATGACATGGAACCAAACTCTTCCCCGTTGTTCTTTCTCAGTGAAGTGTAGAAATCAGCCAGAACTTCATCCAGCTTCTCTGGATGCATGGTTTGGATTGGTCGCACAGTCTCCCCTTGCTTCTTCTGGAAGTCATTGAAGAGTTTGACGGCGTATCTCTGATACTTGAGGGACGACCTGTACCTTCTCCTCTGCTTCTCCTCTTCCTCCTGACTCATCTTCCTCCGGGGTGAGCTGCTCGCAGACCCAGACAGGTCCTGACTTATACTCATTGAATCTTCTTCTGAAGACTGGTCCATGTCGACCTCAACAATGTCATCAGAGTCCTCGTCAATCACAAGGACACATTCACTTTTCTCCCCGGGAGATGAAACACTTGTACTAGATGATGCTGAACCAATATGCTTGCTTCTAGAGATTGGCATTGTTTCATCATTCTTTTTGCTCTTTCCTGGCTTTTCTCCAACCTCCAGTTTGCATCCCTCTTGGAATACACTTGTATCAAAAGCCTTGCTGGTGTGTGCAAGCATCTGGGCTGTGAAGTAATCATTACTGAGGACAGCGAGATCAGAATCAGCCTCAGTGGAAGCTGCTTCCAGCTTCATTTCAAAATCATCTACACCTGTTGTTGGATGACATTCCGTCCAACCTTGACCTTGGCTCAAAAGGTCATCAAGATCCTGGTTGCTGCAGTCGGCTGGCTGATGCCATAGAGAACAAGATGGCTTCAATTCCTCTTTGGATTTTAGACCGGATTCAGTTTGAGGTAAGGAGTACACAAACGTGTCCTTTCCTTCCCAGTCATTCTTTAATAGGTGCTTACTCAGTAACTTGGACTTATTTATTTTGTTTTCCTTTACTTCTGTCTCATCAGAGGTCAATACAACAACTTCCTCCTCTGTTGGACTCTCCGAGGCTTCTTCTTTGTCCTCTGCTAGAGAAGACACACTAAAGATCTTTAGACCTGGATCCTGCGGACTACGACTTCTCTCATTAGTATCATCTTTGAGAATAGATTCAGGCTGGACCTTTGAAGTTTTTGAAACCTCACGTTTTGTATCACTTGAATTTAACTCAGTGAACGCCTTGTTCCTTTTATTTGAGACTTTAATAGGTATGTTGAAAGCCTTGGTACAGTAGCTTTCGCTGATGACATTTCCACAACTCTGGACCAACTCACTGAGGACGTAACGTTCCTTCTTTGTGTTGTCTATCTCCACACACACGTAGCCGCTCACTTCCACCAGTTGGTTGAAGTCCAGGAACTGTTTACAGTGCTGGTGGACACTCTCCAACAAACTGTTGAAAAACTTCACAGAATATTGCTTTTCCATTTCGGCTTTTCAGACTGGGTGCTTGTCAAAATCTGGAAGAAAAACATTTCAGAATTTAAATGACTGACGACTCAAAGGATACAGCATTAAGTTAGGAGATAGAAGTTCAAATAAAATGTATAATATTTATGCCTTTTCTTCACACAATCTTATTTCTATCGGTCTTATCGAACAATTTTACAATTGAAACAAGTAAATGGTTTCTTAATCCGATACACACAAATTCAGATTCTGAAGGAAATTAAAAGCAAAATAACAGAATAACACTAAATAAATTCCACAACCAGGTTTTAGAGAATAAGTTTTAGAAAGAAATTCATTACATAAGAATTGGGATGATGTAGAAATGTACAAAAGTTTTCCGTTAGCAAAAGTAAGCTATTTTCATTTAAATAAAGTTAAAATCAAAGTCTCAAAGTGTGAATCATGAAGTTATCAAGTTTTCAAAGAGGTGAATTGCAATGTTAATTTGAAATTGAGGGCAAGTTGAATTATCGGTTAGCAAAGAAAAGAGTGCATATTTTATGTTTCAAAGCAGAATATAATTTTGTGAAGAAAAGTATCAATTGTACCCACCGTTAAATTTTTCCATGACCTTCAAAAGACGAGCAAGTTGAAAATTTCCAAATAATCGTTGAACATTGGTACGGATTAATGGTTTAATTTTCGGTTGCATTTGGCAGTGCATTTCGAAGCAAAATAAAATGTTTAGGTGCTAATGCCATGCCTTATACTTTTACCTGTCAACTTGATTTGCAAAACATTTGGTGAACTTTTTTAACATTTGAATACAAAATATTTCTATGAACAGTTAACTCACATAATATTATATCTATCAACTGGTTAGACAAAAAGTCACATTGCCCTCAAATTTAAGCAAACTATAATTTTAATGTTCATAAGTACTCTTCATGCCAAATAATTCTTGTGCTTTAAAGTGGAAAATTGCACATCCAAAATAAACCTGTGATTTAATCATAACCAACAGTTTTCTAAAAAGTGAGTTCCAGTTTTTTAACATTCGAAGCACAACAAATACCAATCTATAGTTGCAAAAGACAGACCCGACTAATGTTTCAAATGCGGCATTAAATCGTCCTTGATTCTAGAATTGTGGCACTGTGCCTTTAAAAATGAAAGATAATCTTAAAATCGAATAAAAGATTATTTTTTTTGTATAAGCGTTTGAAAATTTGACTTGACCCACCTTGAAACAAGATAACCAATGGTTGTAGATAACATAGGTTATATATAGTATTCATAGATAAATACAATTAAAGTATTTTGCTACTCTAGATTTTACAAAATAAGCAAAACAGCGGAACAAAATTAGTCAATCCGAGTGATTGAAGCGCCATTTGTAAGATGGGCAGGTGCGTGCTCATGTTTCTGAAGGCTGAGGGATTTTTACTTTGATTTCGCACTTGCAACATATAGTTATGATTTAAAAGATAGCATATTACACAAAATAGTTGTCTTCACCGATTAAATGAAGCAAACATCTTGTTTTCCTTGAAGAAACTTTCCCGCAGATCGGAGGAAAACGGAAACAAATACTAGGGGAGGTAATTTGAAATATGCTATATGTAGACGACTGCTTTCATTATGCTGATTAATACGCACTCTGTTGACCGATATCGTTGTAACACAAATGATGTCCGTATCATCTTTTGCGCTACGGACTTTTGTTAACAACTAGGTGGTCAGGTGTACCACACATAAATCGTATCTTCAGAAATGTTATATATTTGACCCCAACAACATACACAGACATTCTAAGATAAATAATCGTCATACGATATGGACATGTATGGACTTCTTATCCTTCCATATTTTCATCCAGCAAGATATAATGTTGCATGCCATGTCAAGATTGTTATACATGTACATACTTTTAACGATATATATACATGCCATTATAAAATAAGTAATTAATAACAGTTTAAGGTCATAGCATAGTTTTGACACATTTTGTGACTGGATTAGTTACATGTAAAGTTTAAAGGGCCACAGAGTATGTTGTTGGGGTCAAATATTTTAAACTTCATAAACGATCTTATTTCATCTACAAGTAGTGGTTCTCAGTTAGCATAGTGGCATTAAACAAGAAATCGAGATTTATGATCGAAAAACGGACAGTTGTGCGCGCCAAAGACTCAAAGGTAATTTTGGAAACTTATCTATGGCAGACACAACAAGAAATATATTATGAAGTAACTTACGTCAACTAATATACATGTAAATGGGACATTTGATTCGACTTCTTAACTGTCTATGACCGTTTTTTAAAAATTTACAATCGAAAAACAAGAAAATGTCATAATTTTGGCATTAAAGAGGTAAAAATGCAACTTTGAATAGGTGACTTGGACTTAACTCAGTGTATATGTTATTTCGGCTCTATCTAAGCCACACATAACATTTCACGAAACATACTCTGTGTCACTTTAAGATATACAATACCATAAGAGTGAGAAGTGATTACCAAAATGGGGTTGGTATTGTCCTGTAACGGCTACATCAAAGGAACCGTAGACAATTTTTATCAAATCCACGGAAGCACCAAAATAAACCACACCGAACAGTGTCATCCATGATGCTTGATATGAAATTTATAACACTCTTTTGAAATTCCAATTTAAAACTATTCTTGTGCTCGTATTTACACTTTTTTGGTGATTTTATACAAAAAGTCACTAATAATGCACATTTATCAAAATCGCGACCACTTATCTGTACTAGGCACGAACATTTGTGTGTACAGTTTTATATTTCCATAAATACTTATGACAGTCACATATGTCTCCCGAATTTATACAATTTAGCTTCTGAAATCTAAAGTTTGTTTTACGTTGTATTTTGGGAAATGTGATACGTGGTATTTCAAAACATTATCAAGTTAGATTTTCAAACGATAGTCCTAGTCACAAAAAAAACATGACCACAAAAATAGGCGTAAGCGGAAAGTGGAAGTAAAATACATCTGAAATGGCAATACATTCAGTTTGAAATCAATCTCAAAGTGTTGAAAATTGCTTAAAGTTGCATCTTTATCTCTTAAATACCAGCATATGACATTTTCGATAAAAACGGCCATATAAATGTTAAAAAGACGAGATTCAGCGTCCCATTTGCATGTATATTGAAAGGGAATACTAAGCAATACCATACTATATCGCTCTTTGTGTCTGTTATAAATAAGTTTCCAAATTTACGTTTGAATCATTGGCGCGCGCTATTGTCTGGTTTTCGATCATAAATCTCGACTTTTCCCGTTTATTGTCACTATGGTAACTGATAAGTATTGCGATGTTAATTTAAGAAATAACCATTATTTATCGATGAAATAACACCATTTATGAAGTTTAAAATATTTCAACCCAGCAAATCTGCGCCCCTTTAATAATTTCCTGTCTAACACCAACATGTGGCGCTAAAGATCCATTGTTTACTCTCTGACCAAAATTTTCCCCTGAAACACGATCACTATCTCTGCATCTCTCGTTGTACGGAATCACTACCACACAGAGTTCAATGGAGTGTTGATTTCACTAAGGCAATGTATCGATATTCACTCACTTGAAGGAACACCCAATTTATTACATTTATAATAAATAGCTTTGTTACGTGCCAAAACACCATCCGTATTGCTATGAATAAAAAGTATATGATTTCGCTCGCACTTATATTATATTGCCAACATTTATAGATGAGCATTCATAGTTTTCAATGAAAATCTAACGTATATATGTCATAAAGAGCCACTCCGTGATTTTAATACCATGTTATTTACCTTTGATACGAACCTAAATGTCATTATGTGGTGATATAAAAATCAAAACATCTTAACTTTTCATGTCCTAAAGATACATATGACAAATACTGGTTTTCCATGAAAGTTTAAAAACAGCCTTATAAATGCACAGAGGTGTAGATATCACGTCCAATATACATGGATAATAGTTATATAACCTAACAAACACAAACTCCTAACTGCCATCATGGCTGTTTTAGATGAGTCTCCAAAATTACGTTTGACTACTTGACGCGTGCCACTGTCCAGTTTTCGATCATAATTGCGACATTCTACCTTCCAATTGTCACTGTACAAAACAAATTAGCTTTAAATTTTATCTTTTTGGTAACAGTTGATACTTCGCGATCAAATGACACCATTGATTAAGTTTGGCATATAAGAATTAAGTAAGTATTAGAATAGGTAGAACAAAACTGGACGGATTAGCATAAAATTAAAATTTTCTGCAGCAATTTTCTTTTGATGAAAAAACGTTATTGATTACGTTGCACTTTTTACCCTGGCAAAATAACCACGAGATTCCCAGTTGTAAAAGCAAATTCCTCTTGATTTCGATACATGTATGCTAGTGTCTTCTAATAAATCAGAGATAATTCAAAATATATCTCAGGGCATTTTTCTGGGAAAATCTGGTATTTTAATTGCCATGTGTGTTTATTGTTTCTCGTACTACCGTCAGAAGGTCGTTTCTAAGCGAAATCATACATTAAGTTGTCTGTTAATAGTATTTGTCAAAACCCACTCACTTACCTCCCTTGGCATTATAAATTGAAAGGGATACAAAGAGAAGGGTTGGCAAGGGTTTTTCACTGATCTATGGTAAATTAAACAGGATAACAATTACTCTGTTGATTTTAGAAAATGACATTACCTCGACTTTATTGCTGATAACATGTTGTTTCTTTCAATCGTCTTCGAACAAAAGAACGTCAATTCCTAAATGAAGTTTTCAGTTTGTTTATGTTGTTGCATCTTAACTGTCATTTCTTTCTAGATATAAATCAGCGATAATAGATTTGATAATTCAAATAGAGATTTACGAATTTCTTTTCTAAAAAAATATTTCCTTGGTTTTTTTAATATATATATAAGAAAAAATTAAACATTATGAATGAGAATTAAGATATAGGTCCAAAAGATTAAAGCGAGACTTCGTCCCCAAGAGAAATGGGACACACCGTTATTTAACCTTACTACTAATGAGCCAATCTGCTTCAACTAACTAGCCTTGGTGGATAATGATGAGTCTCATTTCTATTATTGATGCAGTCTTGCTTTAAGCTCGCATCCATCTAGGTTAGAATAAGTAATGTTTGCCGGACTATTTTTTTCACTCTCGTCTAGCTCTCCAATGCGGAACAGCGCTAAAACTGTTGGGTAAAGCTAAGCACCTAAAACATAAAGGACCAATTGTAGCAGCACCCGATTTTTAAAAAAAATTTGCTGCAAAAACATGTCTTGATCTCTTTTGTCAGACAATATGAAATGTTCTGTGTCTAAAAGTTACAGAAAACATACTGAAAGAAAAACTGGTCTATATATAACAGATAAAGAATGTTTGCCTGGGGGATGTGTCGAAGAGCCAATGAACCATGGGAAAATTCCAGACAAGCATCCTTTATATATAAGATACCAATGGATCATGTTTTATCTATTCTACAAACCAGCATCTTCTTGTAATATATGTAAATAATGTTGATTTATTGTACGGAAGCAACCATAAAATGTCAAAAAACCCATAATCAGACCTAGGTTATCAAAGGGCCTAAGATTGCAACTTTTTCAGTTTCTAACCTGAAACCAACCAATTGTCGTTGAAATATTATTATTTTCAAGAGGGATATTTCACCATAATGTCCTGTCGTGCAGGGAGTAATTGTTGATAATAACCCGCATACAGTGAGAGTGAGGTTATTAAAGGTTTGTATGACAAAATAAAGAGTTAGTAACTGAAACAGATTGAATATAATTATGTTTCACGCTCATGTCAGGGTAATCACATTTACCATTACATTTTCAGATAATTCCCTCTAAGATGAGTGTTTGAAACCTTGAAACATGGAAAATCTAGAATCCAGAAAGTTCTTTACCTTACTGTTGGAAAATTTGCAAGTACTATGCAAATCTCATTTGACATACTCAAGCTCTGTGGAAGTGAGTGGATATGTCTGCCTGGAACTTGACAACAACAAGAAGGAGAGGTACTTTCTGAGTGAACTCATTAACAAGACGGGAGCCATAGCCAGTGCCAGTTGCTGTACCCAGATTCTCAAATCTAACGTGAAGTCTCATGATTTGACCACCAACAGAGTTGAGATCTTGAATCAGAGAACAAATTTCAAATCTTTGAATGAAAGGGATGACAACAATGAGGTTGAGATTGTTTCGGTTCAGATGGAGGAAGATCAAGTAAACAAGAATCCAAACATGTCTGTGCAAAGTGACCATGAAGTAGCTTGTGAAGGCAGTAATAATCAAATGGGGGTTCACACTGCTGACACATATGAAGCACATGATGCTTTGGCAACTCACACTGTCAAGACTGTCCTAGATGCAGGGGGAACAAGATTCTGTTCAGAAACCGTGACGTATGATCCTCAGAAAGAGCAACTCGAGTCGCATGATAGAGAGAGGGCTGGACTTGAGGGGCCGAATGAAAGAACAGAAATGTCAGAGATGCAAAATTTTGGTCAGGTTAAGGAGGAGATGGTGGAATCCAACATGATAGAGATTGTCCCAAGCTCTTATCAGACTGAGCAAGTCAAACAGTTGAAGGAGCGAATCCAAGCTATCAGTAACGCTAAGATGGCAGTTCCGTGGCTCGGTGCTCCACTTATACAGTCGATTCGAAATAGTGTGGAGAGAGTTGAAATGCAACAGAAACAAACCAAATCACAATCAGCAACCCAAACAAAATCTGATGTAGTTGTGGATTACTCAGGAGAAATGTTTCCGCAACATGCAGTTTATGGACAGGCCATGTTTCCTACAACACACGGCAATATGCCTGCCAGTTTTCAAGGGATAAATTCACTGAATTTTCTCCCTAATGGAGTGAGGATGACATCTGATTGTGTAACAGAACAAGTTGATGAGTTGGTGAATCAAGCAGTGGATGCCACTCAGATGTCCAACTTTGGAACTGGCTATGCTTATAATGTGTTGAACTCGCCAGCAAAGAGACCAAAAAGTAAACGAGAAGGACCGACTTATCGTGTAAAACAAAACTGGAAATATGCTGTGAGACAGTTTGAGAACTTTCTTGTTCACAAAGGTATGGAGGTAGTGCCCATTTGCACTTTCCCTCCAGCTCAGCTAGACAGTCTGCTCTGTGAGTTTATTCTGTGGGTGAAGAAAAATAACGGAGAAGATTTTCATCCATGGTCTGTGAAAAACTTCTTCTATCATTTAGAATGTCATTTGAAAGAATATGGGTATGGAAGTTCTATCACCAAAGGGCCAGAGTTCAAAAGGTCACGAGATGTCCTTAAACAAAAGGTCAATGACCTTGAAGCCAAATTGCATGAGCAATCTCAAAATCTGAAAAGGTAAATAGTTTACACGCGAGATGAACTGATAACAAATGGCAATGTTTGTTTATCTCAAAATGTTGATATATTTATTTCAGTGTTCTTAGGGTAATGCAGTATGCCTTTAGATCTTATTATTATTGTTGAGACAATTGTTGTTACCGGTAAGATAGCTTGTTTCATTCATATACATCAAATTTCTTATGTTATTGTACAAGTTTTCACTATTTATTTACATAAATGTTTATTACATGGAATCAGTTGAGTTATTTGTTAGTACTATTGATTTCCACTTGATGTACCAATCTGGGGACACTAAGTCTTACACTAAAGAACCACCTCAGCCCACAAGGCATAAACTTGCCAGTCATCATCACCGGTCAATAAAAGGCTTGCGTGCAGTGACCTCATGATCTAAAGAATCAACCTCCTTAAGCTTTTTGATAGGACTGCTGCAGTAGTGTGGTGGTGTGACGATTCATTGATAGTATCAATGTTTGCATCGTCTACTATACGAGTGCATCAACAAGCTATTTGATAGGACTGCTGCAGTAGTGTGGTGGTGTGACGATTCATTGATAGTATCAATGTTTGCATCGTCTACTATACGAGTGCATCAACAAGCTATTTGATAGGACTGCTGCAGTAGTGTGGTGGTGTGACGATTCATTGATAGTATCAATGTTTGCATCGTCTACTATACGAGTGCATCAACAAGCTATTTGATAGGACTGCTGCAGTAGTATGGTGGTGTGACGATTCATTGATAGTATCAATGTTTGCATCGTCTACTATACGAGTGCATCAACAAGCTATTTGATAGGACTGCTGCAGTAGTGTGGTGGTGTGACGATTCATTGATAGTATCAATGTTTGCATCGTCTACTATACGAGTGCATCAACAAGCTATTTGATAGGACGGCTGCAGTAGTATGGTGGTGTGACGATTCATTGATAGTATCAATGTTTGCATCGTCTACTATACGAGTGCATCAACAAGCTATTTGATAGGACTGCTGCAGTAGTGTGGTGGTGTGACGATTCATTGATAGTATCAATTTTTGCATCATCTACTATACGAGTGTAACAATGCCCCAACAAGCTATTTGATAGGACGGCTGCAGTAGTATGGTGGTGTGACGATTCATTGATAGTATCAATGTTTGCATCATCTACTATACGAGTGCATCAACAAGCTATTTGATAGGACGGCTGCAGTAGTATGGTGGTGTGACGATTCATTGATACTATCAATGTTTGCATCATCTACTATACGAGTGCATCAACAAGCTATTTGATAGGACTGCTGCAGTAGTGTGGTGGTGTGACGATTCATTGATAGTATCAATGTTTGCATCGTCTACTATACGAGTGCATCAACAAGCTATTTGATAGGACTGCTGCAGTAGTATGGTGGTGTGACGATTCATTGATAGTATCAATGTTTGCATCGTCTACTATACGAGTGCATCAACAAGCTATTTGATAGGACTGCTGCAGTAGTATGGTGGTGTGACGATTCATTGATAGTATCAATGTTTGCATCGTCTACTATACGAGTGCATCAACAAGCTATTTGATAGGACGGCTGCAGTAGTGTGGTGGTGTGACGATTCATTGATAGTATCAATGTTTGCATCATCTACTATACGAGTGCATCAACAAGCTATTTGATAGGACTGCTGCAGTAGTATGGTGGTGTGACGATTCATTGATAGTATCAATGTTTGCATCGTCTACTATACGAGTGCATCAACAAGCTATTTGATAGGACGGCTGCAGTAGTGTGGTGGTGTGACGATTCATTGATAGTATCAATGTTTGCATCGTCTACTATACGAGTGCATCAACAAGCTATTTGATAGGACTGCTGCAGTAGTATGGTGGTGTGACGATTCTTTGATAGTATCAATGTTTGCATCATCTACTATACGAGTGTAACAATGCCCCAACAAGCTATTTGATAGGACGGCTGCAGTAGTATGGTGGTGTGACGATTCATTGATAGTATCAATGTTTGCATCATCTACTATACGAGTGCATCAACAAGCTATTTGATAGGACGGCTGCAGTAGTATGGTGGTGTGACGATTCATTGATACTATCAATGTTTGCATCATCTACTATACCAGTGCATCAACAAGCTATTTGATAGGACTGCTGCAGTAGTGTGGTGGTGTGACGATTCATTGATAGTATCAATGTTTGCATCGTCTACTATACGAGTGCATCAACAAGCTATTTGATAGGACTGCTGCAGTAGTATGGTGGTGTGACGATTCATTGATAGTATCAATGTTTGCATCGTCTACTATACGAGTGCATCAACAAGCTATTTGATAGGACTGCTGCAGTAGTATGGTGGTGTGACGATTCATTGATAGTATCAATGTTTGCATCGTCTACTATACGAGTGCATCAACAAGCTATTTGATAGGACTGCTGCAGTAGTATGGTGGTGTGACGATTCATTGATAGTATCAATGTTTGCATCGTCTACTATACGAGTGCATCAACAAGCTATTTGATAGGACGGCTGCAGTAGTGTGGTGGTGTGACGATTCATTGATAGTATCAATGTTTGCATCATCTACTATACGAGTGCATCAACAAGCTATTTGATAGGACTGCTGCAGTAGTATGGTGGTGTGACGATTCATTGATAGTATCAATGTTTGCATCGTCTACTATACGAGTGCATCAACAAGCTATTTGATAGGACGGCTGCAGTAGTGTGGTGGTGTGACGATTCATTGATAGTATCAATGTTTGCATCGTCTACTATACGAGTGCATCAACAAGCTATTTGATAGGACTGCTGCAGTAGTATGGTGGTGTGACGATTCTTTGATAGTATCAATGTTTGCATCATCTACTATACGAGTGTAACAATGCCCCAACAAGCTATTTGATAGGACTGCTGCAGTAGTATGGTGGTGTGACGATTCTTTGATAGTATCAATGTTTGCATCATCTACTATACGAGTGCATCAACAAGCTATTTGATAGGACTGCTGCAGTAGTATGGTGGTGTGACGATTCATTGATAGTATCAATGTTTGCATCGTCTACTATACGAGTGCATCAACAAGCTATTTGATAGGACTGCTGCAGTAGTATGGTGGTGTGACGATTCTTTGATAGTATCAATGTTTGCATCATCTACTATACGAGTGCATCAACAAGCTATTTGATAGGACTGCTGCAGTAGTATGGTGGTGTGACGATTCATTGATAGTATCAATGTTTGCATCGTCTACTATACGAGTGCATCAACAAGCTATTTGATAGGACTGCTGCAGTAGTATGGTGGTGTGACGATTCTTTGATAGTATCAATGTTTGCATCATCTACTATACGAGTGTAACAATGCCCCAACAAGCTATTTGATAGGACTGCTGCAGTAGTATGGTGGTGTGACGATTCTTTGATAGTATCAATGTTTGCATCATCTACTATACGAGTGCATCAACAAGCTATTTGATAGGACTGCTGCAGTAGTATGGTGGTGTGACGATTCATTGATAGTATCAATGTTTGCATCGTCTACTATACGAGTGCATCAACAAGCTATTTGATAGGACTGCTGCAGTAGTATGGTGGTGTGACGATTCATTGATAGTATCAATGTTTGCATCGTCTACTATACGAGTGCATCAACAAGCTATTTGATAGGACTGCTGCAGTAGTGTGGTGGTGTGACGATTCATTGATAGTATCAATGTTTGTATCGTCTACTATACGAGTGCATCAACAAGCTATTTGATAGGACTGCTGCAGTAGTGTGACGATTCTTTGATAGTATCAATGTTTGCATCATCTACTATACGAGTGCATCAACAAGCTATTTGATAGGACTGCTGCAGTAGTGTGGTGGTGTGACGATTCATTGATAGTATCAATGTTTGCATCGTCTACTATACGAGTGCATCAACAAGCTATTTGATAGGACGGCTGCAGTAGTATGGTGGTGTGACGATTCATTGATACTATCAATGTTTGCATCATCTACTATACGAGTGCATCAACAAGCTATTTGATAGGACTGCTGCAGTAGTGTGGTGGTGTGACGATTCATTGATAGTATCAATGTTTGCATCGTCTACTATACGAGTGCATCAACAAGCTATTTGATAGGACTGCTGCAGTAGTATGGTGGTGTGACGATTCATTGATAGTATCAATGTTTGCATCGTCTACTATACGAGTGTAACAATGCCCCAACAAGCTTTTTGATAGGACGGCTGCAGTTGTGCGACAGAAAAGTTTATGAAATGCAGAAAGGCTTGATTTCTCCATTGATTTAGCTTGAGGCGAGTTATGCCACGCAAGGAAAGTTGTAATGCACCTTGGATTCTCTATTTAATCTATCCCTCTGACTTGCATTCAAGAATTTAATTTGATGAATGATGAAGAACATTTCAGTGGAAAATCAACTTCTTTTATTCTGTGATGACAAAAATTCAACATAAATTCTAATGTCACTGTTGCCTTAACTGATTAAAGATGTTGCTTATTCATTATCAAATAAAGTGAATAGAGCCATATTCTCAAAATGTCTTCAGAACGCAGAAAACTAAATTTCTGAAAATTCCTTATTTTGATAACATTCAAAGCAACCGTTTGTGGGCAATCTCATTAAAAAGAGTTTGAAATAGATTAAAGCATGACCTTGAAAATATTGCCCCTAACAGCAAGGTAGATCCATCCCCCAATGTAGGCTGTAGATTTATTTTGAAGACATTTCGAGCATTGTTACAATTGCTGTAATATTAGCAAGGGTTTGAAAAGTTGCTAGGTTAGTTGAACTTTGAATATAAGGGCAATTTTGAAGACATTTGATGGAGTGGTTCATGAAACCTTGTTTTAAAAAATGAGTCAAAAGATATCTTGGTAGCATATATATATATTAAGCGATGTACTAGTATACATAAGTTGTTGCTTGGTTTACCTTTGGCAATATTTCAGCCTTTGAAACTGGCCATGGTATAAGTGAAAAAATCTTGAAAGCTGCGTTAAATCCCAAATCACCTCAAAAATGAAAACAGAGAAAATGAAGTGGCTTAAGATCACTTTATTACATTTTGACAAAGTTTCAGTTTTGCATGATAATCAAAACAAATCAAATCAAGTATGCTTGATCTAACATTGAAATAAGAAGTGAAGTACGAAATGTCAGCATGTAAAGCTTTTCAGCTCAAAGACTTTAATGTAAGGGATACCAAAAAGAGCTGAAACCTCATATTAAGAAGAGTAACAGCAAAAGTACTAAATTTTAAGTTTTGTTTTTCGAAGTTTGAAATCATTTTGCATTAATCATATCCTGGGTTATGTTTAAAATGTTCACGAAGTCGCTGGTCTTAACACTTCTGGCAGACATCTCTCCAGATGCAACAAACACAAAAGTTCAGAAAGTATCAAAAGGAAAAATAATTCCATTAATTGCAGACTGAATTCGATAGCAAAAATACAATCGCAAAATCAAGGTCTTTGAAAGGTTGCAATTATCTGGAATATGTGAACCTTTATGTCCTTTGACTGATGTTAATCAAATTGGAATAAATGCATCTTTGGTAGGATAAAATTATATAGAGTGTTGACAAACTAAGGCAAGAACTGTCAACATAAACTAGTGTTATACCTAGAGGGGTTTCTAAGGAAATTTGCAATTTGGAGAAGTAATTTACTTTTACCATCAAAGGGGCCTATCAGTTTATAAATGACCAAAATGCAGTGATATATCTACAAGCATGACATACTTAGTCCAGGGACTTGGTTCCATAAAATCTTGTGAGCCTGAGCAGATTTAGGCAAGTATTTCAATAAATTAAGAAACAGAACCACGATAAAAACATGGCGTCCCGTACATTTTATGGGACCCTTCCAAATTTTATTCAGGAATCGGGGATAAAATTATCCGTGGATATTGCCATGTAATAATGTCAACTGAGGAATCACTGTGAATTGTGCGTTTCACAGCAGATAAGTTGTCCTTAAAATCCTAGAAAAATACTGAACTAAAATAAATCGAAAATACTTTTATATTGAATTAGCAGAGATGGAATCTTTTTCTCTATGAAATTATTTCAGATGTAGTTGTTTGAGGAAAATACAACAGTAGAAAAGCATAAATTTAAAATATAACTTGTAAAGCATGCCTTTGTAAGTCACCGGAATATTGCACTCTCATTACTCCTCGACTTAATTATGGAGAAAAACATTTGTATTAATGAAATGGGATAATTTAATCTGGGATTTTGATCATCGAAATAAAGTATTTTCTGGTGATTACAAAAATATTTTGGTTCATCATGCAATAAATAATTATGTTTCACAACATAAATCATTTAATTCTATCATTTTGTATCTAAATAATTACTGTTTGTTTTTAACAATGCAAAATTATTACTTCCTTTGGGGAATGCTAATTCAATCTTTCAAAGTGCCATGAAATGAAAGTAAAGCCGACAGAAACAGCTTAAAGTTTCAAAGTCAGTTTATTTCTGGTACATTGTCAACCACAGTATACAATGTTGAATGTTGTGTTTGTGTTCATGTTCATTGACAGGATGATAAAACATGTATAATGATATAATTGAAAAACACAATAAATAACCCAATATTTCCTTGATTAAATGTCATAATACAAGCAAGCAAAAAAGGTTAAACCCAAAGAACATAAGATGATTTGAAACCAAATAATAATCATAAATCAGTAAAATTACTAATAATATTCATGCTAAAGTTATCAGTTCAAACAAACAAAAAACAGACACAGCAAGTGTTTGGTAAATTGATTAACAAACCCTGAAACAATCTTTTTATTTCTTAATGGTTCTTTAGATATTGAGATCAATATCTCAAACCAAAGTACAGCTAAATGCAAATTTGGGACATTTAAATAATACACAAACTTAAGTCATTTGTTTGTTTTGACAGGAAACATTTCACAGATCCTTCGTAAAGAAGACATGAGATAAAGCTACTGAGAAAAGCCACTATATTGCTGAGATGATTCTGAGATTAGCATGTGCAATATAAGACAACATACCATCTGACAGCACTATCTAGTCTACTTCTAACAGGCCTAGATGAAAAACATCAGAAGAAATTGGTGATGGTCTTCGCCAAGACTCATTCAAAATGTATTTACATAGAATGCAGAATACAGCGATGGTCTCCCAAAAAATCTCAAATAAATTGGTTTCTACAGAATTCAGAACAGCATTAGTCTGCACTATAACTCAGTTCAAATGAATTTAAATAGAATCCAGAATATCGATAGATTCTGCATCTTTGTAAGCAAGCAAAGAGTTTACCCAGCTACTGAGACTGCACTGCTCTCGTGGAAATAAAACTTGTAGTCCACCATTTAGTATATTGCAAGGGAAGCCTGAATACACGTTTTTTAACTGCCTCTGAGTGAAACCTGGAGCTGGAGCTATCAAACCAAAGAGATCCAAATATTCACTGCATACAGTGTCGTGTCCCTGAAAGGCACTTCATCCACAATTCACTCAGTCCACAAAGCTGTACAAATGGGTACCTGAAGGTGAACAGCTATGCGTGGCTTTGTGTAGTGCTTCGAGCTCCGAAAGTACATTTTCATCAGGGTTGTAATACATAGCGCAAGAAGCAAATGTCTTGGCATTGACACATTGTATGTAAACCTTTCTAGTAATGGCACAGTTCTGTACAGCTGACATATTTGTCCTGATAGGAGTTGCTGAGAACCCACTCTTGTTCATGTAAGGTCACACATTGGAATCGATGCCTACCCCATCCCGAAACTGCTCCAGTTTTGATGGGCATCTGGAAGTGGCAAGCTGAAGTTGTTACTTTTCCCCGAACAGAGCAAATGCAGTCATCGAAATCATGTCTAGCCAGCCAATAGCATAATCAAGAAGCGAAAGATTTTTTTAAAAAATTGTATCAATACTTTTGTGGGTACCAATCACCAATTTCATACTGATTGATATTTTCATTCCAAGCCAAGACACAAGAATCAATAAAACAGTTCTATGCTAACATTAGGACATCTTATGATACACATATTGGTTTGTAATAGGTAAACACATATACACATAACATCAACATTGCAGATAATTTCAAGTCAATATTTTCAATCCCAAAAATTAACAGTATTGGTAAAGATTTACAAACTTTTTACAAGATTTAATGTGAATACAACAGTTGTCTCCCTTAGGCAAGAATTTCCTCTTTGTGCTTTGGGGAAAATGTTTTGTATAACATAATATTTTTATTGGAAACAAAATACAAACAAAACCTACTTTTTATCTTTTAAAACAAAATTTTATATTTCATTACAACTGTAAAATGTTTTAGCTCATAATGCTTTTTTCTAGTTTTTCAACTCAAAATTGAATTGCAAGTTTTCAAGGAGTTTTCTTTTAAAGTTACAGCATTTTAAATGTTTTTATGAAAAAAATATCAATAGTAGATCAAATTCAGGACTTCACACAGAATTGCAAAGAACACCAACACGCAACTGTGAGTAGAGTTGAAAGACAAATGTAAACATGTCCTAAATACTTTGTTTCAAGTAAGATCATAACTTAGTTGACAAAGACAAGACTAAAATGTCACAAGCACAATACTGTTTCAATTTCAACACAAACTGCTCAGATAAAGCATATACTTTAGCCCTTGATTATTTGCAAAGTTAAGGAAATCGTTAATCATCTGTAAATAAACACAGAATATGCAAAAGAGCATGATTGCAGTTTTTTACTTGTAAAAAGGTTTAAAAAATTTTGTAAAACAAATGACAAGTTTAACACGCGAAATATCTAAGATCATTTTTCACAAATTTTTAACTGAAAGTTATGTCAACATATCTTGATAACTCGTTGACATGAAGTATCACATCAATGGAAAGATTCCACTCTTCTCAGGGTGTGACTGCAAAATCCTCATGCCTGATTGATCAAACACCTGTCAATCAATGTCATTCAGTCAATTGTGGGCGGAGCAACCACAGCCAGGTTACAGTACTTTTTGATATACATGAACATCCTGAAAAAAAAGTTTAAAAAACAATAAACTTATGAATCAAAATCGCTAAATGAAATGAATATTTTGTTCAACAAGTTTAGGTTGTATTTCAAAATGGATCCAAGAATAAAATATTTTTTAAGGGCAGCGACATTTATTTTCGAATACTATTGAATTTGTGTTAATTGTGCTTACATGACCTTAGCACTGAAATGATTCCTTTCAATAAGACAGTACTTTTTCCCCCCCAAATGACACCATCATAAAGTTTCCGTATGTGACCCCGATAACTTAAGGAGTGTATAGAGCTCCAAACTCAAGGACTTGTACTTTCAAAGTACAAAGATAATAATTTATACCATATGAAAAAATTTACTTGGAAACCACTATAGAGCCATGAGAGCACAAGCTTCATTACTGAATCAAAATGTCAAGACCAGGTGTTTAAGGGTTAAGCTGAGCTACTCACACGGCGGCTCCCAGAAAGAAGGTTGCGGCGTGAGTTAGAAGCAGGGTTGGAAGATTCTCGAAGTTGAAGATTCCTTTCTTCATCACCTTGGTGTTCCGAACACTCATCATGTGACGTCGTGGCTTCGCCGTCGGGTGGCGGAATTTACCATTCCAGTCACTGCAAGCAAAGGGTTAATCATACATAATTAGGACTGTAACCTTCTATATTCAGCAACTCTTAAAAGGCACATGAGTTTTATTGGTCATCATGTGATGTGTAACACATACCATTTTAGTCAAATAACTTTATTTAATACTTAAAGGCCACAGGCCTTTAGTACTAATATGGTACAAATGTAAAATAGCATTTATCATGTCAAAACAAATTTACAGGGAAAATATTCTTATACATTCATGTCAAACATATCATACATAGATTTGCATAAATACTATCTATTATATCACAATTCATCGTAAAGAAACCAATAATCGGTCAATAAACTATACAGTCACATTATAAATTCAGACAAGATTCTCTCTAAGTAGCATACCATGATAAATAAAAGTTGATAACTTGCGAATGAGAATAGTATTATCAGCATTTAACAGAAGATAGAATGTTAACCTATTTGGATGTATGAAATAATATTGAGGAATATGGCTTTTTCTAAGGTCAGCATACATCGGACATATTCGAAGGAAATGATGTTCGTCTTCCAAACAATTGAGATTACACTACCTTCAAGTTCTATTCTATTCTTTTGCTATGTTCTGATATCTTCCATTCTCTATGGTATAGCATTTGTTGACAAGGAAAACAGTACCCCAAATTACCCCCCCCCCCCCCCCCCCCCCCAAATTTCCTTTTAAATGCAGAATTCTGGATAACCCTTGTTAATGCCAAAACAAATCTAATTTTAGCAAGGTACTATATAAACTTGATTCAAATCATACATTGCAACTTGGCTAGATGTTGAACAGCTTGAAAACACTGACTTAAGGGATAAAATTCAGGGCAAGTTTGTGAAATTAGTTGAATAGTAGAAACTTTGAAATCTGTGTGTTACATAGAGTAGATTGACCACATACATTGATAGATCTGATGAGAAGTACGCAGGAGTTGCCTCCCTTTAGACTTTTCTCTCAACTTGTTTACAACAATACTGATGAACATTCTAGAAATTCTTTAAACAAAATTGGAATTGGACATTAAAGGATGCCTTTTGTTTGTTTCACCTTGTGCATCAACAACAAACAGGTTAAGAGTAAAATGATCAATTTAATGGACACAAACTCGAGGAGATAGACCTACATTTAATCTATTAATGCAACTCTTGAATACATTTGTTTTATTGTAATGTCTTAAAGGTATGAAAATTAACAATTTGAAAGCAAAAAATTTAAGATTTTGATCGAAAAGAAAAAAATTTTCATTGGTTAAATTTATGCATCCGACTCTCTTCATAAACTCAGTAAAATTGAAGAGCAGATGTAGAGAGAGAGGTGAAGGAACATACACTCATAAACAAACACTTCACTCCTTGGATAATGTCCAATTTACTCTACACTCCAATAGAGCTATCTTGAAGTTCTTGTCCACAAAGTGAAGTGCTCTGGGTGAGCATCGTAAACAATCCACAGGAATATGTGGACTGAAGATTCCTTAAATTTCATTTGGGATGGCATACTCAAGCTTTTGGATTATGTTCATAGTTTCACTGATAAGCTAGGTCTTATTTTGTTAGTATCTCATTATCCTATAAGCATTTGTTATAAACAACGCTAGATGTTAAAGTGTAACTCCTTGAAATGTAAGAACAGTTAAAAGTTGTGTATCTCCCTTCTAATTGCAATTTTTTAGCTTTCTATGTATAGATTCTTATTGTTCTGTTGCCATATTTTAAGAAAATATTATAAAGCTTGTCAAAATTCATTATCTCAAAAAACTGCTCTTATCTTAAGTTGAGGAACCAATTCTAGTACTGTTCTCTAATGAAATCAGGTTCAAATCTTTCTTTTGGAATTTTTTTTAATTTCTGGATCTTGTACTGCTTACTCTGCCTCATGTCATATAAATGATAGTTAGTTATATTCAATGCTGTACTTGAAACCATGAACCAAGTCATGGTAACTTGTTACCTTAAAGAGCCACTCCGTGATTTTCATAACATATTCTTTACCTTTGATACAAACCTAAATGTCATATGTGGTCATATAAAATCAAGCATCTTAACTTTTCATGTCCAAAAGACATATATATGACAAATACTGGTTTTCCTTGAAAATCTAAAAACAACCTAATAAATGCAAAGAGGTGTAGATATCACGTCCAATATGCATGGATAGTAGTTTTATAACCTAACAAACACCATCAACTCCTAACTGCCCTCCTTGCTGTTTTAGATAAGTCTACAAAATTACGTTTGAGTATTTGACGCGCGCCACTGTCCGGTTTTCGATCATAATTGCGACGTTCTACCTTCATATTGTCACTGTAAAAAAACAACAAGCTTTAAATGTGTCTTTTTGGTAACAGTCGAAACTTTGC